>WIPJ01067538.1:235065-261249 GCA_018155075.1 Cassiopea andromeda | reverse complement strand
CCCCCCCCCCACAACAGATGAAAGAGAGCGTTTCGCAGGGCAGTTGCATCCCTTTGCAGGGCAATATGATATCAAAGAGTTGTGTTGAGTACAAATTCAAGTGCATATTCCGACTTGGACTATCTTTCCCTCGGTGAATTAACGTGAGATCTTGTTTCTTGCTTTGGACTACAGGTAAAAAACGCTAAAATTATGGGTCAGCGTAGCACACTTGCACTTTGTTTACAGATAAGGGGATCAGTTTTCCTTCAGTACACAATGATAAATGATGACAGCAACATTCCCCCATGTTCCATTAAATGAGGATTTTTATTGTTGGTATACATGACGCTGTATCTCATATTTATTACCACTGCAATGGCGTTCTTTTAGCATCTGTTATCATATTATGGATTAATTTTTCGCAGGGCAAAATCCACTTCTGCAGGGCAAAAACGTCTGACATCCCCCCAATGGAAGTCCGCTAGTTTCGCTCTTGCTCACTATTGACACTTTCTTCTCGAATTTGGACGAATCAGATACACAAGTTTTTGCATAGGAATAAAGTTTATAAGAATATTGAGACTCTGAATCACTAAAGTTTAAGAAAAATTTAACAATAGTCCAAAACTCAAACTTCATCAAGACTGAAATTTTGAGGCTCAGCGAAAAGTTATGTATCTAGCAAAAGAGTGTGTAATCGATCTTGAGGAGGGCTGACAACATGCCCTCCAGTCCCCTATGGTACCCCCTGGGGAGAATATAGAAGAATACAGTTCTCTGACTCGGGGTAAGTGAAATATACTTTGAAGTGGGAAACGCTTATCCTCTCAGCTAGGGCATGGATGGATGGACTTTCGGCACCAGGTCCCCCGTAAAGCATGTCCTTTTGTACGAGATTCTGCTATGTTCTGAGGTTTTATACAGTTTTGCTGCTTGAATGATCGACACAAAATGTAATGATAGAGGGAAAGGCGAAGAAAGGATCAAAAGATATGGTTGTCAAATAAAGTACGCTCGGTCTGCTTCTAAGAGAGGCCATGACGAGAGTCGGAGTACTAGCTTCAATCAAGACTCCGTACATTCAAATCACTACACACAGGCAACTATTCTAAAAGGTTGCTGTCAAAAAATCATTTGAAAATAGATAAAGCTTCAAGAGGCTAACAGAGTCTGGTTGTGATTGATGACTAGGCCGCAGAGGCAATCGACATAAATAGCTTTAAGCCAGTTAGGCTTTAATAACGAAAGAAGAAAGAAGTGTTTTGAATATTCCTCATTCCAGTGTTCTGTACGTGAAGGGATCAATTCTGTGGTCTAGATGGGCATGGCTTAGAGGGAAATCAACGAAGAGAGTAACAGCAGTTCAGTACATCAAGAAGTCTCAGATATTGCATCAGACCTTATCAAATTAGGCTGAATCACAGTTATATTAAATCGATGGTCTTATTCCTGCAAATCTATAAAACTGGCTTAGAAAAGGTCTCAATATGAGGAATGTCCTTAAAAGTCCTTGAGAACAGGAGATAAACGCTCAGATCATGGGATGTTGAGCTTTCATTTCCAGTAGGAAAATCTTGATTGACATACACCCTGAATTAAAAAATCTGAGGATAATGTATGAATTAACAGATTCACTTTGAGGGAAGCGTAATTTACAAATAAATCGCAGAATAAATACAACGATAATAAGAGAAATGATTTGGAAATGTCGAAATTGGAAATGTCGTAATTAATGGAATCATGTCTCTTATTATCCTAGTATCCATTCTGCGATGAATTAATAAGAAATGAACCATTCCAAGTGACTGCTTTTTGCAAACATCTGAAAAAATGAGTGAGGGGGGGCTGCTAAAGTTGAGCGTATCGAAAAAATTCGCTATAAAAGTCTTCGAGATCATGTGACAAGTTTTTACTGTAAATGTTGTTGCTTAAAAACTGGCCTGCCATTCATTCAAAAGTTTTTCAAAGTGCATTGTCAAATGCCAAAGTTGCTCGGCAACACTTTCACAAATTTCACTCATCCCAAACAACTTCAATCTGGCATTCTCATGGCTTCGCTGCTTTCTTGGCCGCCATTTCTAGTTTACCACTTAGCCACTCACTAGGCCACCTCCATGTCATAAGTAGAGCTTTCACTACAAGGCGGCCACTGGCGATTTATCGCCGGCTACTTCTGCCTAAACTACAGTCTATTTTCCAGGGGTGCCGTAACAGGGGAGCAGCGGGGTACTCCCTCTCCTGCCCTAGTGAACGGGGGCAAAACTGTCTTTCTCGTCAAACGGTTTTTTCGAAAAAACTTAGATTGCATTTGAACAAAATTAGATAGTACTTTAAAGTATCATAACATTTTCGAAGTTGATGGAGGTCATCTTACAGTGTTTATCTGGCTTCAAGTGTCTCGAAATTTCGCAGCTTTTGCATGACTTTGGATAATTTTTTACAGAATGGTCAATTTTTCTTACCATATCAGTTCAAAGGCTTCTCCAAAAACACATTAGTGGCTCAAACCTAACATTTCCAGAAAGCTATTGTTATTGGTTGCGGCCAACGAAGGGCGTGGTCATTAAAAGGGAGCAGCTTGGTGCCCCACAGGAAAAAGCTGTCCCTTCTGCCATGATGTGCTTCCAGTACGCCTGCTGATTTCACTTCGAATTACGTAAAAAACATACATAGCACTTCCGGCCTTCCAAAGGACACAGCCCCCTACTATTTCTGATCAGCCAATTATGTTTTTTTATAAGAAACCACTTTATAAGCAAGCTAGTATTAGGCAGTCTAAAATTTAAAAACTTTTAGAACTACAAAGAAAGAGCTAAGAAACTTTTAACAAATAGCACATTGAAATCATTACCCTGATCAACGTAAAGCTGTACCAAAACAATGTGAAAATAACGCATTTTCTTTGGTATAGGGCAAATAGTTTGCTACATGCACGGTCTACGTAAGCTTTCACACTAATTTATTTCGCTTAAGTATGAAACTTTTAAGAGACTTGTAGAACTAAAATTTGGCCAAAAATTAGGAAAATTTTAGTACAAGGTATTGAGTTAGGTTTCTTATAAAAAAACGTGTGCTCTAAATATTATTGAAAGATCTGCACCAAACAACGCAATTAGAATTTGCAATCTTAAAGAAGCTCTTGGTGCATAATCAGTTACACGTGCAAAATTTGCATAATCCTTTTATCATTTTACACCAGAGTAGCCTCTGTATATCAATAACCAAACCATCAAGAGGACAATGACAAAGCGAGCAGAAGTAAAAGATATTCTTGGTTAGTATACAAGAGCAATTTTCGTTTGAGATGGAAAAATACCATGTAAAACTTGTTCCTTAAATAAACCAACAAGGAAATATTTCCTAGAAGCTGGTGACAGAAAAATAGCTCAGAGTAGGCCTAAATTATGGATCTTAGTGCATATTCCTATTACCTTGACGTATTATGAGTAAAATGCGGTATTTTTGCTTCTTCAGTATTAACGCATAATTTCATGGCTGCTGTGAGTATCCAAAGAAAGAATTAAATTGAAACAACTGAAATTTAAGTGAACAGTGTGTTGGTAGAAACAGTAATTATATCTATCTAATGCCAAATAGACAGAAACCTGATGATAACAAATACTTCTGTAAATAATCGTAATAATGGTATGCTCAAGGTTCTAAATTAGTGGTTCTTAACTTTGTTATGGGTACTGAGCCCCACAAGTTCCATACATGCATTCATCGAGCCCTTCATAGTTGGAAAAATAAAATGTCAATTTTTGCTTCAAATTCAAAATATATGTATAGAACTATATTACTGAGTTAGTACAGTAACTGGCCAAGCATAGCGTGACGTCACGAGTCACACGAGTGGGTTGAACCAAGCCGCCGAACCAGGTATGTACCGATAGGGGGCGTGGAGCACCCCAATATTTTCAAATATGCAAGATTGTAAAAAGGCAGCCATGCTGCAAGAGAGTTAGCAACAGTATTTTCTGTGACCTTTTCTTTTTTTTAGGAACAATCGTTGTTGGTCAGTTGGTCAAAACGCCCCCCCCCAACAGAAGGTGTCTCGGCACATCACTGCGCCGAACCCCAGAAACCTACTCACTCAACTTCTGGGGCGTAATCGAGCCCAGGTTAAGAACCACTGTTATAAGGTATTAAGCCACTTCTATTATTATTTTCCCTCTACCAATGAAAAGGCAGATAGGAACGAGTACAATACCTTCAGCCACTTCTAGTATTATTTTCCCTCTACCAATGAAAAGGCAGATAGGAACGAATACAATACTTTCCAGCCACTTCTAGTATTATTTTCCCTCTACCAATGAAAAGGCAGATAGGAACGAAAACAATACTTTCCAGCCACTTCTAGTATTATTTTCCCTATACCAATGAAAAGGTAGATAAGAAAGAATCACCAGCTTACTTTTTATGCAACACTTCATCTTCTATAACGATGTAAGGTAGGCAGAAAAAGGCAGGTATTGGATTTATGCTCTTATTCGCTCTATTCTGCACTGTTACACATTCTATTCTTTTGTAACATTTATTATTGTGTAAAATTCATTTACACATTTTTCTTTGCATAAGAAAGAAGTTCATAGGAAATGAGGCTCAAAGGACCAAAATCTTAAGAAAATCCTAAGAGAATCACAAGGTTCAGCTTCCAAAATTAAGTGGTCTTGTTGGTCAACAATCAACATTACGTCATTATTGCGTTCAAAATTTTAAAGATAGAATTCAAGTTCGAGCATACAAGATAAACAAGATGAATATAACCAATTTTAATCTAGTCTTTTTCAGTAAAAGTTGAGAAAATTCTAGGAAAATCTCAGGCTTCATTTTGGGAAAGGTTAAGACAATTGAGCCTCAGGCAAGTTGATGATTTTCGTTTAGAAAAAAACGGATAAATATACGCATTTATAATACTCCTCGTGAGTACTATTCTATGTAGTTATTTAGTTGGCCTATGTATAACAAAAATTAGATCTATGGGGCTACCACACATACATATTTAAAAATGAAATGAACGGCATGACTAGAATAATACTAGGATGCTAGGACAATATTAGGAAGGAGCACGGCTATGGAACATTCTCAGTGCTGATGCGCAAATGTGCTGACGCTAAATTAATTCAGCTCCACTATGACTGTCATCAGATTATTCAGCATGATGTTATTTTGCAAGGCAGTATATAAATCTGTTTTTAGCTGTATACTCTACTCTGTATACAGCTAAAGAATATATAATGAAACAAATGGAATGAATCCGCAGATAGCATCTGATTATATGTCAACCAGTTTTTATATTTGCAATCGTTCTAATGAGATGAAATTCAGCCTGCGATTCCGTTAAGATTCAGACCTAATGTTGTCGAACTTTATGCTGGTTAGTCAAGCAGCTAGCCTAATCTGCAACAAATGGAGAAGTGGGTGTAGCAAAATGATCAAAGTAGGAGCGGATCTAGAGGGATGTGGGGGTGGGTAAGTTACAATGAATGATCACACAGCATATAATACTAGAGTGAAAATGAAAAAGGTCATAAAGTCGCAAAAAGTCAGTGTCAGACGAGGGTCCATTCGATACAGTACATTCCCACTATCCTAACAACCAAAGTGAACGCAGCCATCAATAAGAATGGAGCTAATGTTAATAATTGCAATTTTGAATACAATCATAAACAAATACACTTGTTTTATTTCATAAGAAAATCAAGAAAGTTTTTTCGGCCTAGCACTGAAACTTTGATAACTTCTTCATGACTCCAATATCAAAACTTTCTTGATTTTTTTAGTAAAAATGTTGACATCCGTTGCTCTGCACATGCTCATTAATTAGGTGCTGTTCAATTATTACGTCACGCTGATATTGCCAATTTTGAACCAGCCACCCCTCATCATCACGCTCTATCACTTTCTTCACAAGACCACCTTGTGTTGCGTCACGCTCAGAACAAATACCCCCAACCCACCACGATATACAGTAGCCCGATGCAAAACGACAATTTTGAAGCCGAACAGGGAAAGGGGGAGAAGTAAAGAAATCTCATTCCTCGTCTATGCTTTTTCAACTTCAACAACAGCAGTAAGAGCCAAGACAGGATTTTTAAAGCGACAGTCAAGAATGAATAGCAAATATATAATAGTCAATCGCTTGTCCGAACTGGTCCCATATCAACATCAGTTTATACAAGATATCCTTTTCTACTATCGACTTCTGGAATGTCACCTTCCTACACATCAAAAACCAAATGAAAACATATTGTTCGACATCGAGCAGAAACTTGGTGTGGTCGAATGAAAATTAAGCTAAATATAAATGTAGGACTAAAGGGTTAATATATTCTATAAAATATACATTTTAATTTAGGACTAAACCACTGAAATAAACTACTAGATGGGACAGGTATAGGTAAAACTAGAAAATATGGCTTCATTCGACAAATACACTAATTTAGGCCGTGTGCTTGAGTGTCAGAGTTCCTTCATTATGCAAAAGTCTCAAAAGAAAAGATTTCTACCGTGACACCACGGAATTGAATAAAGTACCACCCACCCACCCCCCTACTTTCACGTCACAAAGAATCACGAAAAACACGTATAACTACCCACCTCCAAGGCGTGACGTAATTATTGAACAGCCCCTTAGTGGAAAACGATAAAGTTCCATGTACACATGAAATGTTGATGAAAACAACAGAACTTAAATTGTTAGAGGTCAGCCAATTCAACCCATATAATATTGTGTACACAGATAAATAGAAATTTAACCACATATACGTTTAATAAACTTTCTCAGGTCTCAGAAATCCATTACTGAACTTTCTTAACTTTTTGAGTATTATTTCCTCATAAGTAAAAAAAATGTATACCAAAACAAAGTCCAGCATGAATGATCTAAAAGGACCAAAACTGCACTGTAGTTGATTTTAGAAAATATCAGACACCTTCATCTGAGTGGCATTCATGAAGTATGAATAGTCTGTTATCTACAATCATAATAATTCTCCAAGTTTTCAACGTTGAGGAATACGACATGCTCACTTTCTAGAAAGTGGTTGGGAGGTGAAATTATTTGTCTTCTCTTTCTCCACATCCACGCAGTTGACAACAGGCATGTGAAGTTTCATTTGAGGAAACCACAAGTACTCCTGAAAATGCTGAATATGCTATAACCATGGCGAGTTGATATAAAAACAGCCATTTGCTTGTTTAGCTTGCTCCAAAAATAGCCCCAATATAGGGGAATGCTTCTTTAGAGCTACGTTGAAAATCCGATGAACGAAGACAGCGTAATTAAACTGATGTAATCTTTTTGTTATTGTGCGCTAAGGATGATTGGATTAATGCAACTTGATTAAAAAATATCCAATGATCCTTAAGCTTGCGTTCCTTTGTGCTCATTCTTACATGAAATTGGCACGATCCATGACGCCCTTATCGTTGAATCTGAATAATAAAATGGTATACCGTACTGCTAGTCATTCTTGATGGCCGCATGCCCATACCTCGAGAAACACCGCAGATCAGAATTAGCAAGCTTCAGATTTGTTTTTCCACTTTGCCAATTACTAAAAGAACTTGCCTTGAGATATCAGCTTCAACAGTTGATCATTCCCTATTGAACCTGTGTCAGGGAACAAAGTCCCATTACCTGAATTCTTGAGGAGCCTGAAAGCAGGTCCAAACCAGGTTTTCATGATTACGATCCTGCGCTGACCCGCAGTAGCTAGCTTTTTCTGCCCCAGGGGCTGACTTTTTCGCTAAGTCGAAAGGGATAGGAAACATGAAGACTAAACAAGACAGGATTCAGTAGGTTGAAAGTATTTATTACTGGAGTTATACACATACTGACAAAAGACCAGGAAAAGAAAGCGACAAAAAGGTTATATCTACTGACCTGACTTGTTCGCAGCAGAGAAAGCGCAATTCTGGTTCAAACTCGCTTCAGTCTTCGTAGCCAATTAGCCAGGAGTTGCACATGCACCAACAAATTTCGATACGGAATCAAATTACTCGAGCAGAAAGAAGAAAACCGTCAGAGGTCATTGGAATGTCCTAAATGTTCTCAAAGCCACAGAAGGAATTTCGTATGCGCAGCCCGCAAAGACCGCAGACGGTTAAGATTTCAGGCTCTATCAATTGATCATCATTAAATGGGCCGAAGAGAGTTAGGCTACAAAGATCAGAGATGCCTCAAGGTTAGTGATGCATGCAAGCATCGTATTCTGGGAGAACCGTTAATCTAAATGACAAACAGCTGCTTGTCCGGGGTTAGGGTTGAGATAGCTGAGCGTTTCACTCATTCGTACCCATTGATAACAAGAGCGAAGCGGACGTCATTAATAAGAAGAGCGAAGCGGACGTCGTTAATAAGAAACGCGTGTTTGGTATGTACTGCAAGCGCATGCAGGGATACGAGGGCAATGCCCCCTAAATAAAAAATTGTGCATGGTTTCGAAGAAAATTTGAATTTCTCCCTCCAAAGTGATTGTTCAGGCAGGTTTTGCCCCTCCAGGACATTTTCTCCGGCCACGTGTTTGATGTACTGTGTACATAAGATGCCTCAACAGCATTTTCTTGTATGTGGCAATACATTCCACGAACTTTTCTGAGTCCATATCCACATTTCCTTCGAGGCAGTTATGACAACCATTTCAAAGGGGAAATCTACCTTAGTAGAGAGAGCACGGCCTGAGCACAGGAAAAAAGTCTTAGAAACCAAAGCAAATTGCCAGGCATCACTGTCAACAAATTGGAAAGTAAAACATGGTTACAACAAGGCAATCCAGCATAAAAGGAGATTAGAAACATGATGCATTATATAGCAACAATACCTCTGAGGGCAAAGGGAGAGAGTTCAAAAATGCGCTCAGTTGACTTAGTACCCCCAAAATCAAGAATAGGTTTGAAAGGCCCCCTCGAGCATTTCAGCAACCAGCACTAGAGATCAGTAGGTGCAGTCCCCAGAAAATGAACAATGACGCAAACCAAAAGGTCCCATATAAGGGTCCTCAAGTCTTACCCTTCTTTCCTCTCTCCTCGATAGTCTTGTGGTTTTGTGATGAGTTATTTCCGAGCATTTTGACTCACACAAAAGCTAGATGATATGTGTTAGAGGGCACTGTCAACTGGAGCACAGAAGCTGCAGAGCAAACAGCAATTGGCATACTAACTTCCAAGGGTATAAAAATTAATGGTATGGGCTTACACTGTTGTGGCAAAAGAAGCACAAGAATGAAAAATATCACCAAAACCAAATGGACATTCCGGGTAGATGGCTCTACCACTACAGATCCAAGACGGAGCCTCACAAGATTAAACGGATCCCAAGGCTGAAATTCTCGCCAAAGTTCATGTCAACTGACAATACACCAAAAATCATACATTCTCTAAAACAATCAACATGATTTGGGCAATGGTGTAGGTAAAGCTAACATATGAGGTATATATACACCATCCCCAGGATGGCAATAACAACTCATTTGCAACCAGCTACACTCTGAAGGATTGCTAGGAAGGATGTGTGGTTATGAGAAACAGGGCCGCCTAGAGGGGGCAAGGTGCACATTACCCCATGGCCACAAGGTCCAAGGGGCCTCATAACACTAAATTCTTGAAGGTCTGGGGGCCTCATAGAGTAACTTTGTGCTAATTCTCCCCGCGGCCCTAATAAGAAATGTTGTATTTCAGCACAATACAATCATAATAAGGAAATGACGCTTGCTATAGAACCTAGTCCCCATAACTCTAGTGTATTTTTGTAATTCAAAGTAAGTTACTACGTATGTCATGTTTCTTGGGAAGAATAGAAAGAGTACAGTAGATTATTGTGCTTACAGTTGTGTACTCTTTCTATTCTTCCCAAAAAATATGACATATATAGTAGTTGCGTTATTGTTAGGTGCCAGACCTCTGTTTATGCCATAAAGGACCCCTGCACATTGGATATTGAGTAGTGTGTGTGATGTGTTCATCACTGTTCGTGCAAACTTTGTTATGATAGGAAAGAATAACAACAGCATACAACGACAACGCTGTACACATGAAGGACAATAAACCACTGTCAAATCAAGTGAACACGATGAGATGTAAACAGACTAGGGAAAACAAACTACGTTTTTGAGTAAATAACTGTATGGTTTCTAAAAAAGCTCAAACCGTGGTCTACAGCTGTGAACCAGTTCTGTGGTTCTGCAGATCTCCTACCCCTCACGTCAGATACCTTCTACCTACCAAATTTTAATAAAACTGTGTTCTGGTGAGTGATGTTTCTTAGTTATGCCGTAATTTTGATGGCAGTTTGGTTTCAGGACCTCTATAAATACATTTTCATGAATAAAGACAGCCGGGTAAAAACATATACAGAAGACACTTACATTTGAAAAACAGTCCTAAAATATTAATTCTAAATGAAACAGCTTCAGAAAACACAGCTTTGTGATGAAGTATAGTTCTACATAATTATATTGGTGGTAGCAAGTCATAAGGATGGTGCAATGAACAATCAATGCTGGTACAAACCTGATAGCTGTGTGTATTGCTCTAATGATGAAAACTTTAAGACCAGCTGATCTATAGAAAGCAGAATATGAGAAGAATGAAACCCTCGTGATCCTAATTCAATAACAGTAGATTTAAGGTCAAAAGTATCTTCGTGAGAAGAAGTTGGCATAATTCTGAATATGCGCATTTCTCAAAGGAATAAAGTATATAAAAATATCAAGGCTCAGAATCGCTTGGATTTAAGAATAATTTAAGAATAATGCAAGGCTCAAGTTTCATCAAGACCTGGAATTTTTGTGTATTCGAGCTATAGTACTGTTTGAAGATTAACTTTGCACTTTTAAAAAGTTATCTAGAAACAGCACTAGAACTCAAATACATAACGAAGATCTTGACGAAGATTGGGCCTTGTATTATTCTGAAATGAAGCAAGACACCAGCAAATATTTGAATATATTCCTTTGGCTTTCCAGCAAAGTTGAACTGTTAAGAAAAATCTAAGAATAATCTTAGAGTCAAAACCATAAACTTTAAGAATATTGCGGCTCAGCGAGAAGGTACATAGCACTAATTGCAGTCCATGCCCGGAGGCACGTGCGATCACACATGTACGTATCCACATACTTGCAAAATCCCCAACACGAGCTTTAAATCGCCCGTGCCAATATTTCTATCAACCGTGCAATTGCATAAGCCAAGCAGGAGCTTTGTTGTCGCAACTGCAACACAAGTGACTGTCACCTTTTGCTTTCATAACTCTGCTTTATCCTGTTTTTACCCGAAATGAGACATTTGACATGCTTCAGCAACAAGAAATTGTGTATTGCGGATAGACAAACCTTGGATCGCACGTACAATTCCAAATAATTAAGAGCAACCGCTCGTGCAAATAAGGGTACACGTATGCCGTGACGCTCGTGCACCAATTTCTTCCGAGCATGGACCGTAATTGTTGCCCGAATTCTTCAAAATTTTGCAAACAATAAATCTGCCACAAACCAGCCAATAAAATCCACCGTCATAAGGTGGATTTAAATTGGTCTGAAGGAAATTGTATTACGTATTCAGCCGAGTTAATTCAGTTCAATAGTAAGAATGAAGAAGGGTAGGTTCCCAGTTGCGTTTCTAACAAAAAAGTGTACACTTATGTCTTATCCAAAATCAGCTGCTTTGATAAATGTACATCAGCCATGAAAACTTTCACGCCTGACTCGCCAGGTAGTGCTTGGGGACAATGTTAATCCAACGCATGCGCAGTTAAGCTCGCAAATTCTCAGTATTCATAGTGCTGAGCTGCAACGCAGGTCAGAATCATTATTTGCCAGCAAAATTTGAGCATTATAGTAGTATTTAAGTTGAACATTCTAATTGCCCTATGTAATAGCTATACAACATTGAAATGCGCATGCGTTGAAAAGCTCACCCAGGTGTACCCTTCGTTGACGTTGATACTTATTTTCAGAAAGTTGTGGTGCGAATCAAAATGGGATAGGCGTGGTATAATAGTATGCCAAATACAACCTGGGTCAGTTTGTGCCGTATGATTTTGGCTGAGCTGTAAACTAGCCTGTCAGTGCAATCAACTGGCTCATGTAAATTTGACACATGTGCTAGGAAAAATTGCCAAAGCTCCAACGTAGTGTATGCCCAATTTTGTGTTCACTAATCATTGCTTTCAATTCGGATTGGGAAAGCCAAAAAAGTTGAGTAAGCCTATTTCTAACAATTATGGAAAAACCTCTCCTGTCCATACCTAATTTTCAACAATGAGATATTTCTGAGTATTAAACTTTTGAGCAATGAAGCACTGCTATGTACAGCACCAATATCTACAACTATATAATTTTGGTAGTTATTCTTTGGACGCTACAATTCTCTCCATATTGTCTTCCTTCATCGCCTCATGTTTCCTATTTCAGCTTTACTCATATATGTTTGATACCCATCTCACTTGAAAAATACTAAGCTGCTCATCATGAGGTTTCAGCCAATCTAGGGTCAAGCAGCAGAACCACCAAGATATTATCAGATGCCCTGGGGAGAATAGGACCACGAGGCCCCCTGCGAGGGAAGCGAGCAGAAACATACATAGATGATCTATTTTTCATCCTCAGAAAGTTAATTTCAGCTCTACTCTATGAGGCCCCCTAGTCAGGGACAACACTTAAGGGAGTATGTGGGTAGTTCATCCCCAACCTTAAAAATTTGCCATTTTCCAGGGCAAGAACGGTAGTACAGTGTATTTTTGTAGAGTAACCAACTGAAATTACTAAAGAAAAAGGTCACAATGGCCAGCTTGCTGAGTATGGATCTCATTTACGTAGGGGGAAATCTGCGACACCCCAAAATATATTGAAGTTACATCCCTACCTTGAATCCTTACAGCTTATGTGGACCCAAAGACCTTGAAGCCCCTGGGCGCTTTGCCTCCAATGCCCCCCTAGGCAGCTCTTTCGAGCGGTACTCATAGTCCCTCTGGATCCATCAAGATTCGAGATACGCTTACTCTCTATAAACACTACCTACTAATCATCACCATTTCAAAAGTTACGGAGAATTGTGTCGGCTATTTGAAACGAGAGGCGTATCCAAAGAGTCAGTCTACGAATCTAATGTATAAGTCTTAGGAGAGAAAACCACATTCGATATGGAATCTCGAAATGAATGGCATTTCTGATGTAATAAGTATCATATTGTACAAATCTTGTTTCGTTCTAAAAATAACAGGAACCAGAAATGTTATGCAGGGTAGTATCATTATCTTTGCATCACTTTCCAAATCTATTGCAAAAATTTATTAAAAAACTACTATTCTAAGACTGATTGTACTCTGTTGATGATGAAACTGCGAGAAATGGTAGAATTCAATACGACTTTACAACACTATATTCAGGAATTAAACATTCGAAAAGACACATGACAGCTGATGTAGCTTAATAGATCTAACACGCTTCAATCATAAATGCAATACAGATGAAATTCAGCGTTTCGTAACTCATAAAAACTGGTAAAAATAGTGGGGTATAGCTTTTAAGCCACAAGGTAACCTTGAAATATGGAAAATCTGCAATTAAGCATCGTGCCCTTACTCTCTTTGCTTTCTTCCTAAATTCTACGAATGGTGACCAAGAAAGGTTGCACATGTTCGCGTATCATTTTCTACGCCACAAAGGGAAAGACATGCAAACTATTGATCTTGTCATTCTATAGAATCAATTTTCATCTCAGGTGCAGTGATCTAAAGTTCTTCACTCAAAGTCCCTCAAAATAGTTCATCATTTCCTATCTCACGACTATAATATGATCAATCACGTAAGACAATCCCAAGAATTCTTAAGTTATTACCGAGATAGCAGTACACAAGTAGGCTGATACAGCATGCATTTCGTGTGACTACGACGCACGGTATAAGTTGATTATAAGTCGTGGCCAATAAACCAAGTTTCAGAGTGCATTTTGAGAATCTTTCTCTTAAAAATTCTTCAGAAGCATTATATTCCCACCACTTCCCCTGCTTCACTTCCCCAAAGACTACATCTTCCTCTTGACAATCTTTAAGATTTAAACAGACTTTTCTCTTACAACATGGATAGCAATAATTAATAATATCTCTCTATTTACATTTCACTACTGAAAGAAAATTCAAAAGCTCCATTTCCTCATGCCAATATAATAATTTCTTAATAAATAAAGTACTATTTATCTTATTTATATGCCTCTAGATCATTACCAAATAAATAATAGACCCTCCTTTTGCTTAAATTCACAACAAGTCATTCTCCTGCAGCACTATGATATTCCTAAATGTCATGGGCCTCAAGAGTTAGTTGTCTCATAAATTGGGTACTTGTAGAAAAGCACAATATGCGCAATGTGACCACCACACGATCACCCATACGTCAAGCTTCACGACTGCAGAAGCGTAAACAGCTGAACTGCATTGAAGGGGGATGGAAGTAGCTTCGCTAATGATCGTGTACAACGCCTCAGCTCTATATGCCACTTCAGTGAAATATTGCTCCTAATACCCCTAATGCTTACAGACCGGGGCATTGCAAGTCCTAATGTGCAAAATCAAGTACCTTCACAAATGTCTTACGTGTACATTCTAGAAGTAATTCCTTGCTTGGCCGTCAATACAGAAGCCTGTCTCATTTTTCATTTTCAGGACTGTAAGAGAATGGAGCTGACCTCTACTTTTGCTCTAACCACGTGCAAATCATGCTCTTCTACACCAGATCTGCACGTGTTCCTCTGCACAATCTGGTGGTGTTTCTTGTAAGCGCCAATCATATTTCCTCGAGCAAGAAACCTGAACTTCAGACTTTTACAAGTAAAACTTTTGCTGGCTGCTACTTGGTGCAGATAGGCATCAAATTAAAACGAGGCGCAGACCTAACAGGATTCGCTTGGCTTTGCTTACAACACACGCTTACAACGGAGACTAAGTCAAGCATAAAAGATATGCCCAACAAATTCTTTATAACCATGCAGTATTAGAAATAAAAGAGAGCCAGCCACTTCATACAAAGCCTACTTGTTAAATTTGAATGCTTGTGCAAAGACGCTATACTTCCATGTAGACAACAGCCATGGTCCATTCATTTAATTTAAATCTTTCGATAGGAATAGAATCTGTTCAATGACAGTTACAAAAACCCGACGCTCAAGCAGCTTGAGTTCAATACTCTGATATTCGTCTATATCTCCAGCTCAATTTCTCACCTAACAATGCACATTTAGGTCGTTCTGAGCAGCAATTCCATTATCCAAGCTCTAAAGTAATGCAGCCCATTTGAGCAGTAGGATGGGAGAACCCCATATTTTTGGATCAAAAGGGGTTAATGAATACTAAAGATCTAAAGTGCAAGAAAAATCATGGAAGGTTAATATGAATGAATGATCAATACGTGTGTTCACAACAGATGTCGCGTTGACGCGCGTCAAATAACATCAATTATTGCCATTTTATCTCAGCTCCATGATAACATTTTTCTGTGGTGCACCCATTGCACCGCGCGTTCAGAATCCAGTGGCACAGCTTCATAACTCTTAAGGCATCGACAGGGATAGGGTAGGAACGATTTAAAACTACAGCCCCCTGTAAGGACATGCTAGCTTCTCATCGGAGGTGGAAAATTCTTTTCTCGGACATACTCTAGCAGTTATTGTACCTGGCCAACCGTATTATAGGCTCCCTTCCTGTCTTAAGAGTCAGCATCCAGTCGGAAAACTCCTGCTGCAACCCATGGACAAGGTATTGCATTGACAGACAGTAGGCACAAAGTTGCTATAGATCAGGGGTCGGGAGCCTATGGCTTGCGAGCCAGATATGGCTCCTTTTATGACAGCATTTGGTTCTCGGACTCACAAAAATCCTAGCTGAAAATTCTTTATAAAGTCATCGGCATCGCGGGCGATATTGTCGATATTCGCTACAAAAAATGTTTCATTTAAAATAATGCATTTATTTAGTCCTATTTACTGTTATTTACTGTTTGATGGGCGAGGTGGCATAGTGGTTAGAGCACATGCCTCCCGTGTGGAAGGTCCGACTCGATGCTCTGACTGAACGCTCGCTCACTGTACACCCAGCAGCAGATTGGTACCTGGTGGCAACACTGGGGAGATAAAGGCGGTAAGGAAAGGAACTGGCCTCCCTACCTCACATGCCGATGGCTCAGGATAATTGTTCTCTTTAACAGGCACTCCCTTACGTACGAAAGTATACGAGACAACTTTTACCTTTAATGGTTAGAAATATTGCATGGCTCTCATGGAGATGTACTCTAGAACATGAGTCTCTAATGGCTCTCTCAGCCAAAAAGGTTCCCCACTCTTGTTATAGATCATATTTTCTTCAAATGCAAGGCTGCTCCACAACATAAATTCGTTGACCCAATGGGCAACTAATTGCACTTGAAAGAGGAGTTGTGATAACTTGTAAACGAAAGAAAAAGAATTTTCATTCCTAGTGGTATGCTGAGGAATTTTGAGCAGAGGGTATGGAGAGTATAGCGTATAAATCAAGCATGTCCCGAGGTACAAAACCTGCCTGTGCGAACTCTTAGCACGGGGAGGGGTCAAAAACTTTATTTGAGTTTGTAAATTTCCAATTTTCAATATTTCTGTTGGGGGGGGGCAAAATCATGCAGATTTTTTTTGGGTAACATTACCCCTCCATGACCTATTTCAGCCACGTGCCTAGTAAAAATTAATAAATTCGATCCCCACAAAAATACTGACAAGACATGATCGTAAGGACAACTTTTACCGGCAAGCCAAAAATTTACCAAAGGCTTCTGACGAACTGTGGATGTTACATCCACCACTCCCGTCATTTTGTCCTCGTGCTGCATGACAGCTTGCTAGATCCATTCGCTTGACGCACTATAACTAGCAGGGGCAGATATACAAGGTGACCATTAGGGGATCGATTGTGAAGGGTGCTTGGCACCATGCCCTCCTGATGCCTGAATAATGAAGCAACCCCCATTTTTCATTTCCGTTACTGTCCCATCTTAAAATTCGCATTTTCGTGCTAAGACTTTATGCATTGACTATTAAAAAGCAATCCTATTCCTACAGAAACAAATAACATTTTGAAGTTTACCCGCTTCAAAATTCACCAAATGGTATGACAACATAGTGAGGGGGGAGTTCACACCTTCTATACATCCCGCTAAATCTTTCTATGATCATTAGTGCACCTATTGATTTGCAACCTTGGGTGAACGCATTTCGCTTTCATGAGGGCTAAAAGTTATGTTATCTTCAAAAGCCTCTCAGAAATTGTTTCTTAAGAGCACTTTCAAATGAATGGCCGTAAATGAATTAGAACACAGATGGTCGTTAAATTAAATTCAAGTAAATCTAATATTGATCATCCACGTTTCAAATAAACAGGTATTGACAATGTAAACAAGGTACGGTAGTACTGGCATAACAATCTGCACACTGTTCTAAGGAACACTGGACGCCAAAAACACCAACGGGCAACAGTGTAGCAACGTACTTTCCTATCCTCCGAGCCCAAGTAAGAAATAAGGCAAATGGAATGTTATGCTTGTACCTATCATCTACACGCTTCTTACCTAGAGTAATTTTTATATAAGGTCATTGTGGAATGCACTTTTTTCTATAAGAAACAAAATTTTTGTCTTCACAATCGCAATAGCAACCCAGCTTAGGCAATTGCGAGGCAAGAAAAAGGATGCTCAGGTTTTGTGAGGCATGTGATGGATGTTCATTCTATTTCTAGCTGGTTTGATATAAAATTTACCAGTAAAAACAGTTTTTGCACTTTATTATTTGAAACTCAGCCTGCCTGTGTTTCTTAGATGTTTCTTAATTTTTGCATGATTTCAGCCTCATGTTTCTTATAGACATGTTTCTTATAAAAACGCGTACAAGCAGAAAATCCTTGGAGAACGTACGTCACTAACTTGTACGAAATAACCTTCACTGCTAAGCAGGCACTATCGCACATGGGGTTGACGTAAGAGCATTCTACAAACACCAAAGAATAGCCATAGGCCAAACGATAACATTAGCACTTGGGCTAATAAATAAAATTATAAAGTCTATACTATATTAAGCATCAAGTACACGACGCCAACAAACAACCGCCTAACTGGTAATAACGTGTGGGCCAAAACAGCTTTGCAATACGATAAATACGATAATTTGAGCAACTATCTACATAGCACAGCATTCACGGCTTAATCTGATATGCTGAATTGGCTTACAGGACCTCGTAACAAGCAAATAGTACAAGCTGGCGTGTTACCTTCTTCTCTCGCGATCTGTAACGGCCTTTTTGCATTCGATAGGTGAACGGTCCTGGTCTATTCCAGTTCTATGTTACGAGTAAACTAATCACTACACAAGTGCCTCATTCCAATTTGGTTGCCTTCGTTCGTCATCGCACTGGGACAATCGGTCACTTTGCGGATTAGGCATACAAAAACATACCTTCAGATAATTCCCAAAAGAGAAAATGGGCGCCATTTTTATGTGTCAAAGCTCTCGCATACGCTGCAAATTGCATGAAATCGACTTACACGACTGGCAGCCAGGGGATATTTACAAATCTATGAAAGTCATTGTCCTTAAGCCTCAAGTGGAGATGTAATATCGATAATTTAACAACATTTTAAAAAGATCTTGCTTAAGTCCATGTAATCGGGATTTAATGCTGTGTAATACTAGTTTGACTTACAACCCCCCGTAAATGCTCCTCCAAGAGGACATCAACCAGTCCTACTATTCGTTTGCTTTCGGAAAGGTTAGACTGGGTCAGATCTTTTAAACATAATGTGAGGACTTTGCCCTCCCCGTTTCTTGGATGGCTAGCAATAAACTGGTACACCACTTCCTCAGCCATTAACATCTGCTATGGGTGTAGGGGAATATCCTTTGAAAACACCTGCTAGAGTTTTGTACTGTAGTTCTTTTCGTTTATTACAATTGCATTGTTTTTTTATCAGAGAAAAGTTTATAAGAAAATGAGGCTCAAATGGTCAAAACCTTAAGAAAATCGTAAGAAAACCATGAAGATCAACTTCCCAAATTTAGTGTTTTTATTAGCCAAAAATCGATATTTCGTCATTAATGCACTCAATATATCAAAGAGTGAATTCAAATTTAAGTACAAAATATTAATAATGAAAGTGTAAACCATTTTAGCCAGTATATTTCAGCCAGTTAAGAAAAATTTAAGAAAATCTCAGGCTTAATTTCGGGAAAAGTGAAAAAAAATTAAGGCTCAGGCAAAATGACTGTTTCTATATAAAAAAAAACGTGCATGGCAGTCAAAAGTACTTTAAATTAGTTATGTATATGAATTTACTTTTGTGATATAGAAAAAGAAAACTGTTTTATTAAGGAAAGTTTCCAAGACTATGCTATGATAAAGCTTGACCACACCCTACTCGAACCTTTTTTCAGAGCACACCCTTCAAGCAATCCAAAATTTCATATGGAAATGATGCCATTTGCATAGAGCATATACAGAGCATATGAAAGCGAGAAAGGTGACCATACTCCTAAATTTCCAAAACCACAAATTGTGGCTAAGACTATAATCTAAAATAGGCCCTGGTGAAAGTCTTAGCTCAAACAAGAATCCCTTGCACCAATCTAGCTGCTCTGCAAAGTGATATTGCAGGAGGAATCTGGACTAATAACAGTCTTATTAAAATCGAGTGCAAAATTCAAGAGGCATTAAAAAGGTATCTTTTGCTTCAAAAAGATTTTAAATATTGAAAGTAAGTTATGAGCCTCAAATGAGAATAATGAAGGTACTCAAACATACCATTTGCTAGAACATCCGGCATCTGCATAACAGGTGAGTGGATGGCAGAACCCGAGGATAATGAAGTGAAAGCAGCTGCAATATTATGACCTACAAAACAACATTAAAATATCATGGCGTTTGGAAAATGTGAGCAGTAAATCAGTGAATAGAGGACTATACTAACGGAAAAAAGTGAGCACCCACAATCATGTAATCTTTACTCTTTTCATAAACTTCTTTAGAGAGCATGGTTGTCAAACAAGTTCTGACCTTCTACGGGCGAAAGAGGTGATGGCAGGGAACGTAGAAGAGACAAGAGGGAGAGGAAGGCAAAAAACAAACTGGCTCGATTCATGGGCGGTTTTTCAAGAAAAATTAGATGAAGTGAAGGTGCTGAACTTGCCTACTATTTTCAAAGAAAAGCTTGTTCTCGACATTTGGTCTGGAGTATCTATCGATTCTAGGTGTTTTTCAACGAAAAAGTTTGCAAGAAAATTGAATTGCAAGCAAGAAAGATTTTCATATTAAAAAAGCGCGTATTCAGACTTTGGTCCACTGCCTTTGCCGAGAATTTGCCGACGCGATGGCACTTGGGGGCAGTTTGCCCCTTGCCCCGTTAATACCCACTTCTGGCTCTATTTACTAAATGAAATAACTGGGAGACCACTGCATAAATTGAAAGAAACAGCAATGAGCAGAATGGAATGGGGTGTGTCTGTTCAGTCCCCTAAAAGTCGCCAATGTCTTGGTAGCATCTAACAAGAACAACAACAACATATCTTATTTTGCGGTGAGAAAAGGACCTACCAATGAGATTTATCAAAATGGAGGTGTCGCCAACATTAATTGATCAATCATCATCAGACATATCTTTACTGTTCAGTATTCTCGAAAAATAAACCATAGATCAAATATTGTTACGCGTGGGTCAAAATATGTCTTAAAATAGTTACTTATGTATGGAACCATTTGCATTTAGCTAGTAAAAGACACACTATATCTGGAATCTACCCTACGTTCAAAGCACTTTTATAGTTAAAAATTTCTCGCAAGAGATTGATGAATCAAAAGTTATCTTGATGATTCATACCAACTAAGCGCATTTCTTTGCTGAAAACGGGTGACACAATTTCTAACATACCTAATTCCGAATAAAGCCCTTCTACATGAAGCTGACAAACAGACAAACACAGACAGACACAGAAATACAAATCAACATCGCTTGCCAGGTGGAAAATGACGTTGATTTTGTAGGGCAAGTAATTTGGTCTTCAAATTCAAGACAAAGCACTGGAGAGAGAAATTATAGCATTCCCAAATAGTTTAGGGCTTTGGCTAACAAGTCGACATTGTATGAAGGGGGAAGAGGGCTTACTTTCTCACTTCTGCAATGAAAATAAATCGGGGGAAGAAAATTTCTAACACTGTATCGGTGTTCCAAGGACTTTTGGTAGGCATTGTAGATTGTAGTTCTAAAGGTTTATAGAAGTTTCTTACCGACAAAAATACAGGCAGAACTAACGAATTCTCAATTCCAGTTTAGAAAAGGAGTAATGTAGCCCCCTCTCCCTTACATCGATGTTGAATGAGAAAAAATGTATGGTGGGAAAACTTTTTCAAGAATGTTGTTATTCCTGATGAATGGAGATAGAGGTTGTAGTTTGGAATTGTTCATACGTTAATACATGGAAAGAGATGGTTCTTCACACAACGGTTCCAAGACATCATGCAAACGGGAAGCCTATCCGTACCTAAAAGGAACGGTTCCATACAGAACCGTTCAAAAGTCCCCTTGTAAACGCAGCCTTAATTTCATTTACAGTTTTTGTATATGGAGGCCCCTTAGATTATAAAGAAGCATGATTTACAGGGGGCCATCTTAAAATAGAATAATCTATTCTACTTCAAGGAACTACAATAAAGTAACTTAAATTACAAAATAAATCATAAAAATAGATGCAACTAGATTTTCTAATAGTTTACAAGATCCTATTTTGGCTGTCAAGTTCATTGTTGCTTTTTCTGCTGTTAGTTCAATTCATGAGCATTCTAAAGAGAGCCCAGAGAGGTCTAAATTTTATGTAATAGTCATCTGTAAAGCGATAGCCTGCTTTGTATGTAACTTTTATTTCAATTGGTAAAATTTAGTTACGTTTTACCTATCTGTGTGTATTACAGGATTCGTGTTGCTAGGGCCGCCAAGAAAATTCTGAGGCCCCGGGGCAAAAGAGATGGTTGAGGCCCTTGCGAGGGGAGCGATAAGAAGGTTTCAGGGTCTAGAAATTTACTTTGGAAAAGTACTGCTGGTTTACATTATGAAGCCCCTAGACCTTGAAGCATTGTGTGGTATGAAGCCCCCTTGGAGCTTGAGTCTCCCTGCCCCCCTCTCGGCGGCTCTGCGTGTCGTTGTCAGTAGATAAAATTTAAGAAATATATAACCAAATTGGGCCTTATCTTCAAATGGATCTGGCCGAGAAATCTGAAGGTGACCTGGCAGCCTTGATCACTGCACACGCTCTCACATGACATGACAATACCTGATGCGCATTCATGTCAATGCAAGTTAATTACTTGTTACATTGCCAAATTGGTGATGATCACCCATATATTCATGTGACTGCTCTACTTATAGAGAACTGTGAATGCTCCTCTACTCATAGTAAAACAAAAAATAACTTGAAATTGGATGTCTCGAATGAACCGACTACTAAAAAGCAAGACTTTAGCTTTTGGACTTGACAACACCCTTTTTTTATAAAAAAATACCTCAGTTTTTGCAGAGCCTCGACATTCTTAAATGTTTTTCTTTTCAGTTTTGAGCAGTAGATTATTCCTAAATTATTCTTAAATATCGAATATGTAACTACGTCTGAAAATCAATTGCTATATTCAAATCTTTATTGATGTTTTATCATAAAGCAAAACAAAAGTTGAGCAGAACAACAAATATTGTATTGACAGTGAAAAAGTTAATCTATAAACAGTACTATATCTTAAATACCCAAAAATTAAAGTCTTGATGAAACGTGAGCCATGCATTATTTTGAAATTGTTCTTCAATTTCAGCGATTCTGAGCTTGAATATTCTTATAAACTTTAGTCTTATAAAAATGCATACTTTTGCTGAAATAATATGAGATCCAACACAAGCCCAAAGCTAAAAGCGAATATGTTTATAGGGAGTTGAGAGTCAGTTCTTCTTTGATCCTATCTTTAACAGAGAATGAAAGATAGAAGGAAAACTTTGCCACATTTGATGAGCCCAAGACTTGAAGTCATCACAGATGTAGAAGCAGCTGAAAAAATACGTCTTAAAGCTTAATAAGAATTAGCGAAGCAATGTAAAATTACAGCTGAACAAAATAGGTGTCGCATTTTTTATCAAAACTTTATCCCTACTTGTGTCTGAATATCTATATTTCATAAGCTTAATCACGTCGTAGATTATTTTCTATTGAAAAATTACCTTACGCTAGACTAGCATCAAAACCGCTTAATGTCATTCTTATCAATTTTCATATGAACTTATATGCATCAATTATTTTCTTTCAAAATATTTTACAAGCTGCATTCTGTATCAGCTTGTACTTCGCTCTCTTTAATCCATGTAAACGTGTTGTGGGCCATTTCATTATCAGCAATAACTAATTAAAATGAAATATTATGTAAAGCATGCACCACAAGCAACATCTCTTTTTAGAAATAATCTTCACTTTGCAGATTCCTACATAGTATCTTCATTGTACTCAGAGAAATTCAATTAAAATCAATTTTATGAAAGTCATATGAAAAAGTTCAAGCCTAGTGTCTAAATATATTTTTTGTCTACACACACAAATTTTTCTATAGCTTTGGTCCTTTAAAAAATATACTCGACATGAGTTGGCATATTCTCTCACTGTTCTTTTGCGCTCTATGTTCTAAACTACATCAATTTATTTTGCTTTGAACAATTTGCTCCAAAAACTGTCCGTTGACGTCATCACAATTTAAGTCTTTTAGCCCGCCAAGTGGATTTGATTTGATCATCGATAAACGGTTCTCAAGACACGTAGAAATCACCAATCAAATGCTTTCCGGTTAAAGGCACTATGTTTGATAAGAATACCCGACTTTTTACTGAGTGCCATTATTCCACAATTTTTTCAGGTTTTGAGCCTAAGAATATTCTTAAATTATTCTTAATTTTGAGAGATGTAACTTCATCTGAAAATGAAAGGAATGTATTCAACTCTTTGCTTATGTCCTACTTCATCAAAAAGCAAATCAAAGGAGGAACAGAATAACAAATATTGTATCGATGGTGCAAACGTTAACCTACAAAAAATACAATAACTCGAATGCAAAAAATTTCAGTCTTGATGAAGTTTGAGCCTTACATTATTCTTAAATTATTCTTAAATTTAAGCAATTCTGACCCTTATTATTCTTACAGACTTTGTTTTTATAAAAAAGGTGTGTAACTGCTAACATCGTCGTCAAATATGTTTTTGGCTTACAAACCATCTGACTCGTATTCATGCATAGTGCTGATATACATTCCCAGCATCACAATCGCTAGATTGAAAATGAGGAGGCTATTTTTGTGCTCAAGCAGTTGCATTTCACAGCACCATGTCGACAGCAATGTAGGCATGTAACTACAGGTAGCAAGGGGAGTAGTGCCCCTCAAATAAAAAATCTGGCATGATTTTCCCTCCCCTATCAGAATTATCAGACTGGAGAAAAAATTCTCAGACAAGGTTGCGCCGATCTAGATGGCTGTACAGTCAGCTCCAAATGCTTCCAGCTACGTGTTTTCTTCAGTGTCATCTCCTTGTAGTAGCTTTGCCACGAGGGAATGGGGGAATAGTAGGTGGATGTGTTCATTAAAGGGTATGTTCCTTTCAAGGACGTGGTTCACTAAGTTCCCCCAGTCCACGGCTACAGGCAGCCTCCCTTTCACCTTGGTGCTAAGTTATTCTAATAAACATTTCCAAAATCCTAAAGGTTGTAATAACATAACATTGCTTTGAAAACTGCACCAACTTAAGTTTAAGAGAATCAATGTAGCGTTTTTCCATTCATCTGTCTAGAAAGGCAATTTTTCTGTTGCTACATGTAAGTTTGGAATGCAACAGCAAGTAAATCATCGTTTCTATCACATTTCCATCCTTCACTAATCAAAGGCACACAAGTGCATCTTGGATCCTTCATAAAACCTTAAGCCCATATTTTATCAATATAATAGAAAGCAACGTCAGAAATAAATTTTTTGAATGTATTGGGTTGTGCCTATCTATTGATCTCTCAGACTTATGCTAGCCATCCCCATTTTAGGATTTGGTTAAGCGGTGTAATGCTTATTCTTTCCAGCTTCACTTCGCTTATTTTCCACAAAAGATCAAATCCGAAAGCCATTTACTATTTTGATAGCTTTCGCACAAAATTAAAGTAGTAATAGACTGTTCTATATCCACGTTCTTTGAGGAGTTTATCCAAAACAATTCAATGAAAAAATCAACTAGCAGCTAATACTTTCATACGTTTTGGTAGCATATTTATGATATAGAATATAGAACAAACTCTTCGAGGCTCTCCAATGCAGTGGTTCCCAAACTGGGGCTTTTGGAGGGTCAAGAGTGGCTGCTGAAGTTTTCAAGTTGTAAACCCAGATTCACCGAGTGTTAGGCACTTTTTTGTGTAAAGCCACACAGTTCGACAACATGGCAAACTTATGCTTTCAAACCCTGTTGGTATTTTTCTGTGGAAGTATATTTGTTGCTGCTACTGAGTAATCAAGACATGCATTATCTGTAGATAGAAAGGAGCATGAACGAAAATCAATTTGGAGTAGAAATCAATTCAAGGCTGTTTGACCAAGATGCTTCATTTCACGCGCTATCTCTTGCAAGAAGCTGCCACGAGCTATCAAAATTTCACAACGTTCACAGCAAGCATCGGGAGATGCATTCTAAGCCAAACTAAAGGGCGTGGTTTTGAAAATTGTTTTGGGGCTAAGCCCCCAGAATTCTCTCTTCACGTCAAGGTCTGTAATCACTACACATTGATAAGGACAAATATACTGAATTCAGGTTCTAGAAAGTAAGAGTGATAGCTCTGCAAAAAATGGAAGTACTTTGCTGAATTTCCTAAAAAAATTAGGAATATAGCATTAGAAGACTTTCTACCAACCACACATATTTCTAAGACACCCATCCTCCAGAGGACCGCAAGTAGAAAAAACATGTAGCAGGCGACCGCCATGTAAAATATTTTGACAAGTTTGGGAACTACTATTCTAATACATTCAAACATCTTATTAGGAAACTAAATATAAAAACATAGTATATTTAGTATTCCATCAGGAGACAAATACAACAATATATATATATATATATATATATATATATATATATATATATATATAT
>WIPJ01067538.1:190136-220895 GCA_018155075.1 Cassiopea andromeda | reverse complement strand
TTCTAAGCTGCAAATTACGTCCCTGCACAGAACTACCAGCACTACGTTCTAAGCTGCAAATTACGTCCCTGCACAGAACTACCAGCACTACGTTCTAAGCTGCAAATTATGTCCCGGCACAGGACTACCAGCACTACGTTCTAAGCTGCAAATTACGTCCCTGCACAGAACTACCAGCACTACGTTCTAAGCTGCAAACGTTCTTCAAAACTGCGCTCGAACAAAATCTTTAGGACTTTGGTAATTACTAAACAGCTTCATAAGCCAGATGTGCTATAATTTTTTACCTTCTTAGCTATAATTTCCTTGGAAAGACAATGTGCTATATTGCTAAAAAATGTACTCAGGTGCAAATTATTCATTACAGATGCTTCGTAATGTCCACAATGTGTCCTAGTAGAGTTGTGTGGCCTAAAAAGGGAACATCAAATTGTTTGGTTGTCATCCTGCTAAACAGTTAGGATACTATCCACAATGAAACTTCCATCTTTGCGTCACCAAATACAAAATTCTGCATGATGACAACCTTGCAACTAATCAATTATGCATTAAATCCATACTTGATCTTATAAATAAAACATCCTATTAATATAAGCAGGAATTAAACTAGATTGAGTCAACTCCATGCATCCATCATACATCAAATCCATGCTTGGTCTAATCCATAAAAATCCTATTTGTTTAGGCAGAAATTAAACTAAACTGGATCAAGTTCATGCATCCATCATGCATCAAATCCATGTTTGGTCTAATCCATAAAAATTCTTCGAAGCCCCTAGGAATCAGTAGATTGGGGCTCCACCCGTAACTTTCCTTCTAACTGATACAAAAATTCTTGTCTCTTGGAAACTACTGAGGTACCCCTTCAAGAACTCCAAAGCTTAGGGCCCCTTAGAAGTTATGCTAATCCCGGCCTAAATCGGTTGCGCCAATCTGCTATCAATCCAAAAGAAATCAAACCAGTCAGATCGTTGCTTGCCTTGGATGCAGTCCGAAGGATAATGGATGCAATTGTTTATCAAGAAGCCTAGCGAGCATATATCTAACTTGCTGAATTTACCCGAAACAGTAAACAATCATTTTGTCTATTGTTATTTTCTACAGTTTTGAAGACCAGTAAAACGGGAGACCAGGAGCTAAGCATAAACATTAATAGCGATGTCATAAAAATGCATGTCAAGATTATCTGCCAAAAGATTAACAATAAGGTTAAAGCCTTTTCAAGCGTTGTAAACACAGCAGATTTGAACTTTCTTATCAAATCTTAAAAACAATTAATTATTAGATACAACAAACACCAGCTTTATCTCTTAATATTTAACGGCTTTTGGAGTGTAGTCATAAAGAATTGTGAAAATTATTGAGCTTATCTGTTTTACTTGTGACTTTTAGCAGATGTGCATATCTTTGTGAAATTTGCAGAGGCCCCCATGTCTGTGTTCCCATGTTCCCTAGAAAAATTTCCAAAATCTCCCTTATTCCTAAGAATGTTGTTTGAATGTTCCCTAAAAGGAAACGTCGGTCTGCTCTCCAGTTTCTACTTTGATCCCTAGTTCCTTACAAAAATTTGCTGATGTTACCATGCTCCCAGTATTAAAAACCGCAAATTCTCTTGTTCCCCATAGCCCCTGAGATGCTCTCATTTGTGTAACTACGGCGATAGTTTTAAGTCAATGCTATCCTTTCCATACCGTTATACTATTCTTACCTTGGGCAAACTTTATTGAATTGAATATACGCTGAAAGAACAACACCGGCTCTGTCTTTTCCACCCTAGAAACAGAACCACATTGCTTTATCCATTTCTGAATCAGAATATCCAGCATAAAAGGAGGGTCAAAATGTGATCATTTTTTATTGCTTGCACTCTTTTCTATCGAAACTTAATGAAAGTCAAATACAGCAACAAAACCTCAATGTGTAAAAAGATTTGATTGCTAAAAGATTGAATCACAATAATGGCACCTACTCTTTCCTCTTTAATTTTAGCCGATTGTAAAAAAAGCTTTTTGCAGATACATGAAAATATTGTGATATTAAGCTTGCAAGCGGTGTAGATTCTCCAATGCAACGTCCAATCAAAAGACCATTGAAGAACGTGAAACTTAGAATTTGATGAATTATCAACGTAAAGTCAGATGTGTGCTTGTCTGAGGATGTAAACACTCCACAAAACTCCATATCATTTGAATACAAAGAAAGACAAAAGTTGTGGCCTAATCGGGTGTCTAATAGATAAAGTCAGTGTGAAACTACGAACAGATAGCCCTACTGATAAATAATTTTTAGCACAAAATATGAAACATACCTTACAGTGCAAAACTGCTACATTGTCTTCATGGGCACAAAGCCAAGAATCTATTGATCTGATCACACTGCACGAGAAATGTTATTAAGAACAGAAAAATCCATAATAAGTAGCAGGTGCTTAATATTTACGTTATGGCTCAAAAACAACGTGCAAAAGATGAAACGATAGGAAAATGTAAGCAAGAATTATTAGCTAGAGTATTTTGAAAAATATTCTCTAATTTTCTACTGAAGAAATTGGTTGTTTTACAAAATTGAATTTTGCAATGAGATTTTCACAAGAAATTAAATAATGAGTGAATGTGTAACTTTTCGGGAAAAACCATTTTCTCTTCAAAATTTCTATTCCTCTTGAAAGAAACTAGTGAAGGTTGAAAGAGAGGGCAGTAAATATAAAGGAATTTTGAGCGGTGCAGAAATAGTCTAAAACATTTGGACACAACGCAAAGATGGCTACTAACTTACAAATGTTGTTAAAAGATGCTTGGGAAATACAGCATCATAGATTTAATGTGCCAAATACCACCCGCAAGGAGCAAAACAAGAAGACATGGGAAGATCAGGGCATCATTAAACAACAATGTCACTGCTTGGCCATTATCTCCGGGGGTGCTCTTCCTGGCCCAACAAAAAAGCAAAAATTTAAGGTTTTCATCTAACAGCTGGAAATCTTGGTAATAATTTAACTATGGATAAAAAAATGACTGAAGTTATTACATTTGTAAGCTTCTTGGTGCTATTTCATGATGCTAAGGAGGCCTGGTGGCATAGAAGTCGAACATGAAAGAGATGGAATGGGGCCTTCATATGGGCTTGGTTAACAACTCAAATTTCTATAAAGGTGCACTGCAGAAGATGTATAAATAACATACCTCACAAGTCTATCTAAAGGAGGAGCAAGATGGTCAGGCCAGCTGAAATCGAGGACCTATCAAGAGATTATCAAGATATTAGATTCATATAAGCAAAGCATACAAGAAAGTGCATGAAAATATAATTTAAGACTTAAGAATGTCAAAGGGAATTCTTTTCATATATGATAAGACAAAAAGGGTGATCAAGGCTGCACTTCACTAAAAGAGCTTTTGCCTTTTTGTGCTATCCGAGGTTTCACACTCTGACGAGTATTGGACGAAAAAAGCCTATAAGTATGTCTAAAAATGTTGCCACTTATCGTGCTCTTGTTAAGTTCTGTAGTACCAACAGACCATTTGCTGATTAATTCCCTATGGTCAAAGATTAAGCAAATATTCTCGCAAAGTAAAAGCCTGGTCTTTATGTAGAATATCTTTAAAATCCAGAACACATCAAATTTCTATCATATATCGGAGCATTTAAAATCTTTGCTAATTTGAAGAAATGCTGTACTGAATGTATTAACAACACAACGCAAATGCAAAAGATGGATGAGATGAGAGTGGATTGGAAAAAGTCATGCGTCTGAGGAGAAAACAAGAGATGTTATACTACAAAGAAGTAGGGCAGGAAGAAAGAGAGAGGAGAGGTAAGGGATTGAGATATGTGCTCAACGAGAATGGGTACCGTCAACCGGGGTGACTTTGCTTAATCGGATGACTTTGTTCACTTGGTCCGACCGGCATAAATAAGAATAGCTCAGATGTTAACCTTTGTTTAAAGAGCATATTCATATTCATATATTATTCATATTCAACACCTTTTTACAGTTGGTTTTGAATACTAGTTAAAAACTAATTAATACCAACTATTTATTTAAAATACAATAGTATTTTTTACATTAATAGATTTAAAATAAAGAATTAAGAAAAAGATAGAGACCAATAAAAAGAAACTTGCTATGTGCAGATGTGGCACGTACAATTTTTGCCATCCCAGTGTCGTATTTCTTTTCAAAATTTATTTTCAATTTCATAAAATTTAATATATAGTTCTTTTGCAAACAATGTACAGAGGACTTGTTTTTGCATGGCTTTTTTGTTTATTTGGCCATTTTGAAAATATTGTTTAACCAGCAAGTGTTGAAATGTAACTAATTTATTGTTTTGTTTAACACGCTAATTTTTATTTTTTCCAACAACTTTTTATTATATTTCAGGTTGGTTAAATAATACCGTCAATTAGGAATGATGCCTAGGGGGCTCAGGGAGTAGATTCCCCTCGTTAAAATCACTGTTCATTGGGGTTAGGGGGCTCAGAGCCCAATAAATATTTTGCTGGCCTTACATTTCAAAGTATTCCTCGCTTCCAAAGGGATTGAGATTATATTGCAAGGTTGACATTTGCACTGCTGCATGACTACTGAAGTATTTATAAATGTTAATTATATTATATCATAATTGAACAAACGTATCACATCTGCATCGGTGAAAACATGGGTTTGGTCTCAACTAGACCACACCCATATTTTTAATGCTGCACCTAGAGCCCCCCCTAGCGAAAATGTTTGGAAATCACCACTGCTGCTGATATCAGTGCTGTACAGCTGTGCTTATATGAAACATCCTAGAGTGAACAAAGTCACCCCATTGCTGGGGTGACATTGCTCACTCCTAAACATTTAGAAAAGATAAAGAAAAATATCTTAAACATTATATATATTTTTACATTTTGTGTATGTGACCCAGACAGACCTATTCAGAGTATGGTATTTCCCACAAGCTATTGCTCTTCAGATTCATTTTATTTAAAGTTTCGAAATTGATCAAAGTCACCCCAGTTGACGGTATGAAGTTAAAACACTAGTTTGTATGGTAAGATAGGAATAATTAATGAATGGAAAATAGAGACTTTATGCTAAAAGTGATATCAACAACCTGTTAAGAAAAAAGTTTTGCAGTAAATGAATAACAATGCAACCGAAAGTAAATGAAAATATTTTTCTGGCAATAAACAAGGGGCATACATCAACAACAAGACATACCTGATTGTTCAGTTTAGATATATCGTACCGCCTTTCTGATACATTAAATACCATGTACTTGTTAGCGTGTTTCTGGTAAAGCATAGAAACGATGTTCACGAGGCTATCTCGATACGTTGATTCGAGTCCACTCGCGGGAAAAGACACGGCTAAAACAAACATCAGTTTTCGATTAGATGAATTTGACATTGACATGGCTTGTGACTTGCTAGATTTACATTAATAGGCATTACGAGCACTGAATGGAATTTAGTTTGTGAATAGTCTATGCAGGAGTTTCGTTTGTACGAAAGGAGAAACCTGATGCAATCTCTGGTAGGCCACATCCTTACTCCACAAACATAATTTCTTCAAAGCACCTGCTTTAGACACTCAAAAATCCAATTATCGTACGAATCATAAACTGAGCTTGCAACATTCCTACTTTTCTGCTTGGAACTACTCGCTAGTCCAAAGAAGACAACAAACAAAGTTGTATTCAGTACTATAAATGCTAACTTGACAACCTGATAAAATTGTCCTGTAGATCTTATCAAATATATGAGATTTAAGATTTACACCATACTACAAAATGAAGCATTTACACGCCCACGCTTGAAAATAAAATTTGCACACATCCAGCTTCTAGTTTCTAGACTAGCTTTATGGGTGATATTGAGCTACTGCTATGCTGGTCTACAGGATAAAATACTATGCATATATTTTCACCATTTCAGTTAAAATTTACATCTATAAATCTTGAGCATGTACTAAACAGGGTTGCAGTCTTCGAAGTGCAGGGCCTCTTTCAAACCGACAGAAGGTTTTGAGGGCGAAGCCCCCTATGAATACCAAGTGCTTAAAAAGCTTCTTCAATTCCTTTATATTGCTCAAAGTTTGCAAACTCATTTTAGAATTTCGTTCAAAATTTAAAGCAATATTACAACCTGGCAAAAACTCAAAAGTTTGTGGAATCAAGGAATTAACTGGTGTAATTGTACTCAATTCTCAATATCGATGTCTCACAAATTCAATTTTGAGCCCTCTCCCTTGCTAGAACTTTGGCATTGTACCATTGGTGTTAAGCATAACTGTTTTGGGGTTGTCTATTGATAAATTAACTTGCTGTGTGAAACATCAATAGTTTGCATTGGTATTTGTGTCTAAATCTTCTCGTGGAAAAATCATGTTTGGAAATTCATCTTGTTTGCTTTTCGAGAGCTAAAAGTTGTGTCCCATTTCAAGAAGGAGTAAAAAATTATTAATTAAAAGCATTTGCTATCAAAAGTGGAAAACTAACATGGGAACAGTTAGTCAAAATATTATTGTAGCTCAAAACATCATAATTATTTAACTATAAGCCAGCCCCTAGGCCATTTTACACGAAAGCTCGAATACTCAAAAGCTTGAATACTCAAAAACTGGAATATTCGATAACTCACTTACTCGATAACTCTAATATTCGACTACTCAATCACTCACAACTCAAATACTCGACAATTTAGTTCTCAACAAATCAATTATTCAAAAACTCGAATACTCGACAACTCAATTATTCGACAACTCGAATATCTGATAATTCAATTAGTCAACAACTCAAATTTTCGACAACTCAATTACTCAACAATGCAAACTCTTAATCTCTCGATAGTCCAAACATTTTCGTTTGTTCCCTGAACATTCGAGTTACCTGTAGTGCACTATATTTCAATGCCACAAAATAACTATACGTCAATTGTACTGAACAAAAGCAAAAACACAAGAAACAATTAAAAACTGAAAAGAAAAATACATAACAGCAAATGTCTAATTGGAACAGAAATACCTATTAACAAAGATTTCCCTTAAAGCAGTGGTGTAGAAGAGGGGGTGCGGGGAGCTCAGCCTCCTAGCTCTGCCATGAAGGGGGTACAGCCCCCCTCCCCACGGTTTGTAAATTTCTTCGAAGCAAACGGGTATTGTGGAGGAAATGGTATTGTTTTTGAAGACAAAATGCTTTACCAAAAATTTGTGAGCAGGGACGTAGTGACCCAGGGTTGTTGGGGTGTAGCACCCCGCCAACTTTCGGAACTTGAAATTCAGGTAACATTGGGTCATTACATTTTTTAAATCAATTGATTTTTGAAGAGTTAAAGGCTACATAATACTTCAACATCAGTTGAAAGAATGTAAAGTTAAAGGAAGTATTTACTGTATTTGTAATAACCAATATCAAAGTAGTCTTTTCCAGCCATCTGAGAACTTTCACTTTGAAATGTTTTCTCCGGTCCCAACCATGGTTGGCCCTGATAGTAGGCTCTAAATACGAAAGAATGTCTAACACGTTTTCTGTAATTTTTGCTTAAAGGATTATTAAAATGGCTATCTTATGAAATACTATATTTGCAAAAATCAATCCCAAAATATCGTTTTCCTGCCATCTGAAAAGCTTTACTTTGAAATTTTTTCTTCGAACCCAAGCATGGTGGGCCCTACAGTAGACTCTGGATACGAAGGAATGTGCAACACACCTGTGAATTTTGCTTACAAAACATTAGTAAAATGGCTATCTTATGAAATACTGCAATTTCAAAAACCAACCTCAAACTAGCGTTTTCCAGCCTTCTGAGAATCTTAATTTTGAAAATTTTTTCTGCGGGCCCAATCATGGTGGGCCCTATAACAGATACTAGAGAATGCCTAGTACATTGAAAGTTTTCGATAGCCATGCTTACCCTCCAGTCCCAACCACATGTAAATAACCGAAGAACATTTCCTTAAGACATTGGAATGAATAATGATTGGTGACAACAGAGCAGCTAACTAACCAGGTAAACTTAGGTAATTTCTTCCTTACATCCAACCAAAAGGGCTCTCACGACGCCCCTGCTTGTGAGAAACGGTTAGTTTATAAGATTTAGAGCATTAATCGTGCTTTCTTGCTAGACCATTTGCTGAGTTTCTTATATAACGAGGTGGACCAAGTTATTAGTTTCTTATAAAAATGATCGAAGGAAAAGCGCCCCCTAGCTATCAATTTACTTCTACAGCACTGCCTAAAAGTGAGTGTTGGAAGGAGCTCAAACCAAAATGAATGGCTATTGAAAGACGTTCGCCATTGTTGCACCTAAAGAAAATCAAACGACGTAAAGTGTCAATGACTATAGGCACACTCATACCTACCGATGATGCGGTCTGTTACGTATGTCAGATCCAAATCAATTGAATGCTCTACTTGTTTTGAATTTCCCCTAAAATAATATGTATCACTTGAAGATCAACGACAAACATGGGACAGTATGCATCTTCATGACAATCTAAATCTCTTTTTATATATACAATTTTAAGCTTTAAAAAACTATATGCTTTATTTTCTCTGCACCACCTACAGCATAAAGGACGCAAGTCATCTAGTCTCAACTGTAGGTAATGCTTTCAATTTAACAATATCAGCTTAACATAAAAACAAAGAATAAGGAGGTCTTAGCACTGCTCATATATATATTTCAATTATTCAAATAGTCTAGATCTAACTTACCAGTGTGCTATAGATAGATCCTAAGCACGGCTTTTAATGCCTGCTATGATGCCTCTATTTTACTACACTTCTCTTTTATTAGAATAAAGTTTATAAGAATATTAAGGCTCAGAATCACTGAAATTTAAGAAAGATTTAAGAATAATCCCAAGGCTCAAGCTTCATCAAGACTTAGAATTTCTGTGCATTCGGGATGTAATGTTATGTTTAGATCAACTTTGGAAACACTGATACAGTATCAGGCTCGTAGCCAATGATCGCCTAAGGCCAAGGCCAAAGATATTTCAAAATTTAGCTTTGTGCCTCCCTGAAAATATTTCATATGCGAGTATTATTTTCTTCGTTTTCTCCTAGTTTGCGTTATTATCTCTCTAAGAGATCAAAAATTTATGGATCGGTGTACAAAGTCTTCAAATTTCAATTAAAATAGGCTGGAAGAGCACTTTTCCTCCTCTATATAGAGATCAATGATGAACATAACTTCCATTTAATTGGAAAAGGGGCGTTTTCCAACGTTTCAGAATGTATGAGCCTAAACACTTTTCTGGGGGTAAGCATCCAGACTCTCATTTTTTCGGCTCACGACCAGCTTATTGATATCAATAGATCTGCGTCTATATTCAGACAATTTAGAGACTGGTAAAATACTAGAGGGTCCTATCATCCTTTGAAGATAAATACGAAGCAAGTACTATATCCCCCCCGAAAGCCAATGCCTACTTTTACTAAACTTTCGCTATCATGAGTGAAGATGAATCGCTATCCGAAATTTACTTGAACAAGAATGGCATTCCAGGAAGCGAGAATGCTGTTGAGTTATTCTTGTAATGTCTTAATAGCTTAAGTCCTTCTTTTAACCATGAAGTATACGCTCTATGCAAGCATTCCCGTTTAGTAGCTATCTATGCCTAGGCCCTTTCCAGAGGCTTGTTATGACCGGGTGGTTCCACGACAACTACTCTTAAATAAGCCTTTATATTGTGCTCATTTTCCAAAACAAAAGGTTGATTTTGCACGTCTGCCTTTTATCAAGGCAATAGAGTACCGGAGTGTGACGTCATGAATATTCTATTTTTAGAATATTTTAATTTTGGCCTTAAATTCTGAAAAAGCTGTCTGAAATAGCTATTAGTGACAAATTTCAGCTCGATTTAAGAAATAATTACCGAAGTATAGGCAATTGAATATGGACATAGTTCCTATCAAATCACTGTATTTTGAGCCTGGATCTAAACGTCAAGATCCAGGCCGAAAATGCAGTGGTTTGTATGGCAAGTCTTCCGTCGTTAAAAGGCCATATTTCATCCCATTTTGACACGATTCACTTCAAATTATCAACACATGCCTATTTTCCGCTGCTCTTTCACTAAATGTGGTCAAAAACTGAAAATTCTAAAAATGGATTTTTATGACGTCATCACTCTGGTACTCTATTGCTTATGAATTGCATATTTATTCTGGCCAATATTATCAACTCCAAACTCGTTCTGTTCAGTGCGAGATTTGATGAGAAACTCGTACTGAACGGCTGCTTCGAGCATGACTTTTGACGGTGATTCCCTCTCAATATGCGTAGATCGGTTGCGCAGTTGAGAACTCGTACTCGTACTCGCACAGGATCTGAACCTCCCTATTACTAGAGCCCTTCAGTTCTATTCCTTCTGTCTATTTTCTTCATACCCTTTTTATTAGGGAAAAGTCTTCCAGCGTCTTTTCTGTGTGCATTCTTTGTCAATTTTGATAACTGTGTCCACAGAGTTTTTCTTTGTTTCTCCTCTACTAATGCATGTTTATTACTCTCGCCTCAATTCTGCCATGCTCGGAAGACCTATGCTCAGAGAAATGTCCAGGCAAATTCATTTGTGGGGACTGTTCAAAAATTTTTAGTACAACTTTGCAAACTTCTTACAAAAGGTCAACGAAGCACTGCCACCAACAGGATGCAAATTCTAAGCATCATAACCAATGTTCTTACAGTTTAGTATACACTGGTGGTGCCACGCCCTCCACCTCGCCCAATCAAGTTCCCCCTTACAAAATCGCGTTGGCTACGGGTTTGTACAATAGCTATTGTTCTGTCCTACTATTTCTTTGCTTTATGATAAAGTAAGACATCAACAAAGATTTGAATATATTCCTTTGATTTTCAAGCAAGGTTAATACTTCGGTACTTGAGAATTATTCAATAATCTTAGGCTCAAAAGCAAAGAAAGTTAAGTACACTGAGGCTGAACAAACAATTAGGTATTCTTAGAAAAAAGAATGCATCCTCTCAAAAGCAATTTTCTAGTCCATTGCTTTGAGTTAAATAATTACTTCTTCCAACAATTACCCAAATAATCAAACATTTGATAATTACTTAAGCATTGTCGTAAGGAAGGCATCAAACATATCATCACACAAATTTATCTATAGTTATTAGAATCTTTAAAGTTTGCATGTACAATAGTTTGTATACAAATATCTATTTCAAGCTAACTGTTCACAGAAGGAAAGCTTCACATCCATATTATTACAGATTTATCTACATTTATCTGCAAATTTCAATGAAAAATTTATCTACAAAATTTATCTACATAAATTTATCAGTGAGAGACAAAACTCTCTCAATACCCGAATCTTATCTTCCAATTTCTTATTTGAAAAAAAAACATCTTTGCATGATTTTCAAAAGAAGGAAAGCTTCAATAAAACCTTATTAATATGTATATGTTCGCTACATTATCATTAAATCAACAGATAAAAGTTCCCTACATTCTCCAAATGACGTGGCATATAAGAAAAACAATATTCCTAAAACTGCGCTACTTATCGAGCTTCAAAATGTCGAATACCACACATTTACCATTTCCTGGCATTTTGGCCAAAGACAACATAGCTGATGGTCTTGTGAATTTGAATCTCATACTCAATCTCTTCCCTCGTTATTAAAGGCATGACGAGCACAGAAGCTTTGCTTTTTACCTACTACAACTATACTCCTTCCAGAAATGAATACAACAAAGCACCCTTAGCAATGCTGCAGACAAAAGTGACTTTGTAGTGCCTTTGATGATAGCACAAGCTGCCTCGAAATCTCTACCAATTAAGTGATTGGTATGCAAATAAGCGAAAGAAGTCTTTGCTTATCAAAATTCGAGTGAAATTCAGTACGGTCAAAGAACATAGATTCAAAGCTATGAACATAACAAGCAGAATAAAATATAAAATCCTTTCATTATTACTTTATCTTTTCCCAGGCTGATAATAAAGATATGGCCGTCAAGCTTGTTTTCGTTAAAGACTGATACTTTATGAAAATATATTAAAGATCTATGATAGGTTTTTGACAATGAAGTACCCAAACAGAAATAACATGAAATTACACGAGACAATGAGGATGCAAACTTGAACTGGACAATACGCTTATAAGATTCGACCGCTCGGAGCAGACCATCGTTCTGTTATCAAAAGAAACCAAAAGTGGACAATCCATCAAGTAGGGTGGTAAAATGCTCCTATATGAAGATCTACATGAACTTTTAATAAGAAGCGTAAATAAAAACAGTCAAAAGAAACTATCAATTATGTCATTTTAGTATCAATTTTATCGATCCACAAACTCTACAAAAGCATCAGAAAAAGTCGCCAGTTGGATTTGTTTCTAACTTGTCTTATAATCTCCACGCACTTCTACAGAATTCAGATTCTCTCTAGCGTAAGAAAAGATGTTTATTCCCTTCTATTTTAGGACTGATCAAAGTAATAATGTAATCTCTCAACAAAAAACGAGTTGAAGTAAAGCAATAAGCGCTCGATACACCCAAGGAGTCAATTGTAAACATACCACACAAGGAGGGCTGTATCATATTAATAGTCATGAATTGTAAATCAAGCACAGATAATAAAAATACATAGAATAAATATAAGCCCATATAAGGACGGAAAACAGCGTGTTACTGAGTGCCTACCTAAGAGCATACACTCTTTTTTATAAGAACAATTTTATAAGAACACGAGCATGAAATTTGGTGGAAACTTAAGAACAAATGAAGAACAAGGCTGAGCCTGAAGCAGTCTTAAAATGTATTTTTGGAAAACGATGCAGAAGCTTGCCACTAACAAGTTGACATGAAGTGTCCATTTCTTGTTAACCTGAGAAGAAATGACAGCCATGGCACTTTAGCTTTTTTCGCATATTAGTTGCTCTTTGAGAAACTAGATACTATGCTAACATCATCTATTCATAAATGTCGATAAACTTTTCTTAATAAAAACATCAATATGCATGAGAGATAAGCTTGGTTGTAACATTTGGCTCTCAATCAATCAATACATCCAATATTGTTTTGTATACTGTCTTTCTATGTATTTCTAAATTGCCTACACGCTACTAATTTAAGAACAAATTAAGAACAATTCAGCCTCAAAATTTGAGGAAATCTAAAAGCAGCCAGCCTGAACCTCAATTTTACTGGTTCTTATAAAAAAAGAATGCATACCAAATTAAGAACTGCTAAATGCTCCATGTTGCGCAGGAACAGATATTTGAGAATCTTGGTTGATCAATTGAGTGCTAAATGATAGACAGGTGCTGGGTGTGAAATGTGGAGTTGGTATGAGATTTGGACAATTAGGGCGAGACAGAAGACAGTTGGGTTATATTCATCAATATTGTACATTCTAATGGATAAAGTATAACAGATGGTGGAATGAAAATTTGACTTATTCTTAATTTTCTGCAAGTTCTTTCATCTTCTTTTAAAGATCACTAAAGTATTTGACATTATTGACTTCCTCCTTATTTCTACTGGGTCTGAACCACAGAATTACGGCAAAGTTATAATGCTAGGCATTAGCTAACTAATTTATGATAGAAGAAATAACAATAGATAGTAATTTGCATAAAACAAGATGAAAAATCACTGTATGATTTACCAGTACTTGACTATAAGATGGCAGCAATATGGAAACTCAGTTGAAATTCATCGTTAATGGTGTTTCTAAGCAAGTCTTGTTTCGACTGTCATTTTGTGTACAATACCACTAGCATATGCAAACTTGTTCCAATGAAAGAAGCATCTCAGGGGACAAAGATAAGGCTTATGATTATTTGGGAAGCCTTGAAACAAGAGGTGCAAAATTTATTTGAAATAGATTGAGCCAATAAAAAGGGCAAATATCTACTAAGGGGAGCAGCTGCGAAGAGCACATTCGCTTTAATCTTATTTTCATTCTTACACTCATCCTATTCCAGTCAAATCTTCATCTATATTCAATCAAAGCACATGGGATTTACGCAGCTTGAAAAAGAGTTTTCAAGTAATGAAAGAAAATAACTGGCTTCGGTGACTTCCCCTCCAAAGAAGAAATCTTGCAACTTGGAAAGCAGAAAAGCAGGAAACTCAATGAAAAAATATTTTTATAAGAAACTGGTTTACAAGAAAAGAGTACAAGGCAGGTCAAAAAGTTAAGAAACTCTGGTACTTTGTCCAAGAAAATTAAGAAACTATACAATATCAATTTATCTAAAACAGAGTACATTGGCCTGTTTCCACTCGTTAATTTTTACAATTGTTGTTTGAAAAGTCTGTAACTTGTTAATTTGATCTGCTTCGATATGTTCTCCCAGAAGTGTTAGAATTTCAACCAATAAGGTGAATTTCGTTCTCAAAAATAAGAAGCTAATCAAGAAACTTTTAGTAATAGAATGCCACAATTTTTACGTCAAATTAAGAAATTCTAAGTACTAGGTGCAAAATAATGGTTTACAAGAATGCAGAAAGTAAATCATAAATGGGAAATAAATACGATTTTTTACCAAAGCTATGAGCATATGAAACTACAAAGATGATTTGGTGTTACTTTTTTATACAGCAGTTAAATATATAGTATTTATATACTGAACGTTAACAGACGAACTGAAATCTGAAGCAAACCTGAAAGAAAGATTCTAGAAGATCCATTATTCCCAACCAAAAACTTGAGAATGTTATAGTTGAGCTTTGTGCTAATCGCTTTTACATCCGCTTTGGCAAGGATTTTGCAGCAAATAAACAAAGTAATAAACTTCTGTTTTCGTAATAAAATTTTCCTCTAATTAGGCAACCAAACGAAATAGTCATATCCTCGTACAAACTCCAAAACATCCAATTTTCTTAACATTACATCCAATGTTTACTCCCCTTTATACTTCTTATTTTAAACATCAAAGACCCTCTAAAAATATTGTTCCATTCAATTTTAGTTTTCAAAACAAATCATTCATTTCCATCCAAAACATATCAATGAAAAATTGGTTAATATTTTAACACACGAATGACGGTTTCATATATTTTGTGTGGGAAAATGCAACGTAGACCAAACAATTAACTGAAAAATAAATAATTAATAGACAGTATGATCTCTTTCTAGAAAAACATATTTGCAACAAATATAAAAACAGTCCTTAAATGTAAGCAGAAAGCTTTTGACCTTCAGTAAGAATGATCAGTCAATTTCTCAAAGGAGAGACGACTCAGTCGAGTATTTTATTGTTCAGTAATTAAGGTGAATGAGATAGTATCTTGAAAAGACGAGAAAAGCTAACCTCTTTCAAGCTTCGAAGTATGTTTATAGTGAGAAAATGCGGAATAGCTGAAAGTATAAAGAATTCTCCATTGAAAAAGTCATATCTTATGAAATTGGGCATGAATAAGTAACAAGGGTTCACTGGTCTCTGTAATCATTCAGCACTCTTCATGGTCACAAAGTACGAATAATGGAAAAGAACGTACGCAACATGCAAAGTACGCATTATACAAAATTGACTGTCAACTGGACGAAAATCAGTGTCATTCATTCGATTTATATGCAAACAATTAGAAAGGCTGCAGAGAATGCAGGAAAATAGGCTATCAGGTTTATAAGCAATCAGATGCTTAACTAAGCAAGAATGTAGACATATAGGTCAATGGTAAAGCTGCATTGACTAACATTTCCTCTCTAAAAAGACACTTCTGTCACTTCACGTTATTCTGTGGAGCTTGCTGTGGTGCACAAGGGCGGATCTAGGGTGAGTTCCAAGAGTTCTAGAACTCAGTCAGAAGTTATGAGTCATAAGAAAAAATCAATAAAGAATTCTTTTTTGTTTCAGGGAAAATATTTATTATATATACACCCTGCACCTTTTTATTGTGTGTCTGTTCTTTCTAAAATATGCACATAAAAAGTCATATACCTCTCGCTTCAGCGACCAGGCTAAATACCCTCGGAAAAATATTCAAATTCTACCCGCTGTGCTCAGTGGCCGATAATTGATTCCTCTTCTCGAATCCTGTCGGTTTAGAATTCTTCGAAGCTGTGTTCGGAACTGAAACATATGTGTTCTCTATTGTGTTTGGAACTGAGACATCTCTATTGTAATCATGTTTAGAACTTACACCTATGGGTAACAAATGACTGATATCTTTTGTTCTCAGCGTTTAGAACTGCGACATACGGGATTCAAATTGTATTTAGAACTGAGACATATGTGCTCACTTGAAAACGAGGGCAAAGGTGCAAGTAATAATTATCGCTGACTTTTACCAAATGGACGAAACCGATACGAGAGCTACAATCCTTGACCTCTCAGAGTTTTCAGAAGCATCACATAGGTTTTATGACATAAAATATTCCTTGAAAGTCAGGTATTCGAGAATCATTGAATCGTTTATTCCTTGTAGGCCTAATCTCCGCCAGGATGATGCCAGTAGTGTAGTATTAAATATTTAACAAGAGGGCTCAAAACAGAATTTTCAATTTTTTACAGTCATCGAAGCAAAACACTGAAACAAAATTAACTTGAAAATCACGAGCAACTTAGAAATATTAAAGAAATATTTCAGAAACTTTAACTTCATAAGGGCCTGTTCCCCCTGAAGCTCAAATAAGTTAAACAAGGGAGCTTTCCCCCTGAGCACCTAGGACCACAAATCTGCTTCTATCTAATCGTTCATCAGGAACTCACTCAAAATTTTGTCTCGATCCGCCCCTGGTGCAGCTATGCAAACAGTTTTTCTAACAGAATAGTGGGACTAGTTCCACAGGAGTGCTGCTTAACACGATGCTATGTCTGGGCTTTTACTAAAATCTATTGCCACTCAACTATTAGCAGATACAACAAGATGTTGCAACATGGTATGCCATGATAGCATAGGAGGGAGTAGATTGGCTTTGTGACAACTTCGCTAGAGCAACAAGAACTGCTCTCTATAAATATTCTACATTGAAGCTGCAATGTGACCTTTCCTGCAATTCCCTTGAAAACTTGTCATTTAAATTTGCATCTACTTGTAGAGTAATAAATACATCATTTTGGGGTTAAAACACTAATAGAAAAAAAAATAGTACTTTGCTTATGCACAGATTCAGCCTCAACACAGTGTCAATGCAGCTCTGTCTCTATGCATTGCTACAATGAATTTGATTATCAATTAAAAGAATCCTGGACACAAGTCATGGAATAGTATCCAGGACACTTGTGATTGATATAATATTTCAGTAGGACTAGTAGTCATACTGAATTACTACATCAGTCTATTACATTGTAGAAGAGTACTGTCTGTATGAAGAGCTCTAAGACTATGGAAATGTATGCATTCAGTTACAAATTGACATTGAACACTCAAAGATGCAGCTGAAGACGTTCTGTTGCTCACTTTTCCAGCAGATATAATCTGAATTTAATTATCATTGAATTATACCAACATGTCCACAAAATCATCTCCTCCTTCGAAGCATCTTGTAAAGTATTCCTTCAAAACGAAACTTATGAGGAAGGTGCAAAATGCTTCAGCAGTTCAAGATCCGCTGGGCCACACTACAGCCTAAGCCCATTTTGGCCGACTCAACTTGACCCACAGAGGACTCATCGGCAACAGACATGTATGTAACCGACGTGGACACTCACCTTCATTGATTTTCGTTTACAAAGCCAAGCCACGACGCTAATTAATGCGACATCATTGGTTAGTTCAACCTAATAGCTACTCGTCTTGAGGTAATTCAAAATTTTCTGTCTGGACCCACTGATTGGAGAAGAATCAACCTTACAGCTGGGAAACTTTATACATAAATACCACCAGCTTAAGAATAAAAGTCCATCCTTTGTTGAGATCTCCCTACTTTAAAGCTAAAGATATTGATGATACTGAATTGTAGAGAATATCTAAATATTATCAACAAACAAAATATATCTTTGCTTTTACCGTTTGCGCACATGAAATACTAATTCAAGACCTTACCTTGATAGTTGGTGCTTTATCTGTGCCACAAAAGCCTTTGGTAAGGGTGGTGGGTCCTGAGAATAAAATTAATCAAATGGGCGTTAATTTGAATACAAGCTCTACAAATTTATCAAACATCCAGTATGTGAGGCTCGTAAACAGGTGAATAGGGAGGGGGTCATGTCCCCAATAATTTGTTACAATTATATTTAGATGGGTTCTCATTGACCTTTTCAAACTTAATCTAACTAGCCTCTGTCGTTTGACCTGACACATATGACCCCGTCATAAAGCTCAGCTGCAGTTTTTCTAACTCCACTATGTCGATAACCAAAAAAGCATAACTAGTTTAGATCCTACATTTCGTCATGCTAACTCATATTCCTACCAAAAAGGAACATTCTGCAAATCTCTCTATCGTATCACTTACTAATTGAAAAAGTCTTTTTACATGGGAATGATGATTTGATAAATTAAACAGCATTGAGAAACAAGCAACAACAAAAATCATGCAAAATGTGTAAACACACACCCATTCAAATCTTATACGCTACTGTATTCTTTTTATCCAGTTAGAAGGAAGATTCCATCATTTCATGCTTTCTACCAGTTGAGACATTTCAAGATTCACTTTAATCTGTCTTCATAAGTTAAAGCTTTGCTGTTTGCGACTGGGAAGAGGCAAATACCAGTTCAAACATACTGATGAGGCTGCGCAGTCGATTTTCTATAATCATCTTTGATGAGGCCGCACGCAATGCTTGGCTGCGCGGCCATTCTATCACAAGACCCATTAAAACTCATTAAGCAATATCAGAAATATATGCAAAGCAAACATACCATTTGAGGAATAGGTCGTTCAACACCATTTTTCATCCGCTAAAAGAAATAAACGTCAACCTCACAAAAAAAATTAGAAAGAAAGGCTATCAAAAGTGTGACGTCAACAAAATTATCAACGGCCTTGCTTGACTTCCCTTGAATTGCAGCGAATAACTACCTAAAGGAATGGGCGTATGAGGACGTCAGACTTAGGGGGGCTGTAAATTTTCTGCCCGAAATACACGTTTTTTTATAAGAAAACCGTAATTTTGCCAGAGCATCGATTTTCTTAACTTTTCTCGAAATTGAGCCTGAGATTTTCTTAAATCTTTCTAAAATAAACTGGCTAAAATGGTTTAAACATTCGTTATTACAATTGTATACTCGAATCTGCATTCCATCTTTAACATTTTGAATACAATAATGACGAAATATCGAGTTTGGCCAATAGAAACACTTAATTTTAGGAATTGAGCCTCGTGATTTTTTTAAGACTTTCTTAAGATTTTGACCACTTGAGCCTCCTTTTCTTATAAACTTTTTTCTTATAAAAATGAATGTGTATCAAATAGAGCTAGAGAGCAGGCAGAAAAGCTGCCCAAATTTCCTATTGTTCTTTAAGAAAATTTCTGCCCCCGCTTCTCATATGCTTATGCCTAAAGGTACTGCTGAAGCAAATTCATGCGAGTAGGAGCATAATCCTTTCTAAAAGTGAAAGAAAACCGGCGCACATAGATGTAGGATCAAGGGATACCTGGGATAAAGAGGGTACAGGGGGATGTGCTCCAACCTTCATTTCAGAAATTCAGAAAGGGCACCCATGTGCAGCATACTGCATTGCTGTTTTAGTGCTTTCGAGGATGCTCTCAACATGTTCTCCCATTTTTGTGTGGACGTATTTCTGTGCAGAAATGAAATTGAGGCTAGTTAATGGCGTGCTGTACCACTCGAATCAACATGTTTGCTCTACAAGGGAGGAATTTTTGCGCAAAATTAATACTGCAATGCAAGAATATTGTTTCTTTTTTTCTAGTAGGTAGTTATTGACGTAAACCTTGTCTCCAACTGCTTGGTCTATCAAAAGTAAATATGACAAGCTTTCACTGGCTGACACTTAGGACTTCGTTGCTATTTCCCATTTCATTTCTAGAGTTTCGCAGTCCATTCTAAGTTAAAGTTCATAAAACGGTTCTTTTCCACTATTTGGTGTAATATGATTCGATTCTGGCTAGTTTAGTTTCACTCACAGCATACAAATCGCTTGAAGCAATTGGAAGCCTGACCAGATGGACAGCACATGCAATATATCAAAAAAAAAATCAAAGTCCTTTCCCTCGCCCAATGGCGCATAGGGCGGCGCCTGTCTCCGTTTCTATAGCCCTAGGCCACGCGTCTGCGAATGCAGCGAAAGCTACAGCGGGAAGCTGGTCCACTAGTAGCTCCACGAGTTTAAATTTCCCACTCCATTCTCGTATGTCGAGCGCCTGACGAGAAGGCATTGAGTACCATTTTTAAAGTCTTTGGTATGACTCGGCCGGGGCTCGAACCCACGGCTCACCGGTTGTGAGGCAGACGCTCTACCACTAAGCCATCACTCAGGTACATGCAATATATGACTACTATTAAATGATATGGAAGCTCTGTCAAAGCTCATCTTATGTTGAAATTGAAATTAATTTGGAGTCAGAGGTGCTGGTCGCAGTGATCCGTAAAGAAAATTTCAATATAGTTAATAGCACAAATTAGTATAATTGCTCATGTATCTATCTGTCTTCGTTGTTTATGTGCATGAAGTGCAAGCTACTTTATAGCCATTGCTACTGATCTTTGTCTACCAAAATTTATATCTCTGATGTTGCTATTGCTGATCAGAAGGACCTTTAATCTCACTTCTCCAATGACCACTAAAATTTCATATAGAGTCGCTCAAAGGTGATAGTGGGTGCTAGTATTTCTTGTCTCAAGTCTTGTAAGCTCTTCATGGATTCTTCTTTCTAACTCTACAGAAGCATAAATCTACAGACGATCTAGGTCCATTTGAACTAATTTCAATGTTGAAAAAAATTTTTACGAAAGTGAGCTAACATCAGAATGCGATTTTCATAACACTTTCAACTCACTGTTTTGATTTTCTACCACCAAAAAGTAACATCTGAATTCTTCGTTAAGTGCTATATCTGCATCAACTACTCCCTACAGTGATGTTTCTGACGATCCAAATATAGAAACATTCTTACCGCCTATTTCTAGATCATATTTGATTACATGTACATGCTTGTACTAGAACTCTCGAAAGGCCCATGCAGCTATTGTATCATGTATTCATACTAAAAATGCTCAACTCCAGTTAACTAGGCCAGTCAATCAATGATCAATGAATATTTTTAAAGTTGGTAAAAAAGGTACATGGTATATAGAAATACTAATCAAAACCAACTATTCAAAACAAATGAATGCATTAGTCTCCAGGGAATAAGACCCAAAAAATCAAATGATGCAAGCATAAAACATAAGAATTTGATGAGGTGTTACACAAGAGCCTAGAATGAACATTGATAAGAAAATTCTCATAGAACCAAGACGTATTGAAATTATTTATCAAAAAAATTTTGCAATTAATCGATTCCGTGTGGCAATTAAAATGATATTTTGCTAACCCTGATGTTGGTAGACTATGACATTATGGAAAAAACAGCTGCGCGATGAGTATGGCCATGAGATAAACATGAAGGTTTGAACTGCACTTCCACTCCTTTCTGTTGAAGTTTGATCAGATATAAAAGTGCAACACTTTTGTATTTAATCAAACTTGATCGGCCTTACGCTTGTAGAAGTGATCAGATGTACTTTTTTACCTGTAATTTTGTATCAGATGAACATTGATCTGGTACGATGTAAGCGCTGTGTTAGAGAGCAAATCTTGAGCGGTAATTGGCCTGGCGTGAGCGAGGGTTCAACCTTCTCAGAGGACACAGTTCATTTGGCTATGACCAGTGGCGTAACAGAAACACTCAGGGCCCTTTGGAATTCAGTAGTGATGTGGCCCCCATCATAATTTTCCCCCCAAATATTAAAAAAGAACTTGTCTCTTGAAAACCTCTGGGGGGTCCGTCAGGGCTTCAAAAGCTAGGGGGCCCTATGGGGGTTTTCCTAATCCCACCCTATGTAGGCTACGCTACTGGCTATGACTAAATGGCGAATATAGACATTCAGTTAAACATGTTTTTCAAAGTATTGAGCACACTGTCCAGTGAAATAAAAGTAATTGAAAGCAATATAATACGTAAACATTAATCATCATAAATTTCCATCAAGGACTCAAGCAATATCAACAAAATTCCGTTCAACATACCAGCATGCTAATCAGTAACTCAAGAAATTCTTGCGTTTTGGAAAAGCGTTCTGCTGAATCAAAACTACTTCTGGTCAAAAAATTTCCCCAATATTTGCAAACATAAATTTATAATACGCCACATTGTGTGATAAGAGGGCTTTAAAAATCCAAGAATCTTGACTAAGGCCATGGCCAATGGAAGAATGGTCTGCCTTGCAAGAGCACAAAGCCACGCTACAAGCCACTGCTAAATGTTCTGTTAAGATTATTTAATGAAATACTATTTAATAAAATCTAGTAATCTAATAATCCTATTAATAATTTAATAATCTAATGGCTTATAATAATTTGCTACTTCCCAGATTTTCTTTACAAACAAAAATAAATGAACCAACCATGGCTGCTTTCTGTTTATCCTTCTCCCAGTTCTCACAGAGCGTGACTATCTATAAAAAAATTGATTATATGAAATGCAAACAACATTGTAACCAATAGGACACTAAACCTGAAGCAGAAAGATCTCAAAATTATAAAGCTTCTGGCACCAAAACAGGAATAATCAGCAGGGGTGTTCATAATGGTGGTCCAGGTCCAGGTCCAGGTGAGGCTATTGCAGGCATTGCTGCCCTTGGCCTGCCACATTGAGATCGCAAATAAGTCCTCTCCATTGACTTCTGTTCAGGGCTATCTCCATGCATATATCAAATCATTCCTTATCTCACACTTTCAAGGTCATTCTGGGTGGCTTGACTTGGCTATTTAGTTTGTCCTTGACAATCTTTCTCCACCTTTATAATGGTGGGATAGGGACAGCTGCTCCTAATCCAGGAAGGGCTGGGACAAGCAGTACTCTTCAAGGCCGAGCTCTAAAAGCCACATTCTACCCCTGTAGGAGAATGTACCAGTACAACCAACGTTTTATGTACCCCCAATACTTACATATTTCAGTAGCGAAATTCCATGATATTCTCTAAGTGACAACTTTGCCCCTTGCCCTAGGCACATGCAGGTGCCCAAGATAATAAGAACGGCTTGGCATCTCAAGGCTGCTCTGATGTTTAGCAAACCAATTAGTCAGCGATATAGCTACTTAGCAAGTTAGCTAGTTAGCGAGTTAGCTACTTACTGAATTAAGTCATTAAAAGCGGATTTATTGCAATCTGTAGCAACCATTATGAAATTCAATTACTCAGTAAGCTGAAGGCAAAAATCGCCCCTAAGCTAAGTAACGTGCGAGGAAAATTGTTGAAATAGAGGTTATCTCTATTGTTGAAATAGAGGTTATCTACCTTATTTTTAAAACGCACCAGGGCCTATGGTCTACAGTGTAGATCCTCAAAAAAGATTCTAGGTTCTCATCTGCCAGTCACTGAGTTGATTTTTTAACCGGTGCGTGTTCTACTTACAGAGCCAGCGTGGTCCCTTAGCCATTGGGTGCTACGATCAGTAATAAGCTCGGATACATTGGAAGGCCAAAGGCACACAATTTTCGACATGTTGCCGATGCAACCTCTCAAAGTGGAGATTGTAGCTGCTCATGCTGTCTATGTTTCGTTAGGATATCCACAAAAGTGTTATATCTCTGATAGAGATTTAACGCTAGTGGGCTTGAAGAACTTTTACCCACAGCCACTGTACCACTGCCGTGAGTGGCCAAGCGGCCCAGCCAGTTCCATTAGCTTAACTGAAGTTAAGCATGACTGTGAACGGTCAGAAACTGGAAGCGCAACCTTCCAGATAAACGACCAAAACAGCTCACTCCGCCGTCCTTCGGAAGGGCCGTTAAACTAGCTGTCCCATGCCTGGATGCAGCATGCATAGTAGGCCTAAATTTGCTGAAAAAGCTAGGTATAACAGCCTACTCAAAGTAGAGTAAACAACAACAACACCAACAACAACAACTGGTCCATAGAGCACAAAACCACGCTTACTGTTGGTGAAAATACTATCATGAAGAAAATTATGAAATGAAACATTTTTTCAGAAATGACTAGAATCCAAGGTTAAAATTGTTATACTCACAAGTGGGGCGCAGTCCTTGTGGCAGAGAAATGTGCACGCTACAAGAGAGAACAATTATCAACGTCGAGTTTCCAGCATAAAGAAATCTCAAACCATAAGCTGGCTTTCAAGTTTAATTCTCCGCCATGCTTTTCAGACAAGCAAGAGAACAAAGTAAGTTGTCGGTTACAGCTGTTTCAACAAATGTTGAGTAAAACGATGTATCTGTGCTTATTAATTATACATCATCAGGCCACAAATATCAAACTTCCGAACGAGGTATTCCCATAAATATATAAACCATTCAATAAACAGTACATTCTTGTAAATTTCTCGTCTACTTAGCCGGGGGAGTATTTAGCTGGGCGTCTGAAAATATTGAAATACAAAGTAAACATGCAATACACGCCTTTCTATAAGAGATAAACTTTTTGTCTTCAGACTGGATGTTTCTTAATATTTCGCCAAATCCAGCCTTACATGCTTCTTACCAGTTTTTTAAATTCTTAAGACTTCCAATAATAATAACAACAGGATATTCCGGTCTTTTCGGCTTGTAATGGGTGTTGTTCCTATTTGGCAACACAACTCAGCCTGCTTGTGTTTCTTAACTGTTTCTTAACTTTTACCTAATTTCAACTTAATGTTTGATATCGACATGTTTCTTACAAAATACCGTGTAGGGAGAAAAATGAACTAGATTATACAATCACTTTATTGTGCCGGCAAATTTCGGACATGGCAAAAAGTCTATACGCAAGGAAAGCACGTAGCTGGATGAAATATCCTAGAGGGGTAAAACCTCCCTGTAAAATCCCTTTGGAGGGTCAAAATACCTGCTTTGTAATGTAGATCTCCAGGTTAAAAAATTCTGTTGGGAAAGGGACAGGATTGCCCCCGTGCCCCCTTCTAGGTACGAGCTTGAGGCACGGAGTCTTATTATGCTCAGATAGAAATAACCTAAAAGATAATGGGAGTGATCAGCGCAGTTGTGACGTGACGCAGTTTGGGGCACATTAGTTAAAACACTAAAGGTCCCTGATTAAAAGTTCCCTCAACACATTCTTTTTAGTACAGTATTTATTCAATTATCCGGCCTTCTCAGGACACAAAATTTCAAGATGCATGGCGAATAATCCGAAATTCCGGATAATCGAAAATAAACAAATAACAGCAGAAACCAGCATAAATATACAAGATTAGATTTGTGAAAGTTTATTTCAACAGTACACAGTACAGACTAACACACTAAATACTCTTAAAATATAAATGAATCCAAAAATGCAAGAAAAATGCACCCAAAATATTATCAAAATGCCAAAAATTGTTGACAAAGGTTTTTGACATTCCTTTTTCAAAATTTTTACGGACCGGATAATCGAAGTCCGGATAAACGAGGGTCGACTAATGGAATAAGTACTGTATGTGCTTTTTGGCCTTACTGTACTTAATGGCTTCCTAAGGCCATCTCAAAACCCTTGCTAACTATTGTTGTTAACACAACACTGCAGCGCTTTTGGTCGCGAGGGCACAGCGCTCAACTCTCAGGCATGCGCAGCAAGAAAATAATGAGGCGAGAGACGATTGAGCGCTGTCATATCTGAGAGCTATTGGAGTTGAACCTCTGTCAACTTCCAGGTGCAGCGCTCGCACGAAAGAAAGCGATCTAATGGAAACCGACCTTAAGGGCCCCGAAACTCTCCGTTATGCCACTGGCTGTAGGGTGGAAAAATGAAAGCGTTTTAAAAAATAATGAACAGTTATTGACTACAGGCGATAGAAAGCCAAAATGGTGAATTACATTGTGATACAAAAAAATGTCAAATGGGTACCTTTACATTGGGTTGATTCATTCCATACAATATCACCGCAAAAATCGCAAAAAGTAGGTTGCGGAACTCTGTAATTTCTGAAAACGTGAAACATCTGTCTCTTTGCTTTCTACAATGGACAACGTGACCAAAATTATTGATTTTGCAATGCTAAAGTAAATGCCCCTCTGATTATTTCAGGATAAGTGTCCCCTCTAACCGGCACTACCCCAAGTACGAAAATATACGGGAACCTCCTTTTCCCTCATCAACTGTTCACTATCAGAATCAGTGGCGAGCCGAAAGACTTTTGGAAGATGCGGGGGGTGAAGCAACAAAAATATACCAACAGGCTCTAAATGTCACAGAATTAGCGACATGTAAAAATGGTATTCAAATGTAAAGATTTCCGCACGCCCCTGATCGGACTGTATCTAAGATCAGCCCTCACTTGAAGGGCTATTGATACTTCCTGACGTTGCCAAGGTGGGCAGAGCAGGGCGAGAAAGGGCATTTGAATACCATACTCACTTAGCTGAGACAACTTTCAACAAATTGGCAAGGGGAATGACCCATGCGTGTTTAGCCCCAGTCAATCTCCATGATTGTGGCCTTTGGGAAGAAATCCATGGATTCTATGTGAAAGCATGTAAATGAGATTATTAGCAAATATGAAACGTGAAAGCCAAAATGTTGTCGAGACCAGGCCTTCTCAACGAAAATTTGCTAAGTGCCTCCTTGGAAAAGCTAGTAAGCAAGAAGCGGCAAAGCTGACAGCTTCACCTGCTTCGTGATGTACCCTCATCTCAATAGTCAAGGATAATGCTGGTGCGGTGCCATTGATGCATGAGTTTTGAGCTCAGGAATACACTTACAGTTATCTATTATCAAAAAGTTAGTGATTTGATTCGTTCCAAATCTCTCTTTTTCTTTGAGTGCACTTCCTGTGTGCCACTTCGTATGACCCAATGCACCCGCTAGTTTCAGAGGCCTGGCACAGACATCTGTTATTGGTTCCTAGCGATGCTTCTGCTAACACCCCTCCCCAAAAACATTTGGAACAGAAATGGGAAGGGGAAACCTATAAACAGGGCATCAAAGATTTCACACCATTTACAAATCTTTGTGGTGATAATGAACTCTACTTCACTCAAAAGGGCACATCACACTCTCTTTTTTTCTACTGGTGGAGGGGAGGGGACAATTACCCCCAATATCCAGGGGGTGCATTTACCAGTGGACACACTGAGCATGTGCCCAGGGGCACCTGAGAATCCTTGAAGTTATGGGGCCCCGAGCTCAGCCACGAAGCTAGGGGGTGGCATAGGAGGGCAGTGCCCCCCTCAGCTCAACGATTTTGCCTGCCCATAGCTTTGAATTATGATCATCGGGTATCTTGCTATTTTCTTTTCTATGTGAAAGAACATAAATTGATGCTTTATAAAGCCAAAAATAATAATTAAAATAATACATTTTATTTACAGTTGGATGACTTGATAGTTTATACTCAAAAATGTAAAACTAATAAATATCAACTAACAGAAAATTACCTGACAATTATTAGAAAATTATGCTGTTAATAATGTCTTTATATACAAATACTACAATTTTAGACTTTGCCAGGCCAATTTCTAATGTTTTGATGAAAGTAGATGTTGTATTGCTACTTTTAGTCACATCAGATGTACTGTTCCAAAGCATGCTACCCCTGAAAGATAATGAGTTTGTGCCAAAAGACGCTGTCAATGCCTTTGGATGTGTGAGAATATCTTTAATTCTCAAGTTTTAATCAGTGTCTTTCCCTGTAAATAATTCCCATAAGAAAAAAAGGTTTTGATATTTAGAGATTTATAAACTTTACTCATAAGTAACTGCAGTTTCTGAACATGAATAGTTTTTTTCATGTTTAATTAGCAACTCATCAATTTGAGCATCATAGTCTCTCAATAGGATGCCAAGAGCTCGTTTATGAACCCAGTTAATTTCTTTATTAGCAGTTTTCCCACAGAACATCCAAATGAGAGGAGAATACCGAAAGTTTGACATAACGAAAGAATTATAGAGCAATTGGCATTTAGGTGGGTCGATTATCTTATCTACTCTGGAAGAGCACTAATATTTCTGCCTGCTTTAAGACAGAGAGATTTAAAATTTTCATCAAACTTCAGCTTAAAGTCAATGACAACGCCCAGTAGCTTGACTTCATATACCTTTTTAGCTGAAATCGAAACTTCGGTCTTTCCAATGCATGAATACCATATTATTTTTGTTCTTAGTGGCCAGAAAGTTGTAGAAATAGCTTACTCCGTTCGGGAGACCAGCCACACAGCACCGTCCTCCGCGACGTTTGCAGGACTTGCTAGTGGAATCCATGCTAACAAGCGGTCAAAAATATTTTGCGTACTCGTTATGACGTCATGCGCAGTAGCTAGAATTCGCACTTGAATTGCCAAAATAGCGAAGTTTGAGGTCTCATAACTTTTTTCCATATGAGTTATGATACTTTAGTTTGTAGCATGATGATCATAGCACAAAGTTGCATTAGAAAATACAAAAAGTTAAATTTCGAAATTTTCGATGCATAAGCATTTTGAGTGACCCCAATCAACGTTGTTCCCAGGGCCCCAACAGAAGTAAACGCGGTCCTGCATTGCCCCCATGCACCCTTGCATACCCCTTTCTCTCTTAGCTGCATTTCATGTTCTCCCCTGACAACTTAGGGTTAAAATACAAGCATGGACCTAAGCTACGCGTTCTTTCTTCATAAGAAACTTAGAAAAATGCCTAGTACTAAAGGTGTCTTAATTTAGGGCCACATTTCAGTTCTACAAGTTTCTTAAAAGTTTCTTAATTTAGCGAACTAAATTGCTGTGAAGGCGTACGCAGAACGCGAATGTAGCAAACTGTTTGGCCTATAACAAACAAAATGCGCCAGTGCGAGTTAAATTCTAAAGCAATGTCATATTCATAATGTTTTGGTACAGTTTTACGTTGAACCACGTTAACGATTTCAATTTGCTATTTGTCTGAAGTTTCTTAGCTCCTTTATTGTAGTTCTAAAGTTTCTTAAATTTTAGACTGTCTAGTACTAGGTTGTTTATAAAGTGGTTTCCTATAAGAAAACGTGTGTGCAATTTCCAAGCATTGTTTGATAAACTCATTTACTGACTAAAAGCAGAATATTTTAGATGACCTGAGCATCTATAGCCGTGAGCTCTTAAAACTAAGTCCACAATGATCTCAAACTGCTCTACAATTAAACGCAAAATGTTTACTAAGGAAGATCTTTGATATAATTCTATCATGTCGTAAATCCCTTTTATTTACCTAGAACGGAAACTGAGCCTTTAATCCACGTTAGAATATAAAATTGTGGTGAGGTTAAGTGATAGAGTAACTTTGAAAGACAACTTAGTAGAATTGTTACATGTTTGAATTGTGTATTGTTTGACATGCTTGATATGATGGAATATTCTTGTACATTCTGACCTTCTTTACAAAGATGACAGAGTTGGATTCATAATGTAAAATGTTAGAGTGAAGAATTTGCATAAATATAACCAGGAACGTAGGAAGCAATACAATAGTAGGGGCACATGGATTGAAGGTCACCTTGACAGCGTTGCTGGAAGTGAGATTGAGCACTTTTTCTGGGGGTAAAACACTTAGTGAAGCGACAAAACATTTTTGCATGATGAAGAAGGTTTAATATTTTGCTAGTCCCTAACAGCGAATTAGCTAGGGGGTCCGGAGCATCAACCCCCACGAAAGTTTGAAACGATCTTCTGAAATGGCCAGAAATGTGTATATTTCTTTTTATTATTGCATTTTCAAAGTTTTCAAGGAAGGCAACCAAGTTATACGCAAAGGGGCCCAAGTCTTTCAATAGTGACGGGACACATAACCCCCTGTGCTCCCAGTTCCTACACCCATGATTACAACAACTGCTACAACTCTTTCCTTCTGCAAAAGAGGCTATATCCATGGATATAGGAGCCAGTGGGCACAGGAAGCATATGCCTCCCCACTTTTCACAAATTTTGTATATAAAGTACCCTTTTCAAATAACATAACTGACCATTTTAGCATGGGAGGGTACCCCCTAAATGCATGTGCTCCCACCGTTTGAATGAATAGTATCAGTCAGGTTTTTCTCACAAATGCTTATAAAAAGCCTCAAACTAGTCTAAATTCCATCAGTATGTGGTATAATTGAAGTAGCAAGGACAAAAATATGAACTCCCCAGTCAAGAATAGACATCCTCCTAATTATCTATTTTTCACAAAATACATACCAGGACATTTCTATTGCAACCCACCCCCCAAAATTTAATTTTGAGACCCAGAATTAAAGTTATGAGATGAGCTAGCAAAAAAGAATAATTGGTATCAGAAGCACTGACAATACATTTATCACAAATATTTGGTTTCTTTCACTCCACTCTTTCCACTACAGTCTACTAAGGAGTTATAGCATTCTATTAACCACCATTCATTGCAACCCCATCTATTGAGATTGAAACGTTTTCCAACCCCCTCTCCCAACTATTGGCTTTTTTCTCTTTTGGACTGGAGAATAGAATTTTAAAAAGTTCTAGAATTGAAATTGCCATATAATTGGAGAATGTGTAGTATGAATATCCCGAGACAGACCTTAGAATTATCCAATGTAGCTTTGTACAGGGCAGTGCCATGGTGGAATAGGGGACAGAGTGAAGGTCCCCCTTTGGTGTGACTTTCATGGGCCACCAAAAGAGCAAAATGGAGATTTCAATGAAAAGTGCATAGTATTTTGTATTATTTTATACGGTAAAACGTAAGATGTTCATACAAAGGGACATGAAAACTTCAACTGCCCC
>WIPJ01067538.1:167486-187408 GCA_018155075.1 Cassiopea andromeda | reverse complement strand
CCCCCCCCCAAATAGCCTACATATGCCACTAAGTTGCTAGAGTTTAGGATAATTGACTTGTGTTCACGACAACAGCGCATAACAAATGGATGAATCACAATTCACAATTTCTATTACATAGGTTGTAATTTCCTATTGCATGCATGACTTGCACGCTCTTTGTGCGGATTATCCAACAAACGAAATGCCATTCATATTGGGAGAAACGACTACATTGTCGCCACTGGTAAACACTCTGCTTCTAGAGGGTGGCTGGCAGACATTTTGTTCCTGGATGTCATATATTTTGTGCTACACACTCTCCATACAGATAAATGTTTGATTGAATCTAATAATAAACGCACCCACTCGCCCATCCCCTGTATTTTCAGAAACATAGCTTTTTTCCGTAGAATGGTAGCCCAGAAAACCAATAAAATCAAATCAATACCGGCTTATCTTGCCTAACTAGAATAGAAAGTACGGTCGCTTTATCAACTTGTTCACTAACCGCATTGAGAAGTCGCAAAGGGAAGGTACTAAAATTAGAAATTGATCAAAATGAATGGACTTGTTGACGGGTGGCAGTGTAGCTTGTGTGAAAATCGCATGAGTGTGTGGGTAAAGAATTGAGCTCTGCCGCATGGAATTCGGTAGAGCAAGAAAAAATGCTAATGGCTGAAATCCAATACTCCTTTTCAAAACGAAGCATTCTTCCAGGGGAGCTCAAAAACTTTTGGGTACATATTAAATAAACATCAATAGGCCAGTACCAAAATATCATACGCACCTGGTCTCCGCCACCTGCACAAAGCTTCTTGTACTTTTGCTTGCTCAATTCATTAATTATTTGATTTCCTGATAAACAACCGGGTACCGGAAATTGAACAAAGGCTGCACTTTCGTGAATGTTTCTCTCTAATCTGTGGGGTTGACACGCAACCTTATGTGAACTGTGGTGTTGTATCCAATGCTCCTGAAGCAAAGAGGAGGTATCTAGGCTGAGCAAACAGTCGGGGCAAACAAATCGATCAACAACTACTGGTTGTCTCGTCATCTCTCATGGCTCGTGATTAATGGTCTTCGCATGAATCGAATGCACGAGATGCTGTTATCAGCAGTGATTAACCCGACAGACTGTCACTACTCTCGTTGCGTAATCACCCGATTATGTCAGGAGATTTTGCCCAAGATTAAAGCCCTCTCGCTATTCACAAAAGTGCATTTAAGTTGACAAGATGAATAATACAAACGATCACATGTATTGGTTTATACCATAATAACCGCCACCGCAACAAAACCTTTCTTTCCTGCAATGTTTAATCATAGCATGATTCTCGGAATGCTTTCATATATACAATATTTATGTTTTCATGCAGCCACATTCCATACCCCTATGATATTTCATCCTGTGAACGACTCTCTTAACCGCTTGCAGAAGCATTGTTTTCGGTTTCCGTTACAATTGCGCGCAATTTTGGCCAAGGAACGCACTTTTTGGATTTTCATGATTTATGACTTTTTGTTATTTCATTATTTATACAGCTTCGTGATTTTCTTTTGTTGCTTTGTGATTGACTCCTTATTAAGATGCTTAAGATCATACACTCTGAAGCGTCGGAAAACGCCCCTTTTAGAATAAGATGGGAGCGGTGTCCATTATGCATCTCTATACAAAGAAGAAAAAGTGATCTTCCAACCTGTTGTAATTGAAATTTAAAGATTTGTATGCCGATCCACAAAATTTCAATCTCTTAGAGAGGCAAAAATGTAGAGAGGGAGAAAGAGAAGCAAGTAATACTCGATATGTAACTTTCTCATGGGGGCACAAAGCTAAATCTTGACACTTCCGGGGGGCCTTTCCCCCAGGTTCCCCTATGGATGTCTGTTTTAAATGATCGATTCTAATAATAAGCACTTCATAAAATTTGTTCCTGAAAGCTCGAAGGAAAAAATTAAGTTTCTGAAACTAAGTAATTCCCATGCACTGCTAATAGTTTCATGAAGTCAAAGAGGTTCTAATAGGTTCTGTAGATAGGTTCTTGCTAATAGGTTCTGTAGAAATTGGCTTTTAGGGTCAAAAGTAAGTTTGTTTTCACGCTAATTTTATAGCATCATAGTCCACAAGAAATAAATACTTTCCAGGTTAGGCCTCACGATGTAGTGAGGCTTATTTTCCGACTGTGATAGTGCCAATCTGATGAGAGCGTTGCAGGAGGCCGTCCCATGAATGCTTCAATTTGGAGAGGGCTTCCTGCAGTGGTGATTTCTAGGGGCCTCAGGGGTCGGAGCCCCCTTGTTAAAATTGTTGCTCATTTGGGGGGTCCAGCCCCTCCCAAACTTTTCTATCAATCTTGCTTTTCAAAGCGCATTGACCTTGCTTCCACTGTTTTGTATGGTACTGCTATGATGAATTTCTTCACTACCATATGGCTATTAAGATCTCTGTAGATGTTAGCTATATTATATCACAATTAAACTAAATTATCATGTCGCCATTTTCAAAAATAAAGGTGTGGCTGCAACCACTTTCTGACATTGCACCTAGAGCCACCTTGCTAAAATTTTCAGACATCACCCCTTGGCTGCCTGTGACATGTCTGCCGCCGGCTGGTGCATTGCGGGTGGTCTTGTGGTTGGGTGGCTGTATGAAAACTGGGCTTCATTTAAGCATAGTCAATAGAATGATTATTCTATTGACTATGATTTAAGCAATACATCAGCAGCGTAAAGCCCCCTTATTCCTTTTGCTTGTGTTATGTTGATACTGTTAAATTGAAAACACCACCTGCAGTTGAGACTAGATGACTTGCGTCCTTCCTGCTCTAGGTAGTGCAGAGAAAACAAAGCGTGTAACCTTTTTTTAAGATTAAAATTATTATAGAAAAAAGAACCTCAATTTCATTTATAGTGATACGAAACTTTTCGTTGAGCCTCAGTTTTCTTAATTTTTTTTAGCTTTGAGCCTAACTAGGGCTATTCTTGAATTATTCTTAAATCAAAGGAATGCTTCATATTAAAGCAAAAAAAGTGGAACAGAATAGTAAATATTTTATAAATAGTGCAACGTGAATCTGAAAACAGTGCTCGAATGCTTGAGAATTCAAAATGTTGATGAAGCTTGAAACTTGCATTATTCTTAAATTATTCTTAAATTTCAGTAATCACGAGCCTTAATATTTTATGAAAATTATTCTTATAAAAGGATTGTATTATTCTCAGATTCTTACGATTGACGCAAGCCTTTGAAAGTGAAATTTGCATACTCTAGAGTACCGAATAATTGAGAGGATGAAATAAATGGGGGGGTTTGGAAAATTCTCTAAAAATTAATAAATGGGGCTGGAATAATTGGAATACTTCTTATTTTTATAAGATTGGCCTGATAATGGTAGAAATATGCGAGTACATTAGCATTGTAGAGTCCTATTACCAATACTGTTGTTCTATGTTGGACTGTGCCATAGTCTCTATACTAGAACTGTAGAGCCTCATTTCCAGGGGTGATTACTAGGGGGCTCAGGGAGGCTGAGTCCCCCTAAAAGGTCTTGCATTGGTCTTGCTTTTCAAAGTGTATTGATCTTGCTTCCAAAGTGCTTTGTAATGCTATTGTCAATTTTACACTGCTCCATAGTTATTGAGACATTTTTAATTTTTGATTATACTTTATAAGTATTAAACTAAATTATCATATCTGTACTTTGAAAATATAGACGTGGCTGCAGCTGAGGCAGTCCCAAATAATGGGCGTGGTTGCACCTAGATCCCCTCTTGTTGAAGTTTTTAGAAATAGCCACTGCCCATTTCCGATACTGTTGTCCAGTGTGGGACAGTGCAGGTACACCCCCAGCAATCAATTAATTGAGAAACTGGGATGGAAAACTATTAATGAAGTAATCGACATTGAGTCCAAAGCAATGGCTTTTAAAATCTTATGTGAACCCGCTCCTCCATATTCGTAAAGTACCTCATATAGACTACACCACACATCATTTCCTAAAATACATTTCATTACAATACTTTAATGCAAAGGAGATCTAAGGCTACCAAAAAAAGGTACAGAAAAACGGCAAGAAATCCTATTCTTCTAGAGGTGCGAAACTCTTGAAAAGCCTTTTAGCCACCTGCAAGCAAGCAGCCTCCCTGAGCACTTTTAAACGACGTATTTCGTAATCAAATGAACGTTACTCTTCGAATTCATATTTACTTTCATTTTCTTACTGTACTAAAAGAAGTAATTTTGTTTTTAAAGGTATTTTTATATTTAGATTTTTAACTATTTTGCTTTTCTTTAAAATGCATTTATATTTTAGCTGGAGGGGCCCTTGAAAACCGGCATTTTCGCTGAAGGGCTCCCCTCATTAAACACTTTTTTAAATGAAATGAAATGAAAATAACAATTCCAACTAAAGTGGACATGTTGTCAATTATTAAATTTAATGTTTAATGGATTTTCGATTTTGGTTCACATTTGGGGAAAGTTATATTTCATCTCCTCAGATTTTGGAAAATTAATAAATGGGGAAAGGGGTAGGAATAAGGGCGAGGGGAGTTGGAAAAAATCTCAAAAATTTGAATGATCGTGGGGGACGATTATTCGGTACACGAAAGTACTTCAACTATCAGGGGTGAATGAGTTGTATAAGTGGTTGCAGAAATGCTTTGGATCGGCTTCCTTATCAAGATGGACGATTTCTTTATAAGGAACCACTTTTTAAGGAACCTACAGTTAGGACGAAAATATTTAAGGAACTTATACTACGAAAGGAAAGAAAACTAAGGAAAATTTCAATTTTAAAACTCTTTATAACTGCAAGTAATCAAGAATTAGGAAGCTGGTTCCATTCAAATGCAGCCAAAACTTGCATAGATACTTTTGCAAACTTCTTTCATTTCTTATTTGCGTTTTATTATCAAGTTCTAGGCAAAATTGAAAGTAAAATTCCGAATTTAGATGTTTTCTTGTGTCTATACCACTTTATGGCACTATATGTGCAATGAAAATTAGGGAACTACTAAGGAACTTTTAGTACTAGAATTTGAAAAAAGATGCAAAATTAAGGGACTTTTAGAACTAGGCTTTGAGCTACATTAGTCGACAAAAGTCTCTGGGGCACTCTCTAAGAATAACAGAAAATTGCATTCTTCCTAAAATTTACACCATTGCACCTTGTACAAACCCCCTCTCCCCCTAAAACAATTTTGTGCTGCTCATGAGACACTGAGCGTTCTTGGGCAAGTAAAATTTTTACGATTGCTGCATGTATGTCTTGCAAAAACAAACATTGTTTAGGGTGAAGAGTGATGCACATCTCGGGATTTCCTCTCTGGATGAACTGAAGTAACATCAATCTCAGCTTTTTCAGGTTCATTTTCTGAGTTTTTGAAATCGGTTGAAAAACTTTTTTAATGGAGGTTGACTTTCACTTGTGAAATCTGTCAGGCAGCCTTACTTGTAATGTTTTCACTGTGCATTTTATAACCAGTTTATGTGTCACTAAAATTTAGCTAGCTCTTTCTAACATGTCAATTTGAACATCAGGCATGATTCAAGTTATAATAAATAGGTGGAATCATGCTAGTCGGATAAACTCAAGATAAGTTACTCTCCTTTTTATAAGAACCGGTAAAATTTGAGGTTCAGGTTGGCTGTTCTTAATTGTTCCCAAATTTTGTTCTTAATTGTTTTTCATTTGTTCTTAAATTAGTAGCGTGTAGGTCAGTTAGAAATACATAGGAAGACAATATGCCAGACAATATTGGATGTTTTGTTTGATTGAGATCCAAATGTCACAAACAAGATGATCTCTCTTGCATATTACAGTTTTTTCTTGAGAAAAGTTTATAAACAATTATGATTAGAAATTGTTAGCACAGCATCTAGTTTCACAGAGAGCAACTAATTAGCGAAAATGAAAAAAAGTGCCAAGGCTGTCAGTTTTCCTCAGGCGAACAAGGAAAGGACGCTTCATGTCCATTCGTTTGTAGCCTGTGTACAAACTCGACTGGTTTACTTGAACGCAGATTAGTTGAGTTGAATTCAGCTCAACTAATCTGCGTTCAAGTAAACCAGTCGAGTCTGTATATAAACTAATCGTTAGTGGAAAACTTCTGCTTCGTTTTCCAGAATTAAACTTTACGACAAGTTTTCAGGTTCAGCCTTGTTCGTAATTTGATCTTAATTCTCGACCAAATTTCAGGCTCGTGTTCTTATGAAATTGTTTTTATAAAAAGGACATAATATAGTAACTTGTGATAAATCAACGGGATTTGTTTGCTGGGGCCTTAAAGCTTCCTCACCATAACATAAATTTGGGATCTAAGCATGTGATTGAAACCGTAATTAGGAAAATAATGCAAAGCTCATGTAGTGTGTGCAAAGCCTCTTGCTCACTCTACGGGAGTTTACATGATTTACCTAATTGAGGTGTTGAATCAAGTGCCTAGATCTTGACATTGTGCATTTAGAAGAAGGAAACACTTACAGAGGTCGGACTTCTAGAAATGTCTATTTCTCCCAAATCCTCAACAATTTGTACAAGAAAAGCAATACTTCAAATGAGGGAGAGATTCGATTGGTAATATGGCAAGATCGGTAGGCAAAATAAAATAGCCATTTTAGTTAGTAAAGTACCCATTGCACATCCCTCTGAAAATTTTATGGTACGTACTTACCAATAGCACCATATTATAAGCTAATAGTAAGCAGTGGAGGTGCTAGAGAAAATATGCTGTGGGGCTAATGCTGCCAAAGTGCCGACAGTGAACAGTGTCAAAGAACTTTAAATGAGCAACACCTATACTATTGGCTAAAAAAGCAAAGGATAAAGGTAATGGATATTATGAAAGGGCCAACAGTGCATAGAAATCTAGGTGCCGATGGGGCGTTCAGTAGAATTGTGGGGGCTACAGCTCTCAAGCCCTTCCGGCTGCGCCATCCATGGTAGTCCACCACTTGCCCGGCAACTTTTCTGCAACTTTTGGCTTTTTGGCAACTGCTAACTTTTTGAGCAACTTTCAGTGCATTAAGCAACTGTCAAGTTAATGTGTCTCGATAGTCAGTCATGCTCATGCTGCAAGTTAAACAATTAAAACGTGCAGAAAATAGCTTTTGTGGAAAATATACATGTCCAGTCTTGTAGGTTTACAGTTAGGTTGCACGTGCTTTTACGAAAAAGTGCCTCTAAGAAACAAGAGGCTGAAGTAACAATTGAAACTTTTACGAAACAAAGGCAGGCTGAGTTTCAAATGCTAACTGGAAGAAATTGTAATTGCAAGAAAGATTAAAATAAAACACCATCCATAACATACTACACAAAGCCTCTACCTTCTACCCCTTGTATCACAGTTGCCAAGTTTGGGTTGTTTTGTTTATGAAAGTTTCAAGAATTTATGAAACAGTTAAGAAAAACCTGAGATAATACGTGACAAAATGTAAAAACAACCAGGCTGAAGGCAGAAAATTCATTTCTTGTGAAAAAGCTTTCATTGGGCCTAAATTTTGTCGAGTAGTTAATCATTCAGTGAATGAGGGCGTGGTTGAAATTCATTTCGGCAACTTTCTTGAAAAGGAGCAACTTTTCAGGAAATTTTGAGCACCTTGTGGACAGGGCAAATCCATGGTAGTAAGGAGATTCCAAAGAATTATACAGCTTGTAATAATCGAGTTGAATTACAATTTCAAAGCATGCAAGAACATCATAGCCGTCAAATGATAGTCTTGAGTAGTGGTATCGTCATAAAATTTTAAGAAGGGGAGATACGACGTAGGAAATAAATGGACCGCGCCCATGACCACACCCATTTTTTGAATGTCTTACAATGATTTACCTGTCGCTGCTGCGTATCTAAAAGTATTTAAAAATGAGAAACCCATCATATGATTTTGGCAATATTCTTTAATCAATAGGAGCGTACTTGTCTTGGCTCCTCCTTCAGAAAACACACATTTAAAGAGTTTATTTAGCCAAGCATATGTTCGATAAAAGGGGGCTGAGCTCCCCAAATTCTCATAATTTTAAGAAGGGGGTTTAGCTTCCCTGAATCCCCCTTCCACGACACACCTGGTCTTGAGTAAAGTATACTTGATACTATCATTTGACGGCAAAACCCACAATGCAACGCAACCCACGTTACTATCATAGAGTTAGGAAAACTAGAGTGCGTACTAGACCCCTTTGTACTGGCTTTCAGTGTGGAAACGATGCGTTTCCATAATGGCGGATATAGAGTGGCAAAAAGAGATTTAGATATTTTCTAGGTTTGAACTGGGAAGCGACAAAAAATGAAAATATCAGAGTTTACAAATTCTTATTGGCTGTATGCTGAGTGAGGAACATTTATACAACTGAGAGTGGAAGAATTTCACAGGACTGGTAATTCTAACAAAGTTTTTGACAGTGATGATGACAAGATTAAGTCAACCAAGGGATCTTACGGGGAGATACCTGTCTTCTGGATAGGTCGAGTATTTACACAAACTGGTTTAATTAACTGCCTGCCACTCTGGTAAGTGACAATTGTTGGCAATTTTTCAATATATTTGTAAAATTATGTTCAGCATGATGGTCGGATACTCTGAACAACAATTAGAGTTGTAGAGATGCATGTAAAAAGCCGAACAAAATAGGCCCTGTCTAAGAGTGTAAACAAAACATACCTACTTATTCAATTCTTAACAATAACGATGTCGTCAAAATACTTCAGAGATGCAGGACTCTTGAAAGATCTGTGAAATTCTGTAAATATTACTCATAATAGAGAAGTACCGTCTTCGTTAACTTCCATCTCTTTGATACTCGGTTTGACTTAACAATCCTCTGTATGTACTCTGCTAAATTGATTGACAAATAATTTAATATAGAAATGAACAAATACACTTGATTACTGTTGTTATATGGCTTTTGTCATTACTGAGCATATGGTTCTTCGTTGAGTGCTCTTCTAGCCCCAGATTCTAAGTTAGAAAAACTATATTTTGAGCCCTTCTACAACACTAATGAGAGTCTTCTTTTTCCTTTACTTAGATGTATCCTACCATTCAATCAGCGTCTCTCTGAATGGCTTGTCCGTTGGTTGCACTATCTTAATTAGTCATGAAGATGGAACAAACACGTTGTCATTTATGGGATTGCAGGAGTGGAGATTTGCCTTGCTTTTCATAGCATGTTCCTGACAAAGGAATGATAAAGTTCATCTGTTCATTCAATGCCTTTCATGTTGCAACCATTTTCTTTGCAATGAAGCTTCCAATGTAGAAAAAGGCATTATTTTTCCAATAAGTGAATGACTGTAAAGTGGTGATGAATATCAGGATGAACTGCTGAACTATTATCAGCAGACTCTTAAAATACATTATTGGAAGGTTTTAAAGAATCTTCATCTATACCAGTACAAATAGCCATTCATAGAACATCTATATTGTTTTGTGGTAAAAGTGCATATTTGAATTCTGAGACAATGAATTACTATGTCATCCAGTGACCCCATATTTTACTGAAAATATCTCTACTGATTTTTACATGAATCCATAGGTCAAAATATATTGAGATGGATCATTCTCTTTGTACAACAGATATTTAGTTATAGCTATAATAAACTTTGCTGAAGTAGTAAAGCCAACAGCTAATGTTCTCCTTCTCCTTTTAAATAATAAATAATTATCTTGACCGTTTACATGCACAAGACATGGTAAAATTTCCGACATGTACAATCTTTGCATATACAGTAGTTTCCTTTTGACTAATTTTTGCTGCCTTTCCAAGTTTATTTCTGCTATTAAAAATATCAAGCTTGCTCATTCTTTGTAAAAAAAATGATTTTTGAAGTACTATTATCAAAATATGGAGTTTTCACAGTTACAGCAGAAACTAATTTTTTGTCATATCAGAAGAAATTAATTGTTGCTGCAACTGAAGTGCTTAAATATAAATTTGACCAGCAACTTTCACCTTCATACTGTAACTTTGCCACTTTAGGTGGTATCCTTATAACTTGATTCAAAAATGTAAACATCTTTTGCTTGAACCTGGTGCAATTTTACACTGAAGCCCTACTTGATTGTGTCATTATTATGAATCTAATGCATTTCCTACTAGTTAAATCAAATTTCGTGTATCTGATCTGCCAGTTTAATCAGGTGGACTATTTTCTTGAAGGAGTGCTTAAATACTAAAAAAGCTGCAGATGGTTAATAAACAAATCCTCCCCCATTATTCCATCATCTCAACAGCACCCTTGATGTGCTATATGAATATGAATTAGGTCTACATTGCATTTGGAGTAGTAGTAGGCCCACATCAGCACTAGCTGACATATGGTGACATATAGTGGCTGTTTTATCAAATAGATTATGCATGTATCTATGTATGCCATATTATGTACACATTTATCTTTTCTCTAAAGCATATTTGAAACAACCATCAATTTTTCATCATAGATTGCACCTATTCAGTTTTTTAACTGAATGATGAATTGTGCTTCATTAGAAACCTGAAAGAAACATATATTTGTAAAGCTCTATCCTATTAATTTGTAAGTATTGCCCATGTTATGATGAAAGCCATCGTGTTAATGTACTCTCAAGTGCCAGATATATAGAGGGTTCTAGTAAACAGGGGCGTTGGAAAAGTTCTAAACGTTAATAAATGGGGGGGGGGTCAAAATAAACGGGGGGGGTTTGGAATTTGAACAATGACTTTAAATGGTTAGAAAATGATGGTTAGAAAAACTTTAGGACCATACCTACAAAAACAGGTTTTCACAATGCATAGAGCTAGAATATATACGGAATCATTCTATTTTACCTTGATTATTGGCGAATGGTACTAACAATGAAGGAAATGATAAGAGGGGTTCGTAAAAAAGTCAGTTTCCTGAAAAGTGATAAACGGTTGGCCCTACTAAGGTCCGAGGGGTTGGGAAAAATCGAAAAATTAATAAGCGAGGGGCAGTTTATTTGGCACCTGAGAGTACTGTCGAGCCAATATCTACGGCATGAAAAACTTTAGGACCATACCTACAGAGCAATACACCCTCTGCTTTATATTGTATGGCAGGCTTGCACCATCAAATCAATTGTGAAACAAAGATGTTGTAAAATATTCTTGTGTGTACTTTTACTTACTTGTTAAAGTTTAGTTTTTGGTTCACACTTTCGATCGCAGAACAAGGTTTTGGGATTATTACAATGCTATTATGTGCGTTTAAAATGTTGGAATCACTACACAATGCACATCTCTGTCATTTATTTCTACGTCTTTAGAAGGGTTAATATAGCGCAAAGGTGCAGTTCGAACAAACATATATGCCAACAGCGTTGCTACGACGTTTTCTCAAAGGTTTCACTAGTAAGAAGATTCACGCGTTGTTTACTTCTGCCACTCTAAAGGGGCCATCTTGGATCTCCTATGTTGCCACGCATCACGTGACCTAGTAAGCTCTCTAGTTCTCCTAACTCTATGGTTACTATGCTTAACATTTAAGCTGCATGATGATGTATTGTGTGGCATGCTCAGTCGAATAGTCGACTTTTACTCCACTCAAATGAAATATGGGACGAAGACTAAGCTACACATTCGCACTTAATGAGGATTCAATCGTTTTTAAATGAATTATTTTGATTCGATGATAAGATTATTTGGGCGGTAGATACAGGGGGCTGTTTCCCCACCCGCCAAGGAAATGCAAGGTGTTGACCAAGCCCTTTAACTTCAAATGTTCCGCTGTTCCTGATTGCTTGAGTGCTGTTATCTGTCTTGGTTCAACTGTTGGAAGGTTCTTTCAATTTCGATAATTTTTTCAAGCTTCAATACTAAAGTATAACTTTACCTTAGACATACTAGCTATTATTATTCAGGGGTGGCGCTAGAGGCCAAAAGCTCTTGTGCCTACAAATTTAGAAGATCTAAGTGCCTACAATTTAGAAAAAAATTGCCGACGAACAGCCACACTGGATGGGTGTGGCAGCCACACCTAACATTAAAGAAAGTGATTATTTCACACACAGAGAAAAGAAGGAGTTGGAGATCTCCAGCTAGAAATGCTTTAATCATCGCGCCCTTTACATTGGATGTAATGTCAGGAATGCCTTTTACCGGGCCATAAAGGTTGCAACGTGGGTTGGGATTTGCTTCCAGACATGGTTTTACCTCTAAATCCCTTATAACGCTAGAAAATGCACCTTTGCAAATAGGGACGTAACTCCAATATAGTTCTAGGGGTTATCAGAGGCTTTTACCCTGCGAAATGAGATCTATGGTATGATAGCAAAATTGATAGAAAGCCATTGTTGTAACAATACTTATCAGATACACAGTTGTCTCTGCCAAATTTGTAAGTTCTTTTTTTGATTGATACCAGGGTATATTAATTCCATGTTACTTTCACGACGGAGATTCATTTAGTGAATTTTATCTGAGTGCCAAGGTAACAAAAACAAAAAAGCCATCAAATTCTTAGGAAAGGGAAGCTTGCAAGCTTTACTTATCCACGACGCAAAGCAAGCCGCAGCTGCAAAGTGTGTGTTGAAAAGAAGAGACATAGTTATAGAGAATTCTAGCCACAAACTCTTTGCATTGACACATTAGAGAAGAGGGAAGAAAATAGGGGTCTAGGGGCTTGCCCCCAGGAAAAAATTTTGAGGGTCACGCCTTCTATAATGTCGGAAAAGCATTTTTGAAAAATAGAGTTAAAATTGCTGCTATCACTGATCTTTGTGTGGAGAAGAAAGTACAGATCTGCAAAGCTGAATATAATAAATAATATCAAAGCTTTTCCAAGAAGAATTGGAACTCTATCCTTCTGACGAAAAGGACAGAGACCCACACCTTCAGGATGTCGTTCATATGCAGAGTACATGCAATGATGATTTCTAAAAATTTTATTAAGGGGAGTCTATGTACCACTAAGCCCACATTTTGGGTGTGACCTAACTGTAACCACGCCTCTATTTTCAAAGATGAAAATATGATAATTTTATTTAATATAATCAACAATTAGAGTTGTCTCAATAACCACCTAGCAGTGCAAAATTGGTTAAAGTGATAGAAAACACTTTGGAAGCAAGGTCAATACACATTGTAAAGCAAAGTCAAAACGAGAATCTTCACCCATTTTCAAATGGGGCTGCCCATGGGGTATCATGGGGCTGCCAACGGGGTAGCAGGTGCCCCCCAAGACATCCACCACCACCCGTGTGCGGGGCAGCACCATCCCTGCTATTATTTCAATTATGTCATATCAGTATTTATATATGGAAGCCCCTCAGGCCTAGCCTGATTTACAAGGGAGCCATGTTAAAAAACATACATTAAAAGTATTTTTACAATAAATATAACGAAATGTTATATGAATTATATGTCTCGCTAAAATTCGGCAACGTACAACTGGCTGTCAGAATAGCTACGTAACAAACAAGAAAAAGACTGAAATACATTTCAAGTTGGTGCTTACAAAGCTTTTTAGGAACTGATTGATGCTAGGGATTTGCCTAGATATTTTTCGTTTGGAGTGACTACTATGATATGATTAACTACTACTATGATTAACAAGAAAAGGGTCACAGAAAACAATATGATAAATGAGGCGTTACAGCTCCTGCAGCATGAAAAGATTTCTTGCAGCTTCTGGGGGTATCATGCTCCCCACGCCCCCTCGTCCCCATAAGCATATCACTAATTGATGCCAACTGCTTACAAAATACTGTATAAAGAGATCTAACTAATCATGCATATCTGCCATTAGGCATGGCAGGTGGCACAGAAATTTTACGACGCTTTACCCATCCAAATTTTGCCCTTCATTTCTAAGCTTGCAACTGTTGGTAGCTCCTAAGGCCTATTTCATTGTTTAGATTATTCCACAATCATTTTCCTTTTAAACGAGAGCGCTATCCATGCCACCGCTCTTGCATATGGTAATTTACAGTATTTCTTTTGAAATTCTCTTTCCTTTCAAAAAGTTTCTATTTGCATGATGGATTCAGATGTTCCATGGACATACAGACTTCTGGCAGTAAAGTATGTAGATTGTTTTGCATGTAGCATTGTAGCAGTGTCGTTTTTTCCAAAAGTGAATCACAGGAAGAGTCGTAATCATTGTGGACTAGTCTTAATGCACCATTTCCAGTATTGGGCCATTCTAATTTGATGTTCGTGTCATCCAAAGAGAAAAATTTGAACTAAAATAGCTAAAATGCTAATAAGCGTACCTGAAATACCCGAAACCCGACTCAACATGTTATTGTCATGAAATTGAATTTACAGAGGTTAAAAATTTACAAAGGAGCTTGCTTCCAGCAAAACCTATTTTTAGCAAAATTTTTAAAGCTTCGTGATGTATGTGACATCATACAAATTACATCATCCCAACACTACTTAATTTTTTGAGATTCCTCGGAATTGCTAAGAGCCAATCATTAATAGTTTAGGATTTGCCTATGGTAATAGATGAAGTTTCACAGTAACTTGAATGATTTAGCTAACTTCTTCAATTTCTGCAAAATATGGCTAACTGTCTCATGACAGATGGATTTAACTTTTTAAACAATCTCAATGAATCATAAAATTGTAAACTTCATAAAGCATTTGCCTGTTGTGGTGTTAATTTCCAAAACATTGTAGTTTCATCAACACTAATTTATGTACTTAGCTAGAGAATTGTCTTTAAACTTTAGGCTGACATTTCATGAGCATGGACTTACAGCGATGTTACTTTTTTATAGTTAGCATCTTTGCTACAAAACTTCCACACCAATAGCAAAAGCTAAAGCTTCAAATTATTAATGCACTGTGACATAGTTTTGTTGCCATTCTCTTGAGAGATTGAACAATCAAGTGCAATGTCTCTTGTATACAGATGCTAATCAGATTTTCATACCCATGGTATATCATATCCATATTGAGTAAACATTTATGGCATAGAAACATTTAACTTCCTACGAGTTTGTCATTCATTCATTCATTCATACATACATTCATACATTCATTCATTTACTTAGTCATTCATTCATTTATTCATGCATTCATTGATTTATTCATTCATTCATTCATCATCTCCTTCTTCTGCAGGGTCAGCTCCCACTGCTGGGGTCGCCGATGTGGATCCAACTTCTCCAAAGCTTACTTTTTCTTTCATTCATTCATTGGTTCATTAATTAATTCATTCATTCATCCATTCATTCATCCATTCAACAATCCACTTATTCATTCAAAATTCATTGACATACACCCCATCCGACATAATGAAGAAATCATACTAATTACTTGACAAATCGTAGGAAGTCCGATGTGCTTGGGGACACTTCGACTTTCGTTTGTGCCATATGTTACACTGCTGTCACAAGCGATGATTTCTGGAGGCACTGTCAAAGTTACTTACAAACAGAATAGGTAAAAGTGGACCCAACACGAGCATTGTAGAATAACATATTTTGTTTTACTTTACATCATGTGAGAGAAGCCAAATGTACAACATCCCTAAATTAAGTAATGTTCATATAAGTTGTATGAGTTAGTTCAACGGGCAAGTCCAAGTCATTTGAACTTGTGTATATATGTGTGCTTTGTTTGAAGGATCCAGCTCTTTACCAATCTATAAGAGCCCCTCACACAATAGTGTCCGAAAGCTGTAGAACAGGGGTGTGAAGCTCAAATATAGAGTGGGCCAAAATTTAAAACTGAACTGAAGCCGCGGGCCAAGGTTGAATAAATTATCCTTTTAATAGGTACCCAAATCAATTTTGCAATGAATACTGAACAAGCAAGACTTATATAACTTGACAAAATCGAGGTAAAATTCTAAGGTATTTTAATATAAACTCTTTCACAGGCTAATAATAAATTTGAAAATAAAATAACAATAACAAAATCAATCAAACGTTCAAGCTTTAAAGTAGCAAAAGAAAGTGCATGAATATGGAACAAGCAACGTTTACTAGTGAAAATTAAGTTCTGTTCTGTTTTAAACAAAAAAGTTGTTTTCTCCCTTCCTTTTCGTCATTTTTGGGGGTATCACAGTAGAACTGTTGTAATATGAGACCGCAGCACGTCTGGGAGAGAGGCACGGAGAGACGGGGTGAGCCGGTCGGCTTCAGTCGAAACTTTGAGCAAGAACACGGATCGTTACTGACACGGATCGAAACTTTGAGCAAAACAACAGCAGAGGATTATGGGATTTATAGTATTAGCATTGAATGCGGTGTTAAAGCAGCTCCACCGCTTTATAATACCGGCGTGTCAGCTCTAACGTTAATTTGATATTGCCTCAAGGGCCAAATGAAAGTACACGGCGGGCCAAATTTGGCCCGCGGGCCAGAGTTTGACACCCATGCTGTAGAAGATGCTTTACTTGAAGTTAGCTTGGTTTATAAAACAGAGAGCAATTATCGAAATGGCCAAGAATCTATCAAGAATAAAGCAACGTGTGTTATTTTACAATGATAGTGCTTTGGGGCTGTCTTTCAAAGAAATGAAATTTTCAAGTGGTTGTACTGGGAATTGCTATTTGAAAGTCATCGTAAAAAGTTACCACCTACTAGCCTATTTTACTGACTCAAGACATGGAAGTAAAAGTTCTTTAATTATTTAACACATTTTAGTTCTAGAAGTTTCTTAAAGTTTCTCAATTTAATGAACTGCATTGCAGTTAAATCGCAAACACAACATGAATGTAGTCAACTCTTAGTATTATAATAAGCAAAATGCCACAGTACGAGTTATAATGTAAAGCAATGTCATATTCTCAGCGGAGGTTTTAAGATCAGTGAGGCCGGGGCCGAAATCATCTGCGGAGTCCTTGTTGGAAAATTTTTATTAATCAAGACTTTAAGTTCTTCTCCAAGAAAAGTTTATGCCTTTCAGTTGTGCTTGCATTTTCAAATCAACACCATGCATACGCATGCAGAAACGTCTCAAGAGCCCCATTGCTTGGAGGTTAACTTTATCTTAATATACCTAGTCATTGAACTGCTCTGTTGTCACCAAACGCTATGGGGGTAGATAGAGCAAGCATAGCTATCGAATTTACTCTTTCAATGCATTAGACATTCGTTTGTATCCAGTGTCTACTATATGGCCCCCCACATAGTGTTTGCATGGAGAAAAAATTTTCAAATTTAAGGCTCTCAGATGGCTGTAATACGCTATTTCGAAGATTAATTTTGTAAATACTGTACTTCATAAGAGGGCCATTTTACTAATCTTTGAAGCACAGTTCATAGAAAGTGTGTTAGATATTCTCTCGTATCCAGAATTCACTATCGGACCCACCATGGTTGGGCGCGAAGAAAATTTCTCAAAATAGAGATTTTTCAGATGGCTGGAAAATATTATCTTTAAATTGGTTTTTGCAATGCAAACCAGAACTTCAAAGCCCAGCAGACTGTCCATTGGTGCTGCTGAAGGTAATGCCAAGCAACTTAAGCAATTACATATAATTCATGCATCTGTCATGCAGGGCTGCTTTCGCTTGTGGATCATTCACTTTTCAAAAAGAAAGTACGATCACGATTCGATTCCATGAGTTCAGCACAAAACGAGCGAACACAAGTGGATGTGTATGATTCGTTCACATCATAGAAACATGTATATCAAGCCTTCAAGCTCTGAAACGGCTGTACTTTTTGCAGTAAATACTTCATTTAGCTATACGTTCTCCCATAGTTCTTCCAATTGTTGTATAAGCACCATGTAGCCTTCAACTCTTCAAAAGTACCTGATTTTCACGATGTATTCACCCAGTTTTACTTTAATTTTCCCAAAGCTTCAAGAGTTGAGGTGTCACACCCCTACACCCTCGGTCGCTGCGTTTCTACACGCATGAAAAACATAAGATGTGTTCAAATATTTCCTATGATTTCTTCTCAATTTTTTTAGGTACGGGGCCCCCTTTCGGATTACCAAAAGCGCCAGGCCAGGGGCCATGGCCCCCCTTAAAACTGCCACTGTATGTTCGTATTGTTTTAGTTTCGTTTTACGTAAATCATGCTAAGATTTCAATGTTTTGTTTGTCAAAAATTTCTTAGCTCTTTCATTTTAGGTCTAAAACTCCTTTCCAGGCCAATATGGAAGGTATGGTAATTTTTGCTGGGATCAAGGGTGTGCAACTAAAATTTCCAAGTGTGTAAGTGAGCAACACCACGAAGTTTACACTACAGGTATGTAATATAGATTAGCAGATATGAATACACACTTGGTAGACAAGGATGTTTTTAGAAAATTTTCTTGAAAGTGTGTCTGAAAATGTCCGGCGTGCTTGGTAATCATGGGCGTGGAATGGTAACATAAGCGGGAGCTATGAAATGAATCTCTGCCAATATGGAAAATTTGATAGCCACACCTGATTGTAAAGAAAGTGCATAACAGGGAAGGAAGGAAAGAGCGGAGTTTTGGAGCGGAGCCCCGAAGAAAATTTTTTAAAACCACTCTATTTCCTTTGGCTATAAATGTAGCTTCCGTTCTTTTTACCAGAAAAGAGATAGAGAATTGGTGACTTATTCTTCATCAAAGGAAGTGACTAATATTTCCAACATTGTTGCGTTGTTTTGACAAGAAGATAGAAAGTCGCAATGTTTGTGACTTGCAAACAAGATTTATTGTTTTGATAGGCATACACGCTTTCTCTTTTATAAGGAAGTTAACCTCAAAGCCTAGTTCTAAAATTTCCTTATTTGTAGACCTCAAATCAGCAAATTGTTGTACCAAACGTTCCTTAATTGTTCCTAAAGTTTCACTGCACATCAAGTGCCATAAAAATAGTACAGAATCAGGAAAAGCATAAAATTTGAACTTTGCCTTTACTTGTGGCTAGAACTGAGGAGCAAAAACGCAAAGAAGGTAGGAACAATATTTTACAAATTCAAAGATGAAATGTTAATGAATACCATGTCTATTCCATTAATGTCATCCAATGTAATAAAATCTTCGCTTGAATCTTCATACAGAACTCAATATTCAGCTAGCTTGGTGTTGTATCATGTTATTTCACCTGTATGCCAATCTTTTCCTTTCCTTTACTTTACTCCCTACTTACGTAAAAAGCTCTATTTCTCTGAAAGACTTTAAAAGAAAAATCAGAAGCTGGAACCCCCTTGATTGTCAGTGCCGTCTGTGTCGACCCTTCATACCATCGCTGGACTTTTTATAACTTAAGTTTTTAGTTCTTTTTGAAGTCTTATAGAATTTATTGTAGTCTTTCTCTATGCGGATTAGTAGTTTAGCAGTTAACTTAGATTATCTTACCTATTGTAATGCAGCTATGCTTAGTGCCTGTGCTAAATAAAGTGATCATTATTATTTTTATTATAGTATTATCATCAATTGGTGGAGGCTGGTTCCGCGCCTGGGAAAGATTGAAAAATAGCAACATGAATGCATTGCACTCCATTTTTATAAAAATAGCCCCTTATTTTTAAAAGAGCTTCAATATGCTTGATTGGTTTGGTTTTGCACCTCGGATTATACCTGACTTATTCCTTTCTGAAGCTTGAACCTTGCATTGACATTTTTATAAGAAACCAGTTTATAAGCAACCTAGTAGGGTACATCCTAGAAAGTAAGAAATTCTTAGAACTGCAAGGAAAGAGCTAGGACGCTTTAGGCCAGCGCTTCCCCATTCGTTTTCACCGCCGCACCCCCTGAGTCTGACGAGGGCAGTCTCGCACCCCCTTGTTTTGAATGAAGCAAAAAAGGCCTATAAACATAATGAAAAGTGGACATTCGGACAACGTTTCTTGTCCAAAAATGCAGTTTTCTAGAAGTCGTGATTTTTGTTCAATGGATTTGCTGGCCGGTAGTGACCAGTTATGAAAAAAATATCTTAACTGATAGTCTTTGCGACAAAAAACTATATTTACTTCGTCTTTCACGATTGATTCTTGCACCCCCACGAACCACAGCTCGCACCCCCAATCGGGAAGCGCTGCTTTAGGCAAACAGGACGTTGAA
>WIPJ01067538.1:98113-163172 GCA_018155075.1 Cassiopea andromeda | reverse complement strand
TATATATATATATATATATATATATATATATATATATATATATATATATATATATATATATATATAATAGTCTTATCTATAGAGAGAGGGGCTTGCGAAACATTTTCTCTCTTTATAGGGGCCTTGCAAAAAATATTTGGGCACCGCTGGAGACACCACTTAGTTCAAAATTATGGGCTTGCAGTTGGAGAATTAGATGACTGACGTTCTCAAAGCTATTTACACCCTACGACCATTCCTTTTGCCTAGCTCACTAGCATCTTGGATTTTGTTACTGCAAGGGATTGCCCTAAAAGAAGCACTCTCCTACCTGCAGTGCCTGAAGCTAGCTGAATCCATGACACAGTTGTGCGAGTACTTTTGAATGCCTAATAGAAGGGAGGTTGGAATAGAAGGGAGGTTGGACAAAGGCCCAAAACCTAGCAAGCGAAGGGGCTAGAAAATGACCACAAATTAAATGGAAAATACAATAGTTCTTGCCACATATGTACAACAAAGCAACATTGCCAAATTGAAATGAAAGGATACTAAGCAATATAACATGCTTGTTCAGCGTGATTTACTTAATCATAGTTTTTACTTGCACGCCACAGTACGTCTTCTAAGAATTGTCTTGGCAACAAATAAGCACGAAATTTTACGGTGTCTGTATTTCGCAGGTCATAAATTTATATGCTTTGACAACCACATGTTAGTCTTTATCAATAGCAGAGCACGAGCTGTTGAAGAAAGTGATTATGCAATAGCGTACAGCTATGTTTTTATTGGGGGGGGGTGTGAGGGCGTTATGCCTCCCAATATTCTTGAAATTGCAAGAAAGTTGGTCAAAAGTTGGCAATTCTGCAAGAGAGTTGACCACAGTATTTTCCGTGACCTTTTTTTCTAGTAGCAGTAGATGGTCAAATGATCAATACGCCCCCCCCCAACGGAAAATGTCTCGGCACACCCCTAGTAACATATACAACATATATTGGAATTTTGGATGTATATGAGTCTTAAGACTTTCTTAGATCTCAGTAGCCCTGCCTCGAACTTTCTTATGTTGTCGTTATGTACCATTTTCTTTTAAAAAGACTGTATGCATCCTTTAGTGAAATTACTTTAAAAGAAACCTGGTGATATGAATGATGCGCGTTTTTCATAAGCAACCAGTTTATAAGCAACCTAGTACCAGACTCCCTAAAGTTTAGGAAACTTTTGGAGCTACAAGAATGGAGCTAAGGCACTTTAGATGAATAGTTCATTGAAACTGTTACATGGTTCAACGTAACGCTGAACCAAAACAATGTAAACATGACAACATGACATTGCTTCAAAATTTAACTCTCACTGACACATTTTGTTTTTATAATACTAATAGTTTGCTAATGTTGTAATTGACGTCGCAACACTCCTTTGGCGTATTGGCTAGCATGTAGTAGCCAAGTTTATAATGACTTAGCCGAATGTGTTAAGACAGTTGATTAAAGTTCAAGCTACGATAAACACGTGCCTTTGATGTGTCAATCTTCGAGAACATGGCAATAACTTTAGCACTACAATAAGGTCATGTTTTCACATTGGCTGCAATTTAGTTTATTAAATTAAGAAACATTTAACAAACTTTTTTGAACTAAAATATGACCAAAAATTAAGAAACCTTGGCTACTAGGCTTTGAGTCAGGTTTCTTATAAAAGGCACGTAGAGCAAGTGAGAAGATTCTGATTCTGAAGATTCTGCACGGGCAGGTTCGAGACCCGACTTCCACTTGGCTATGCACACTGTATATCAAGCCAGCGCATGCTCTGTGACTCGGTATGATGAAGCATACCTGACTGTCACGGTGAATCTTTGTATGCTTTCTACAGTCTGAGCGGCCGCTCTTTTTGCATAGGAGATCACTCAATCGAATGGCAGGAAAATGAGAAATTGATAGCTCAAGACATATTTCAGTACCTGCTTATTCAATAAAAGGAATGTGCAGCAAACATGTGAAATTTTTCAGTAGTCTCTCAATGTAAATTTACCTCGGCCAAGATGTCCTCTTACCTAGACGCTTCAAAAGGATACAATGTACGTCTTTTACATTGCACAAAAGGTAGTCATCACATTCCGTTTGCTACTTCTATCTTGTTTATTATCTTCGGCACTTATCTACACATAAAGCGTAGCGCAGGTTCCAAATTCCACTAAGCATTCGTACGGAAAGAGATGTTTTTGGCCGTGCGACTGTATGGCCAAGTGGAAGTTGGCTGGTAGTCCTAGTTGTAAATGAAAAAGGAAAGTAAGTGCAATAGAGGAAGTCTTAATTGTTCGTTTTAGAAGTTGCTAGCGCCATGGGTGATGATCAATTGCCAGGAGTTAGGAGAGAGTCAACAGCTTCACGCAAGACAGCTTTCAGTGACAGTGGACATAGAAAGCCAGCCTCAATCTACGAGATCAATGACCTGTATAGTGCCTTACAAGAGCTTGTTAACTCATCACCAAGGCCATTGCGTCGAAGGAGAGGAACTGCATCGAATTTTGACTCTTCAGATTCCATGACAAGTGGCGCAGATTCCCCCGACGTTCGTATGAAAATGCAGAATGACAGAAAAACAATGAGAGTTGTACGGTCTGCATCAAACATTATTCGACGGTATATTGTCTGTTTTCAATATCATTTTTCTTGTCCGATGTTTGTGCTGTTCTACTTCTTCTATCCTGACACTCTCCTTACAGCACGTGAAATTTTCTATTGTGTATATTGTCAATTGTCCTCAGACCTACTAAATATTGTTTGAAATCAATTATGGTAATACATGCAAAGCAATACACCAATGAGTGCATAGCTTTAGTAGGAAGCAAAATATGCTAGATTTGTCTTGCCAGAGGAGGTGGAAGGGGATGTGATATCACAGATATTGCTTACTTGTCAAGAACTATTCCTTTTTGTGTTTTATAATTCTGAAATGCATAGTATAACTTAATATGGTCTTTTGTTTTGCGTAAATGTATCGTTTTCTGCTCACAATGCATTCACTAGAGGACGTTTGGGAGTGGATCAGATCACCTGGATAGTTTAATGTGATTGTTTTCTTGCTCATTGGAATTGTATTGGTAGTTATTGATAAACGAATCTACAGGAAATCACCAAAGGTGCCACCATTACCACCGCCGCCTATACAATTCCCATGGTGCCACCATTACCACCACCATCATCACTACCACCGCCATCACCACTACCACCGCCATCGCCACTACCACCGCCATCACCACTACCACCGCCATCACCACTACCACCACTATAACCGTCACCACAAGCATCACTTTTAGCGGAACAATCACTACCTCCAAAATAACTAACCAAACGATCACCCCAAAGCATCTCGCCACGTCCATCACCATCAAACCACCATTGCCACCAACCAAAATCAGAAGCATCGCTACAACGGCCACGCCACCAAAACAGTCACTCACCAATAACCAAACCATCACCATCACCATCACCATCACCATCACCATCACCATCACCACGTCCTTTGCCAGCATAAGTTTTGTTCTTGTTGTTTACTTTATTTTGAGTAGGGTGTAATACCTAGCTATTTCAGGAAGTTTAGGCCTACCATGCATGCCGTATCCAAGCACGGGACCCCTAATTTACCGTCCCATCTGAAGGATGGCAAAATGAACTGCTTTGTTCGTTCACCTGGGAAGTCGCCCATCCAGTTTCTGATCGTACACAGCTATGCTTAACTTCAGTTAGGCTAATTGGAACTGGCTGGGCCGCTTGACCCCTCACCCCATCATTGCCATACAGTTAATCATCCACTATTACTATAAGCTTTTGCCAGTTTTTGTACACGAAAAAATCTCTTCAGCTATTGCAGTGTAGATAAAAGTATAACCAAGTAAAGAAAACTAAATTCTCTGGTAAGCTAATACGAACGAAATAAGAAAGGGGCCGATCTTCAAGGGAATCATTTTGTATGTATCCAGCCCCTCAAATGTGCTACATGACATCCTATGAATCGGAACTATGAACTAGAGTACCCACGATAGAGTACCCACGATGTTTGCTATGTATTGTTACTATTTCAATAGGTATTCAGGTACAGAATCACCTTCAGATCTGCAAATGGGGAGAAAAATAGTAAGAACGCCACAACTGAAACAAAAGCAATTATCAAATCAACGCCCCCCGATTGGTGGATATCAATTAAATTCCTCGCCAAAAATGATGCTGAAAAAGAGCAAATCTGACGTCTCAAGACTCAGATCAAGAAGCTCAATAGAAAGTGTTAAAACAATGGCTGAGAAAATTCGAGATCAGCGTTTGAAGTAAGTTAACGCACAATCAATTCTCTTCTTCAATATCTGCCATCCTTTTGAACCATTAATCTTTAGATTTCTATTTAAATATTTCCGTAAAGGTGGGAACTTCGAGGCAAGAATGGAGACGTACTAATGGTCATGGTGACATGCACTGCATGAAGAAGCTTCATCGTTGGCATTTGTCCATACTGGGACTTAAACTATTGATAATGATATTGTCTATTTCGTTGGTTGGGGCTGTGCTTGAACCCCCTTCAATAGATTTGTTCAGCTGGTGCATATATTTTCAGGGAGGTTCACCCTTCGACAGAGCTGTACCAGGTCATTGTCCTGGAAAACATGTCTTGAATATTTGAGAACTGCATTGTTCTGATGATAATACCATTTAGCATTGATTGAGTATTTCACTTTGCATCATTTTGAAATGGGGTGTAGTTCTTCGCGCTGGCAGGGAAAGTATTTATGTCTTTTTATAAGAAACTTTGCATCAGATCTTTTGAGATGGTTTCTGAAGGCCAGGGGAAGTTTTGCTCTGAGAGTTTTCTTCTCGAATTTGAAGATTACACAGTATTTAGCAAACTTTAAGGATTTTTCCCCTTTGCTGATAGAGAAGTATTTTACATAGTGGTGTTTGACCTGCATTTTAAAGATGTAACTTGAGGGCTGATATGCGGCAATGGAATAATTCATGAGATCAGAGCATGTGTTGAATGTTAGCTCAATCGACATCCGCATAGTTTTTTGCTGTTTTGAAACCAACTCATGCAAAGTGCTTTAGCAACTAGTATATAGCCCATTCAGAACGCAATTAAATGTGATCAGAAAACTTTTTAGTGGGCCAAAATTGCCGAAGTAATGATTTTATAAAGAGAACCAGAAGATTCTTTTCTCGATCTTGATGGAAATTCTTTTGAATACAATACCATATGAGCTTTGGGAACGAGGTTCCTTCACTATATGGAATATTGTGTTTGAAGGATATGTTGCTTGTGTTTTTCGCGTTTCATATTTTGATTTTTGCAGTGAGACGTTGGGTTTATCATGCATTACTTTTTGTCCGAAATTGCCCAAAATGCTGTTCCTTGGTCGGAATGTTTTATCCCAGATTTCGCTATCCAAAGTTCATCTTTGGAATTTCTGAGAATTAACGTACGTGATTTGTGGACATTGAATTTTTTTTACACTCCAGGTTGGCATTTTATGAGAATGACCCCATAATTCTTGAGGTCGGAGGTCCATTCATTATTGAGCTACCCATATATTTCTTTGTTATTTCCCCTGTGTTTTGGAGTATTCCTGTCATTACTATAGGATTGCCTTCAAGTAGTAATATATAGTACTATCTAAGTGTGGGAAGTAAATGTTCAAGTGATCAACAACGTTATTCCCTCTACACAGACAACAGGAAAAGAAATGCTGATTGCAAGAAGGCTGATGATTTTAACTGCTGCTTCTGCGGGTGGATTTAAGGATTAGTCCCTATTTACCTCATGTATAATCCCATACGATTCTTTTTCTAGTGGATAGCATACTGCTCCTGCTGCTACCTTTACGTGTTTTCATAGGTGGTACCAGGGAGGAAGCGTTGGGGGGCTAACACTGCTAAAGTGGCGACAGAGAGCGAAGAGAGAAACCTTGCCCTTCAAATTGGCTTGAGACAAAGTAGAACAAGTATGAAAGTCCCGACAGTGTATAGACCATCTTTGAACTATTAGGTGCCGACGGGGGAGCTGGTAATAAACATCTTGACCGCTCAGACTTTGACAGTTATCGGTAGAGATTTTAATAGACTCTGAAAATGTCCGACGGAATGTTACACATTTTATAATAGGAAACCTAGCTCAAGGACTAGTCTAAAAGTTTCTTAATTTTTGGCCACATTTTAGTTCCAGAAGTTTCTAAAAAGTTTCTTAATTTAGCGAACTAAATTGATGTGAAAGCGTACGCAGAACGTGAATGCAGCAAACTATTTACCCTACAGCAAACAAAATGTACGAGTTAAATTCTAAAGCAATGTCATCTTCACATTCTTTCGGTACAGCTTTACGTTGAAGCAGGTAGCGATTTCAACGCGTTATTTGTCTATAGTTTCTTAGCTCTCTCTCCTTGTAATTTTAGAAGTTTCTTAAATTTAGGCTGCCAACGTGTAGTGCATTTGGCAATAACACTAGCCCCCTATCTTTTCCACGGCCATTGAATAAATCTTTCTTTTTCCAATTTGAATGGTATGAAGCTACTGCTGAAAAGCAAGTGGGTAACTTAAATGTACGTTTACTAAATTTTGCAGGTTTACGCAAGGTTTGAAAAGACGCGAGTTGGAAGAAAAGGGGCTCAGTATTGAAGGAAAGGAAATAAAAGACATCGATGACCTCGTGGAATGGGCAAAACTTGATATTGGCAGCTCTGGGAAAACTAAGAAGAAAGGACACAAAAAGTCAGGAGCTAAGGCAAAGCCCACGATAGCTAGCGCACTTAGCAAAATAAAGCCACATTGTTCTGATTCGAATTTGAAATCGTTGGAGGCAACGTCAAGGCTGGATAGATGGTACGAGAAAGCATCGGCAATCGCATTGGGTGAGGTTGAGGATGACAGAGAAAGCTATGAAAGCTACTCTGGTTCAGATTATGATGAAACGGCGGCCAAAAATGGAGCTAAGATGAAAAAAGGAAAGTCATTGGATGACATTGATTTAGGACTTGGCTGCTTTACGCCGGATGATCTTTTAGACAAGTGGATGAAACAGAAAAAGAACAGCTTAGCAGCAGAAGAGCGTGGTCGATCTGCTTCGGAGACTTCAGTAGAACCAGTGACTCCAGATGAAAGCGATTCATCAATGCTGTCGGTAGGAAAAGACGAGGATGTTCAACTGGACGGTTTCACACCTACGGATGAGCACACCAGTACACCGTTATCCGTCAGTCGTATAATTGTATCTCAGCCAAGTGTAGATGAATCTAAAGGGAAAACAGACATCAGTGAAGCCATTATAGGAAATCTTCCTAACCAACCGATATTTTATATCCCGAACCTGAGGGACGACGACGAGTCGAAGACTACAATTATATATGACGATGGGCAAATAGACCCTTTGAAAGTTCAAAGGAGACCCCGTAGTCGTAGCGAGCTGAACACAGGAAAATCATTTGATGAGCATGATGAAGAGGTGTGGAATGAAATAGAAAAAATTGCGGAAAAGAGAAGCAAATCGTTTGGGCCCTTGCAAAGGCGGGCCAGCCTCGAGACCACTATGAAAAAAGAGCGTAAAGAGAGGCTGCTGAGCAAAGGCAATGATTTTCAAAGTCAAAGACCTCGCTCCCTTATTCTGAATAGTGATGCAGCAGATGAAAGCAGTCGGATGGGTTGTAACATTAAAGATATTCCCAATTTGCAAGATAGGGAAGGCAGACATATTGATGCAAATGCTAATATTTGCCAAAGAGGAAAGAAGCACGATAAAGGGAAGAAATTGTCTAAATTTCCAGGTGAGTTATATTTAGGAAATCTGCTGCTGCTCGAATAAATTTTGTTGTTAAATTTAAAGCACACCCGATGCATTTAAAATAGTTGTGAAAACTTACTACCATTGGATTCAAATCCGACAGCAAGTTCTGCGTGGAAAATTAAATTTTATTCAGGAACATCAAGATAGCTGCAGAAGGTCATAATTTAAGATGGTTAATATTAGTATTTTAGTGAAACTTCTCATTTAATTTATGGTTAACTGAATCCTTGTTAAATTTTGCAAAGAGTCAATAGCATTTGTGCTTAATGTTATTAAATACAAATTGTATAATTTAGTTGAAGTGAAGTGCATAGAAACTTTAAAAATTGTTGTACTGGTTGCCCCTTTTTTACCCCTTTCACAGGAAGTAGAATAGATCTAGTTTTAAGTCCTTAAGTATATCTTGATTAGTTTATTTTTTGTTAATATTTTTGGTTAGTTTTTTCATGCTTATTTCTTGAATTTTTTTTATTTTAAGAACTTTTTCATTGATTATATGTTTCGCAGTGATTTCTAGGAATTGGAAATATGAAATTTCTATTATTCATTTTTGATTTAAGTATCTTGAAAACCAGCTCAGGCTGAAAGGCTGCCTCTCAATTTTATTGAAATGAAATAAAAATGAAAGAAGTGAAATATAGGCGCAATGTTAATCTCTTTCATAGTAATTTTCCTGTATAGCTTGATGAAATTTTAGATATTTAAAGGAGATCGGTAAGGAGTGTACAAGTATCCTATGGCAACAAGATCATTAGCCAATAATTTTAACAGTGTGCCCGCTAACCGGGGGCAATCCCACCCCTGACGCACCCGCAGATGGCAACAAGATCATTTGCAAAGAAAGATAAACGAATCCGGCTTAACTATACAGGCAGTATGTTATTACAAATGTTCAGTGGCGTAAACGATGTAGGCTGGGGGAAGGATAGGTCCTAAGGGCACCCAAGCTTTTAATGTAAAGAATCTTCATAAGCTAATGTTAGAGGTATTCAAGACCCTGAACTACTTAAAACCCTCGTACCTTTGGGACCTGTTTAACGTGAAACAAGTGAATACAATCTGTGAACAAAAATCTAGTGGTGTTACCCCCAAATAAAAACGCAAACGTATGCAGCAAACTCGATTACATTTAGAGGTAGCATCCTTTGGAATGCACTTACCGATGATATAAATGCTTTTTCTAATATGGCAGCATTCAAAAAGAAAATAATAGGCTGGAAGGGGGAAAGTTGCAACTGTAAATCATGTAGATGAAGTCTTGTTTTTTGCTGTCTTCTTCTTTATATTTTGATCGCTTGAGTAATTTAGTAATTGAAGTTGGATTTAATTAGATACTGTAGGTTGATGCCATTATAACTAGTGGTGAAAGCGTTAATAATTCAAACTGTAGAGATTGTGTTAGATAAATTAAAATAAAATAAGATCCTGATGGGCAGGAGTGGAGAAAAAATGCTGGGGGGCTAGTGCTGCCAAAGTACCGACAGTTATTGGTGTTAAAAAAATTTAACGGACAGCACCTATCGTATTGCAGCAAAAGGCTAAGAAAAAAGAGGTCATTAATATTATGAAAGTGCCAACAGTGCATAGTAATTTAGGTGCCGATGGGGAGCTCAGTAAAATTGTGGGGGATCAGCCCTCAAGCTTCCCCCGGTAGCGCAATCCTTGCTGAGGCCTCTCAGAGGCTAGCAAGAGCGGCGTTTTTTGTATTGTTTGGAAGGATATTCAAGATGGGTCCACAAGCTTTAGGCCAATTTCTAGGGGCCCTGAGTCTTTCTCTTACGTCACTGCTAATCCTAGAATATTTATGATTAAAATGCAGCCCAAGAGAAGGGGTGTTCCTGTTATGGATTTCGTGATAATCCCTTCCTCCTGTTAATTTTCTGCATTTGTGATTTTATTTTTCATTAATTTGTTTCAGAAAAACTAAAGACATTATTATCTGGGAAAAAAGTTTAAAGCAAAAGGAGAGACTTTCATGAAAGATTTGTATAATTCACAAAGGATTATTTCTCAAGCAAATAGATTTGACTTCAATTTTCCTAGAGTAGATTTGGATGAACAAATCAAGATATCAATTAAACAAATTAATTATTTTTTATTTGAATGGACTAGAATCTTTCAATATGCAGAAGTTTGTGTCATATCATAGAGAAATACCCTCAAGATTCAAATTCATTGGCTTTGACTGTATGTATGCATTATTTCTGCATTTTAAGTGTTATTGCTATCCGTTAGACTAGAGAAAGTGTTTTCATTTCACGTTGTTTCGCAATGAACTTCACTTTAATTAGTCATAAGACCGGAAATGCTATTCATATTTTGTGCGTTACTATGGCGTTCACTGTGGTTAACATACAGAGTACAATACATCCACATTGAATCACTCATCAGAAAGAATACATGAACTTAATTGTCCGAGCCATTAATGAGAGTTTGTGTTCTCCCAGAATAAGACAAACACTTCACCCTTGCCTCCTTTTGTACCAAGCTTTTTGCAGTAGCACAAACAGCAAGTTATATTCCTATCAGCAAAATTGTATAAAAGGGTTGTTTCAAATGTGGTTATGTAAAATACCATAACCTTAGTTAGTATGGATATTTTAAGCGAAAAATCAATAGGTTGCAAATATTTAATTCATAGGAGCAAAATCGTTACGTTTTTCAGTGGGTCCTGAAAACTCATCACTTGTTTACAGACCCCGTATTTCAGTTGTACATATCGTTGTGCAGATTTGCCTAGCTTTCTTAGAATCCCAGACAGCTTCGATAGCTATATCTAAACGATGTTAAGCCATAATTCAGTTCAATAATCTATAGAAATGCCAGAACTTTTTGCTTTCATTATTGTTGTTGCTTGAAGACGAGAGAATGCCGTGTGCAACTGCTCATTCTTATTTTTAACTATTAAAACTTTTTATAGACGATTTTACGCTGTTTAACTTTTAGATGCTTTAGTTTCGTAAAAGAAAAGCTGTTAAATTAAATATTTTATGAAATTTCTTGAAATAGAATACAAGACAGTAGCAGAACGGATTAATTTACGCTATATTCCACCATTTCACGGCGTAGATTTCCTAAATATTTATGTTAATGTAGTACTCTGTAGTGAAGAATTTCGCAAAATTTTAACTTTCAGCTATTACTCTCCTTCAGTAATTTTTAGAAAATTCTGACATCATTGAACATTCATACTAGCTCAGAAATAGGTTTTCAAGTTTCCTAACCTCAATCTTGATATTTCTGTCACACTTTTTAATGACCTGTTTTTGTCCGTTCTGCTACTAGAAAGTGTATTATATGTTAGGTAGAAAATGTGGATTTAGTTCAAAGCGTTTTTCAAATCTATTTTGAGGTTTTGATTTAATCGGAACTTATTTTGGCAATTCAAGACATTTTGCGATCAATTTGATATTCTATTCGCAATGACTAAATACAATAAAAGTGATTTCGCTTGTTAGGTAGCTCATACACATCAGGACGAATGCCCTTATTTAATTCTCAGAATGAGTATCAGCTTATCATGAATTCACAAGCGAATTCTGCACGAATGCATGTTCGGTAGGTGTATGGAGGATATTGCATGCGTTTTCCAGTACTGTTTGCCCCACTTGATTTCAAATCTCATTACTGTTTCGTCTGTGTTTAAGCATTTTGCAAAACGAGGCTAGAGAACACGTGTCAACTGCTACCGTGATACATTGCTCAATGCCATGGTATGATAGAGTATCATTCATTTGGTAGAATTCGAAGCAAGAATACTCAAAAAATTGCAAATCAGTTTTATGAAGAACACTCAACAAAAAATTTAATGAAAGTTTCAAATATATTAAGGCTATTGGTTTGTTTTATTTCGTTGTCACGTTATTTACAATACAGCAAGCAAACGGGCTCATTTCACAACACTAGATTTGCCACTTTTGTTAGAGATTCAACCAAGCCCTAAATTGAATTTAGTTGTGAAGACGAATTTAGTTGTGGAATGGAACATACATTTTAATGAAGTTTCATGTTATAACCCAATTTGCAGAAAAGCCTAATGGAGACGATAGAGAGGCTGTTATGAAATCGAGATTGCATTTTGTAAATTTCTTGTTTCCAAATTTGGTAGCCGAATTAATCTCACAACTTGTCTTGAATTGCCTCTAGGGTTCATGATTGCGAAGCGTATCTAACTGTTGCACTCAGTGGGTGTTTTAGTAATGGCATTTTACAGCCAGTAATACTGTTCGACTTCCTTATTATTGATTCTATCTTAAATTCGTGTCAGTATTTTGTTATTAAAAAAGAAATCAGTTGTTCTTGTGGAAGCGAAGTTTCTTCTTTGGCAAGTATGAATCAAACTAAGTGATTTAGGGAGGGGGGCTCCTAATGCTTGATAGGGACTTGGGCGCTAAAAATATACGCATCGTTTGCTGCATGCACTGCATTTACAGAAAAAATTCTCTCGGATAAACACATTTGGATTCAATCTTTCCTGTTGTAGCATAACTTAGGATATTATAAAGTAAAATAGTGAAATATAAATAGCTACATTCAATTTATTTTGCTTTAAAGCAAACTGGTTTCTTTAGCTAAAAATTCACTAAGTTTAAGCTATTATATACCTAAAATACACAGTGGAAAGCTATATCGAAATTTTACCAAACGGAAGGTGCAACGTCCAGAACACGTCTCGGCTCTTTGTGTTCATGCCTATTTTTAGGACGGTTCTATAAATTTATAAAAACTTCTGGGTTGAGGACAGTTTTGATAAATGCAATTGCGGCCATGTGGCCGTGTGGGATGTAGGTGCGACGTGGGAAGTTTCATTTTGATCTTGTATAATGAGGAAGGTTTTACGTAAAGAAGTATTGCCCACACTAATGCGTTTTCACATGAAAACTCATACATTTAGATGCATCTAAATGTAACTACATGCATACAAAGTGCAAAAACGCATCTAATTGTGTGCATTTTCTTACGAAAACGCGTTAGTGTGGACGCTACCAAAGTAGCCACCGGAGCAAGGTTTGACCTTCTCTGGGCTCTGGGAAGGTGAAAGAAATTGAGGCTAGTTGCAACTCATAGAGCTCTCGCTCATTAATCTACCATCATGCATATTTAGACAAAATTTTGCTATGCTCAACATATATTATTTTCTAGAAGATAACAACATAGAGTCTCCATTGAGTGTCGGCGACTATCAATATGGTTGAGATAGAAAGCTTTTACACCTGGGAGTATAGTAGGGAGTGCGTTTCCTCGTGATTACCAGAATTCTTATGGCCTATCTTGTACTCTTCCGGCAGCTATCATTTCCTAGGCTGTCGATAGATCGACTTTGCAGGACCTCCAAGAGATTTTAGAGACCCTGGGACAAAGAGGGACATGATACCCCCTACGAGAGCAACGAGCAGCCACATTTGGGGGGGCTGGAAATTAGCTTCGGGTAACGATTGCTGTTAGTACTTTATGAGGTCCTCTAGACAGGGTTCGTACAGGCTTTGAAAAGTTATGGAAATTAACAATGCTATTTTCCAGCTATGGACAAGTTTTGGATTTTTATTAGGGAGAATTCTAAAATATCCTAAAATGAATATAACATAGTATTGTATATGTTATATTTTTTCGTTTTACAATCTATAATATAAAGCCTAATCCACCAACAATATCATAAAATATAGCACTAAGAATAGTGTTTCTATATTTTTATGGGGCTTCAAAATGCAAACGAAAATGCACTTCATGGTTTGCAAATTTGCCAATTTGGCTTTGGAATAGTTTTGGAAATATTTTAAAAGTAGTTTTTAGGAAACATGTCTAGAGCTTGAATCATTGGGAGTCATGAAGCCCTGGGGGCAATTTGGCCCCTCTGCGTCTCTGCTACTTTAGAGTCTCTGCTGCTTTAGAATCTCTGCTACTTTCTCGACGGCTCTGCTACTATAGAATTTCAAGGTAGCTAAAACTGCCTAAGCTGTTGATAGAATTGCAGATGCAAAAGAACAAGTCTAAAAATTAAGTATCATATTAACTGATGTCTGTTCTGGTTTGCCCATATTTGGGATGTAAAACAAAGCTTTGCCAAGTAGACTACATTCTTTTGACAGACCATCACTTTCTTCAACATTTTCTGTTAGTTCTTTATCTAAAGTTGGTACTTTTGATGAAGGATCACTTTTCTCACTGACTACTGCAATATCAATACGGTTATTAGAAGGCAAAACACCTTCAGCACAATTTTTGCATTTAGTACTATCCTTTCCGTCATCATTTGCATGTAAGTCCTTTAGCCATAGCTGTACTTTACGTTTTGACAAATCACGATTGAGGCTACTGATTGGGACAGAGCTAGTTGACTTGCCAGCAAGCACATCTTCCACTATACTCAGAGACAAACGCCGGATTAAATTGCATCTATGCTCGCTCTTCTGTAATGTCTGCGAAAGTATTTTGCTAGCCGTCACCTCATCGTCATCAAAAGGATCATCATTTAACTCACTTTTGCTGCAAGAACTTTCCAAAAATATAGTAGAGTTTTTTGATTTCAAGTCGTTACAAACTCTCCTCTCCAGTTTTTTCACAAGGCAAGTTGTTCTTTCTTCATTTTCATGCGAAAGATCTTCCGACTTCTTATCAAGAGCATTAGCTGTCGATGTGTCAAAATCCTTTATCATAATTCCTTCATCTGCTTTTTCGTCTTTGGAGTCACAGTCAGTTTCCTCAAGACCATTTTCGTTCGATCCTGTGCAAATCGATTCTGTTCTAGACTTTTCTTCATCTTCGATGGTAGCAGCGTATGAAGCTGCTCTTGTATACCACGTCCTCAACTTCGAAGATACTTTATCTGCACATATATTTGGCATGCCAGCTTCACTTGAGTCAAATGAATTCGCTTTTGTTCTTCCTGAACCCTTAGTTTTGTTTCTTTTTTCCTTTGAGTTCGATTTTCCATTAGTGCTTGCGTGTAATTTTGTCATTTCAAGAAGGTCATCAATTGAGTGAACATTGTTCTCACCGTTGGCAGCTTTAATTTGTCCCCCGCCTTTAACCTGCTTTTGTTCAGTCAATTTCCATTGATCCCCTGACTTTTTCCCACGAAACTTTGCCACTAGCTTCCAACAAATACCCCCACTTTTGGGCGTTTCTGCGCTTCTACTGGGCGCTGTAACTGGTACTTTCTTTGAGCCGATGGCTGCATAACAGCTCTTGGATGACAAGCAAGAAGCTGACCGTGCTGTCCGCAGATACGTTGTTTCTGAATTCGCTCTTGGATACAGCTGTCTCCTTTTACCCAGCAAATTTTCCTCTGACGACCATTGCGACTGCTTTTTAATCGAACAGTTATCTGCACTATTACTGCCTTTTACCGGAGAAGGATGAATCAATTCATTAAGAGCGGTGTACAATTCATTAATTTGTTGTACAGACGCGACTTTACGGTAGAACGTTACCTCACTGCTACCGCTCCTTGAAGTCTTCTGTGTGGATATTGAATTGTGTGAATTCACAGAGAATTTCCTGGACGGCATCGTGGTATCATCACTGAAACAACAATGAAGCACATTGTACTAACAGCATTGATAAGCAACGTTAAACTAGATATTAACCAACAGTTTCTTAATTGTGTGTGAATGACATTCTTTTAATGACAGCATTCTCAACAAGGACGCTTCAAGGAGCCAATTTGAGCTTATTATTAATTAATTATTCTTAACACTCCGCATGCGTTAGTTGCTGTGTGAGTGGCCTGGGCGTCAATTATCTATAAGGCAATTTTTAACAGAAATGAAATCCAAACTGCCTGTTTAAGAATGAAAGTAATTATCAATTCTGAAGTCATTGGTGAATACGCTCATTGTGGTTGTTGCTAAAATACATGATAATGGCGCAACATAGAGTTCGGTTTACATCAAAGGCACTAGATCCTTTAGAAATATTGCATGTGGGTTTTTTATTATACAAATACAACTGAACGCGTCATGCATATTGATGTCAATGATTTGTGGGCCTTATTGTAATCCAAGTGATTCATTGGGCAGTACCTTGAATTTTGGGCTCATTACTATAAGAAAAGTATACGAAAAACGTCATAGATATAGTAATAGGTTGATTATACAGTAGTTTCCCACCCAGATTCTCAAAAAACACTCCCTTTTGTAAGAATCTGATGAAGGCTTGAAAGAATGCTTGTGATTCTTATTGGCAAACTTTCTGAAAATATTGACACTTTGAAAAACATAGCAGTACATTAATGCTGCTTAAAACTTGAAGTTTATATCTTATTCTACATCTTAATACATCTTATTGCTGTTTATTCTACATACTAATACATCAGGCCTAAAATTGAAACGGTTGTGTTTTATGTATGGGACACTACTACAAATCTCGTTTCAAATTTGATTTCAAAAGGAAATTCTGGACTTTAATATAACTATACCAATTAAATAATATACGCAGATATTGCAGGGAAGCTGGTATCTATCACTATTGTATAAGATAAGATATAATACGACACTCTTATTTTGTAAGAATAAACTTTGTAAGATATTGACGCTCAGAATAGCAGAAATTTAGAAATAATCTTAAAGAAATACAAGGCTCAAGTTTCAGCAACAACTTTTATGAAGTCGAGTTGTATTACTGCTATTAAATTAATGTTCGTACTATCGATACAATATTTACTGTTCTGTTCCATGCTTTTAGTGTGCTCTGTGATAAAGTACGATCAACACAGATTTGAATTTATTCCTTTGATTTCAAGGCGAAGCTACACCTTTTGCACTTGTGAATAATTAATGAAATTTTTAAGAATAACTAAATAATAAAATTAGGCTCAAAACTACTAAACTTAGGAATTTTGTACCTAAACAAAAAGCTGGGTGTTTTTGTAAAAAAGATTGTAAAATTAAATGGGATTTGTTATTCAAATGTCTAACGATTACATTAGAGGTAAAATAATAACAATAGAAGTGACGTGGTTAGAATCAGAACGTTTATGCAATAGAATAAAAAATACATATGTTAAAGCCAAGACAAGGAAAATTTTATGACCTGAATTGCAGTACACACTTAATCACAAGTGAGCATTGTCAGTAAATGACTGATATTACATGAATGTCTAAGAAACCGTGATTATGAAACCACGTGGTTGGTAAAGCTATGAGAAAATGCCAGCATCAAAGTGCACAGTTCAGTTCAGTTAGTTCAGTTCAGTTAGTTCAGTTCAGTTAGTTCAGTTCAGTTAGTTCAGTTCAGTTAGTTCAGTTCAGTTTAATTTTAAAATTTTACATCATACCAATAATTTAATATGCATACACTAAAGCTATGATAGCAAACTACAAAAAGATGATAAATAGTGGCAAATATTAGAAAGAGGGTACACAGGATTTTTGTATGGAGGAGAATTTCTTAACGAGGAGCTCTCTCATTAGGTAGACTAATCGAGGAGAGAGCACCCCTTATGCTAAAACACTATAATTAAATTATGAAATCTTTTGATGTTTGAAATTCAAAATGTTGTGAACTTAACAAGAAACTCAAAATTAGTACTTAGTTGAGAAAATGTGTAACTTTGGATCCCGACGTAAAAATACTTACTGAAGTAGACTGTTTTATACTGGATGGAATATCATTCCAGGATTTAGCACCTGCACATCTAATTGATCGTAATACGTATTGGAAAGTATTTTTATGTCATAAACATATCACCCTTGCTACCCTGTCTTGTTCTTGTATCATACCGATGAACAGAGGTCAAAGTTACAAAGAAGTTGTGGAAGAATGTAGGGGGAAATTAGGTGCACAGCCACCGTCATGTATGTGATGAGCCTGCTAGTCCTTAAAGTGATACCAGCGAATGACAATTTCAACATGCATCATGGGATAGACTTAGTAGGCACAAAGTCAGGAGGCAAGGGGCATTGTCCGCCCAACCAGTGACGTAAGAGAGACAAGCGGGGCCATTAGGAGTTCAGTAAGATTAGGGTCCCATGTAAATGTTCCTGAATAATACAAAAAAACTTGCCTCTAAAAAATCTCAGAGGGGCCCTTTCAGGATCTCAAAAGCTCCGGGGGCGCTCAGGAGTTGTCCTAACCTCAACTTATGCCAGTTACGTCACTGCGCCCAACTAAAGATCTTACTTCTCTTTGCTGTTCAAGAAATCTAAGGTAAAAGCATTTTTTGTCTAAAAAGAAGAAAAATGTAAGAGATTGCTGACATAGGAAAGCTAGTAGCAGCGAGTGCATTAGAAACCATTGTTTGTAAAACTCATATCCAGCAAAAAGAAGACATCACCAGATGAAGCGGAAGGATGCCATTACCTCCACCTCCACCTTTTGAATGTTGGCTTCGGGTCTTGACTTTTGTTCCAGTAGCCTAATATTTATGGGTGGTTTTCAATTCAATGAAAGTCTGTTAAGAAAGCTCAAGCACTGGGTAAAAATTGTTGACATATTTGTATTCCTGATTTCTAATTGAAAATACAGTCTATATTCCGCTAGTACTCTTGTATACTTTTAACTCAACAGTCAAATGCGTCGGTGTTGTTGTAGTTGTTAAAAAGTTCAAGATTCCATTCGCCAATAATTACGACAATAAAAAAAGTAACCATTCCCAAAATAGTAAAATAGTTAAATTCAAATGATGCTGCAATATCTTGAATAAATTCTAAAAATTTCTTTTACGTGCGGGAAAGACGTCAGAATTAGTTTTATTATGACCAACTGTGGTAATTCGAACGACCAGAGAGAGGGCAAAGGCGGTATTTGACATTTAATCACATTTTAAATTGATACTTTCTTTCACTTTCTTCCTCATAATATCGAATATATGTTATCTTTCCTTTGAAAAAAATTACAAGAAATAGAGAAAAGTAGACATGCAAGGAACTAAAGCTTTCTTATTGAGCCTTCAAGAGTCTTCTGTTGTGTACAGGGAGGATTTAGGAATTTGTGACTGGGGGTGTAGAAATTTGAGGAATACACGTTTTTTTATAAGAAAAAATAAGTTTATAAGAAAATGAGGCACAAACAGTAAAAATCTTAAGAAAATCTTAAGAAAATCTTAAGAAAATCTTAAGAAAATCTTAAGAAAATCATGAGGCTCAATTTCCAGCTATAAGTGTTTTATTCGCCAAAAATCGATATTTCGTTATTGCATTCAAAATGTTAAAGATGGAATTCGAATTCAAGTATACAATATTAATAACAAATGTTTAACCCATTTTAGCCAGTTTATTTCAGAAAAAGTTAAGAAAAATTTAAGACAATCTCAGGCTCAATTTCGTGAAAAGTTAAGAAAATTGAGGCTCAGACAAAATGATGGCTTTCTTATAAAAAACGTGCATTGGGATGTTACATACTTATGTGCGTTCCATATAAAAGCCACGCCGGAGAGTTATTCAGCGACATATAACGGTGGCACCTAGTGGCATTACGGGGTAAGCTCTGATATACAGACAGAAGTGGAAAAAGCTTGAATTTACCGACAGAAGCTTTTTCTTGGCAAGAACGTCGTATTTTATGGGGTGCAGCATTGATGCTAGAGGGGGAATTTTCAACACTTTTTTGGGTGTGTCATTGCAATGCATGCAGGCATTTACCGATGAAAGTCATTGAACCTGAGTTAACCGACGAAAATCACCGAAGGTTGGGGGTGTGACACCCCACACTCCCAGCTAGCTACGTCCCCTGGTGGCACCTTTTGGGTACTTTTCATATCATGGAAGCCATTGTGATATCAAAAGTGAAACATGATTATTGGGAAGCTACAGCGGAAAACACTGGGTGGGCACGCGAGAGCAGCGAAGGATAATGTGGGTCTACCCCCCAAAAGTGTGTTAAGGTAAAGATCACCAAAGCGCTAGAAAACGCCCTTTTGCATAAATAGAATGTGTCTAGTCGGCAAATCCATACGAAATATGTTGTGTAAGTCGACAAGATTTTTGCTCGCTGGTTTCGGTGGCAAATGAAAAAAGTGAAGGAATGCCATTGAAAGTTCTTTCTCGAATTTCGTGGATTGCATATGTATTTGTAATTTGTACTCGAGGGGACAGCCCAGAGTCAGTATCAACGTCCCAAGGAGTGTGGGAAATAGGAAGAAATTGATGAGATCATACACCCAATACAAAATTACAGATAGGAAAAATGATTCACGAAATAATTTCTAGGTGCATTGTTAATAATTATGAGCTATCGTCACTATCTTTAAGTCTACGGAAATTATTGCAAATTTGGCAGGGCGAATCTTCATTTAACTATCTCGGGTTGCTCTATAGCTCTGGTATCCAGGAAAGTCATGATGCTATTGGCATTCATTAATAAGTCTTACGCACATTTGCATCAGGAAGCTGTTCACATTCGCATCAGGAAGTTGTTTGGCCTAAAATATTCAGACGCAAAAATTCTTAGATTCTGTGCAATGTGAATATTTGGTCTAATATCACACTCTCCTAACTTGTGTACCTTCTCAATACAAAACTAATTGCTTTTTGGCATATCATGGACATTTTACTAGCAAAATGCGCACAGCCTCCTCTGCGTAGCAGAGAATAATAACAAGGAGACAAAAGCTAAATTATGTAACAAGTTGGAAGACAAAATGATGTAAACAAACTGTGCTACGAAAACAAAGCAATGAGCTCGTAGCAAGATTATTACAATTATTACAAGAGATTAGCATTTATGAAAAGCAGTAGGGTTAATAAATCCTGTATGAGACGTTGTGTGTTTACTAGGTGAAGACCAACTTTGTAATATATTGTTGTTTGTAAGACAAATTTATAACAAATCAGACTTCAGAACGTCGCTGTTGGTTATATTCGTATTGAAATAAATAAAGGAAATTTTTAACATTTGCTATTTTTGGCATGTTGTTGATTGTGCTTGATATTCTATAAAGGTGAGCCAATAATCAAGTAAAAAATTAGGAAACTGTAACTAATTGGCTCCAAATAAGGCTTCGTATAAAACACGTTGTAGTTTTCATTGGGAGTTTTATCGGTAATTGAAATGTGTCCTAACTATGCAAGGTCATCATTTCAACATATTTTACAGCACTTTGAAGCTATCCTCCCATTACTAAAATGTTATGAAAAAACGAACAACTATACTTATAATTATAACTGCTGCTGAGTCTAATAGTACAGACTGGCTGCCAGTGTTGGTTGTTTCACATGAATTTAAGCTGAGGGGATGGAAAATCATTGAAAAATGACTATTGTTCTATATTCAGCTCTGAGTTGCCAAGTCAAGAATACTTAATCTCTAAACTAGCAATTGATAATGCCGCAATCTAAGTAAATTTAATGTAATAGACTAGATTTCTGTGGGAAAAGCGTTGAAACGTTAATGGTAAGAGTACTTGATGAACGTTTATACTTGAAAAATAAGAACTGTTCAAGGTATTCCCATGAAATAATAAAACAAATGTAGCATGGGAAAACGTGTCCCAAAGGACGTTCAATAATTTTGAGCCAGGGTAATTTACAAAATCACACATTCTTGCTTAGACAGCACAATAAATTATAGCCATGCTTTCTTCAAAGGAGCAATTATTGTGTTCACTGCCCCCCTCTTTAGAGAAGCTAGTATAATCTATGGGCTCTAGATTGTGCTTTTGATCTATTGTATCCGTCCATATCTTAGTACGTGTGTAGGACTACGGACAAAGCCCAAACCTATTGCCGCCCTTCGATATACGGACACCATCCAGGTGCTAGCGTGTCTGAACTCTGTCTCATCTATAAGTAGGTTTAACCTACTTAGGTAAACGACAGGCGTCCTAAAGGAGCTCAGCCACGCACAAAATGAATTGTAAGTGTTTCTTGTACGCATTAAACTAAGTTATGCCATCTATAGACAGTTAGAAGTAGACATTAAGCAACAAACCTTAGAAGATGATGTAAAATGCTGCCAAATCGAATGTTACTTTGCAATAATACTTTCCAAGGGTACTAAAGTGTCTCTTTCATTGGAAAATAATCACGCCTTTCATCTCACTTGCGCAATTTACAATGAGAAACAAATCTAACGCAGGACATCATTCTCTAAGTCGCTTGAAATTCAATGACAATTGTATTAAGATTGAATTCTGTTATCAGTCAACAGGAAATGTGTGGCTTTCAATTAGAACAGTGCAACTTTGCTTAGCCTTTGATTACAACCTTCTTAATGCGTGACCCTGGTCATGGGAAATTTTATAGGCTATCAACGCATCACGTGATGCTCCTTCCAGTTTCTTTCTGTTCCTTTGACAAGAGCTCTGTTTGTTCCTTTGCTTCAATTCCAATGATTTAAAGATCAATACGAATTAATTTCTATACTACTATTTATTGTTAAAGGATGATGCGTGGGATAGATAAGATGTAAAGAAATTACCACTGCTGTTGTAGGCAATTGTATTGGACAGGAGGTTTAAGTTCCCGCAAAGGGTTTGTGGTTGACTTGTGGTGCAGACTGAGTGGAGCATCGAAAAGTGTAACAATGCACCTGGCCAACAAGATAGAGGTGGGAAATGGGTGGGGTTAATATTAAGGCTGCGCTATAATGTATGTAGTGCCTAAGTATGACAGCAAAGAAATGTATTTTAATGAAGGTCAGGAATCTACTTAGTGATCATTCAAAAGTACGTAATGGAAAAAGTTGTCATTTAACTCCCCCTCCCTATATAACGGCTTGTCACATTCGAGCTGGCATGGGACCCCCAGCGCCAGTCTCTATTTATGTAAAAAACAACAAATTGATGCATTGTAGCAAAAGATAATAGTTCAAAATTGCTGAAATAAAAGGTATATTAGGGAAAGTGCAAGACTCAAGCTTGATTAGATCTTAAACTTTGTATATTTGAGTATTTTTGGAAACACTCACCAGAAAGAGACAAAGTAGAAACATTGCAATAAATTTTTGGCGTCATGAAACGAAAGGAATATACTGCCTATATTCCGTCGTAACAGTTTTCGGCACAAATAGTGCTTACCCAACCACCCCTAACCGTTACGTACTTTTTAAATGGCCCTTTATCACAGCCTTCAAAGCCTCAATACGACAGAAGCACCAAGTCCTCCACTTTTATTCAGAGGCAGAACTACAGTAGGTCCTTGTAGTTACAGCAAATAAACATAAAGGCCATTTTTCGTAGTCCTCTCTCTATAGTAAAAGGGTGTTCCCCTAAAATGCAAAAAACGTGGTCCGGAACAATTTCGAGGACGTCACCCCCTGGGTCCTTTCTTCTCTTCTGTAGGTAGAAACAGTGATGAGGCTCATTTGACTTCAGAGTAACGAGCAGAGACGTAACTTCAATAAATTTTTTGGGGGGTATTGGAAGTTGCCCTGCGAGCATTTTTTTATCTGCGACCTTCTTTTTTAGTAAACAGTAGTTCACCAATGGTCCTGGGTCCAGTAAGCTGCCTTGCAGAAGCCCATTTCAAACCGTTTTTGTCCTGCGAAACGGCTAATTTTCAAGATTAGAGGGGGGGGGGTGACTCACCTCCATACCTCCCCTTAAGTTTCGTCTCTGGTAACAAGATCGGTAAGCCTCCCACAGTATTTATTCCAGTATCCCAATGCTCATTTCGTGTATTGGACTTCTACCCTCGAAAATTCCTAGTTGTGCGCCTTTTTACCAAGCTACTGCTTCTTTAGAGTAAATGAGTCAATTTCATACCTATTGTGCATCATCACAAGCGGCAAGGCCAGAGGACTGAATTGGTTAGAGGAGAAAGGAGATAGCTTTGGGTCAACAACAACCCTGGCTGTGACATGGAGCAGCCCCCTCCTTGAAGCTCTTTTCTTCAGCATAAAGGCACAAAAAAAGTAACGAGTACAAAACAGAACCACCGCTGCATGCTGTCTAATGAGAAACTGGTGTATAAGCAACCTAGTACTAGAAAGAAACTTCTAGAACTAAAAGGAGAGACAATTAGCAGGGGCGGATCCGGACCGGGTTCCTTGCTGCCTAGAACTCAGTCAATTTTTTCCAAAAACAAGATTTTATCCCATTAATATCAATTGTGGTAAGCACATTTTTGACCTAATTTCTAAATCAAGACTGTTTTCTGGTGCCTTCTTGTTTGCCGCCTGCCCATTGAAAAAGTCTATAAACCTTGCGCAGCGCATTGACAATTTGTATCTGCGGTGGAAAACGCTTTTGAACTCATGGAACTCGGAAATGAAGTCCAGGCAGCGGAAATAAAACTTTTGGGCATCGGAAATGAGTGAACTCGGATGGAACCTAGTCTCAGAACAATCATGGAACTCGGAAATGAAAGCTATCAAAAACAATCGATAGAAAATAACCGTTGTTGATTGGTCTACGATTGTCTACAAGTGTCTTTGTTTGAGCACTCTACAGGTTTACGATGGCGACCTGAGGAGAGATTCATAGTTATCAAGGAGTTGCCTAGCTATATAGAAAAGTATTTCAAGACAAGGTGGGGTTTTGAATGTGCTTTTGACTGGGGAGAGGTTTTAAATCCGACTATTTGATAAGGGAATAAAGTGAAAACGGAATGACGGTTCCGTGGCTTGATTCTCTGCCTGGCGACAATTACGGACTTCTTGCAAGGCTGGACTTCATCAAAATTTAATACACGTTTTTTTATAAGAAAATCATTACTTTGCCTCAGCCTCAATTTTCTTAACATTTCCCGAAATCGAGCCTCAGATTTTCTTAAATTTTTCTACACTTTTACTGAAATAAATTGGCTAGAGTGGTTTACACTGTCGTTAATAATATTTTTAACTTGAATTTGAATTGAATCTTCAACATTTTGAATGCAATAACAACAAAATACCGCTTTATGGCCGATAAAAACACGTAAGTTTGGAAATTGAGCCTCGTGATTTTCTTACGATTTTCTTAAGATTTTGACGATTTGAGTCTCATTTTCTTATAAACTTTTTTCTTATAAAAAAACGTGTACTGTTTTTTGAGTAACATTTACAATTGAGATTTAAATATATCCTGTTGATTTTAGGCACAGTTACACCTTTGATATTTAAGAAAATTTGAAGAATACTCTAAGATTCATACTCATTACGACTACCGCTGTCAAGAGGGGGGCAGGGGAAAATTTGCTCCAAGGCTTCAAGGTCGAAGGGGTTTCATAACACGCAATGCCTCAAGGTCTGGGGGCCTCAATATAAACAAGTAGTAATTTCTCAAAGTTAATTTCTAGAACCTGTAAATTTTCTGCTTGCTTCGCTCGCAGGGGGCCTTGTCTCCCTTTCTTGTCACGGGGCCTCTGACTTCTCTCGGCGCCACTGATATCAAGGCTCAGTGAAAATTTAGGTATTTGTAGTAAAATAAATGTGTAATTGAAAGGAATAATGAAATAATTTGCATTTGCAGGCCTTCTTTGATTTTGGCTTCTAAATCTATGAAATTGCTTACTTCGAGGGGTCAATTACTCGTAGAACAGTTGTGATTTTCTGGGATGGCTTTGTGCAATTCTTGTGATTTTTCGTTTTTTGTGATCTTCGTGACTTTATGTGGCATTTTTTGACTTCATATATTAGGCTGGATTTCTCTGAGTGAAATACCCCCTCGTTCTATACAGTAATTTTTATTCAAACTTTTAGCAAGGGTTAGAGTAGCCTGTACAGGGCGTGATCTTAAAAACTGATATTAACTCCGCTTGATCCCAGACCCCGTAGCTTCTGGAACTCAGTCAGATTTTAAGCTTCATCTGCCCCTAATTGGCGCATTGAATTCGATACCTGGTTCAAAGTAAGCTGGACCAAAATCGGATTTTTGAGACTTATGAAAGTTTTTTGTGTTTATGTATTTAAAATTTGATTTGTCATGTCATGTATGTGATGTTGCCTATCCTCTAACAGTTTAACCCATGCTGTTTATTACGATTTACCATCATTTCAAGTGTATACGGATCTTTTCACTTTCCAATAACGTGAATGCCAAAATATTGGGACTCACAAATCGTGGTAAGAAAGTCTTACGGAAGTTTTCATACTGGAATCGTGAAAAAGTTAAAAAAATTTCAGTAAAAAAACGTGTAATCAAGAATTAGGAAGCCGGTTCCACTCATTTACAGCCGCAGCTTACATAGATGCAATCATGAAACTTTTTCCTGTCTTGTTTGCAGGGGTGTGCCGAAGTAGGGGGTATGGGGGCGTCACACCCACCACTTCTGCCGAAACTTTCGGCAATTCTATAGCTTGTCAATAAATATTTTCTTTGCGATCATCGCTAGTCGGTAATCGATCATCGTTTGTCGGTAATCGATCATCGTTTCTCGTTAATCGATCATCGTTTGTAGGTATCGATCATCGTTTGTCGGTAATTTTGGGACATTTACTAGCCTGTCAGTAAATTTTTTTTGTTACACCTCCACTCAAAGGTCTTTCGGCGCACCGCTGCTTATTTGTGCTTTTAGTCTTGAGTTTTAACTACAACTAAAGGTAAATTTCAGAACGTTGAAGTTTCCTTGCGTCTGTACCACTTTTATGGTGCTATATGTGCATGAACAATTAAGGAACTATCAAGGAACTTTTCGTTCTAGAATTTGATGAAAAGAGGTCTAAAAACAAGGAACTTTTAGAACTAACCCTTGAGCTAGGTTCCTTATAAGGTAAAAAGTGTGTATTCAAAAACTACCTCAATCTGCACTTCAAGCTAAGGTCAGGAAAATGTTAACTCTGCATACATTTAATGAATTAACTATCAGTGATTGATATACAATCTCTGACTCAAAGTACAGATTTTAGCTTTACTGATAATTAGGGCGGTCGAAAAGTCTAAAAGTCAAATTTGGTCAAAATAAAGTCAAAAATCTTAATTCCCTGAAATAATGTCAAAAATGTTACATACGGTCAAAAAAGTCAAAAGCAGAGAGTAATGCACGTACGTATATCTATTTATATTGTTGAGCCAGGCAAATATGCGTTTATATGGCACCCCATCATTTTTCAATAGTCTTAACTTCATGATCTAACTGTTATCTACTCACATGGGCCTGGGAGGACGTCAAATTTAGGGGGGGCTGTAAATTTTTTGCCCGAAATATCAAATAGAGCTGGAAAGCAGGCAGAAAAGTTGCCCGAATGTCCTATTGTTCTTTCAGAAAATTTGCCCGAGTGAAATGGACTTTTGCCCAATTTGGGGGGGGGCTGTAGCCCCCTGCCCCAAGCCTCCTACGCTTATACCTACTCATGCTACTGGGATTTGGTGCAAGTAGTGGAGAAAATATTATCCAGCAAACATGCAATTTTGAAGTTTATCACAGGGACTCAGAAGCCTGCTTTTGGGGAAGATTTGTGCAATTCCAAAAACTGTATTTCCAAAATGCTACACATAAATGAATTTTAGGAGGTCCTAAGTGCAGAAATGAGTGTTAACGGAAGCCCGTACGCTACCGTAAGGCTGTTAGAAAACTAGAGAATCAGTAGATCGAAGTACCTCCTCGCAAAAGTACTGGAACGATTGCGCCAAAATGGCGGCCAAATTTACCTATGTAAATTTTTATTTCGCTTCTCAATAAGATTCTTCGACAAGAACCTTTAGGAGGATAAACTTTCTGTACGTGTGTTGTGTTTCTGAGTTGGAATCTGAAAGGGTTGACTTGGCGATATGTAAAAGCCAAAATTAAGTGAAAAATTTAAACTTTTAGGTCAAAAATTTCAAGAAATAAAGTTAAAATTTGACCACCCTACTAATAACAAAGTGTTTCTTAACCTGGGCTCGCTCGAACTCCTGGAGCTCGATGAGTCAGTTTTATGGGCTCAGCGGTTTGGCTAATCCCACTCGTGACTTCCCACTCTTCTTCACCAGTGTGTGCACTAATTGAATGATATAGTTGCATACATACATTATGAATTTGAAGAAAAAAGCACATTTCATTTCTCAAACAACAGACCTGCCAACCTACACTTTCGAAAACCTGGAGATTTGACATTTTACCTATATTAAAACAGGGAGATTTGGTCAAAAACCGAGAGATCATAAAAATTTCTTAAAGGAATACATATGCCTTACAAGATTTTGTTTTCGGCAAGCATTTAATGGCCAAAATGATTGCGAAAACTCTTCTTAATAAGCTTTAGTGTTTTTTTGTTAATTAGTAAGCACTAACAAAACGTTTTTGTCGTGTAGATAGTCAATGTGACCAGTGTGTGATGATTATAAGTTGAAAAGTTTTGTAACTTATACTTATTATTATAAATTACTTATTACTATTATTATTATTATTATTATACATCGCGCAAAACTCAAACGAGATATCAGAAAACCAATGAAATAGCAGCGAGAGATCAATTTTTGGCTGGTCTGTAACTACGAAGGGCTCAACGAATGCATGTAGTTTGTGGGGTTCAGTAATTGGTTAAGGTTAAGAACCATTGCTGATAATATAACTGCTTGATCATCATGCCTATCATTTTTCGTCTATTTAGACGTTATGTATTTCTTCCTCGAGCTTATACTACTTTTTCCCTGGGATTGAATGGGTCTCTAACCCCTTTCAATATAACCGAACTCTTCTCTAGCACTCACTGCAAAATGTACTACAAGACTCCCTCTCTATCAAGCCCGTAGCCAGGCCTATGTTTTAGGACTGGCAAAAATTGTCCTAGAACAATCACGTGCTACAAAATCTGAGGGCTTTTTTCATAATTTATGTTAAGACAATCAAATGGATAATGCATGTTCAGGAAGAAATTGAAGTTTCTAGTATTCCACAAATACCAAGGTTGAGCTCAATCAAAATATCAGAAGATCTCTCCCTAGCTACAAAGAAAAAGCAACAATAAGAGATCGCAAAGCAATTCCCATGGGTAGCAAAAAGCAGGCATCCTGTTGCTCAAGGGTGGGACTTGCCATCCCATGCCACCCCATCCCTACAGGCCTGATTCTGTTGCCATGCAAGGCTACATGAAATGAAAAAGCATTGTTTATTGAATTTCACGTCGTTAAGAGTGGGTTTATTTCAAATATATGTGGCAAGAAAGCGTAGGGAACTGTTCAATGTGTTGTAAATGTTCATTTGTCGTTTATTTAAACGTTATGTACTCCTTACTCGAGCCTATATATTTTTCCCTGGGATTGAATGGGCCTATAACTCCTTTCCCTTTAACCAAACTCTTCTCTAGCACTCACTGCATTAAAAACAAGTACTATAAGATTCCCTTTCTATGGGAAATTTAATATTTTAACTTTCTTTGTACTGTAGACTAGATCCAAATTGAAACATTCTACAAAAATCTCTGTACAGAATGCTTAACACCTTCAAGCAAAGCTGGTATATCTCATTATTAAGCTGGCAATTTTTAACTTCTGAAATATGCGTAACATAGGAAACGTTGAAATCAATTTCAAGAACTATGGCACTCACCGAAGCTTGATATGGCTATGCGTGGCTGTCCTTCCTCGATAAGGTGAACAAGCTGCCATATTATGGAGCCTTTTGCGCAGTGATCGAGTCAGAGTGTACCTCCTTAAACGAGCCATGTTTCTACTTCTGTTTGTTTCTGAGTTTGTAGGGAAGTATCTTAAAGTTCCTTGTTGTCTATAACAAACCCGTCCTAATGGCAAGATTTCTTGCCCTGTTCCACGAGAACCATGATATATTTGACAACGATGACTAATTTTACAAAGTTCGAGCACAAGTTCCTCACACGAGGCATTTCCTTTGACCAGACAATACAAACAAACTGTCGATATTGATGGATTAGGAAAGACAAAACGAATACGTCACAAACAATGATGTGTTGGCAGTCCAAAATCCAAAGAGTCAATCATTGAGTCACGCCATTTCAAAGGTGAGAGATCACCTTCTATTGCATTGTAAGTAAGTATATTGCTCATAATTTATACAAAAAAGGGAAAAAATAGAAAAATTTTTTCTGCCTTTCTTTCCATATCAAAAAGCACCTTAAGAAGTGCGTAGGCTATTTCACAGGAGGGGCAAAATCTGCCTGTAGAAGAACCTTAAAGGCAGTGGCGTAGAAGAGGTGGAGCACGTGGACATCCCTCTAGCTGTAACTTGAGGGGAACTCCGCCCCCCCTAGCTTGGTAATTGTCTTGGAAGAAAAGCACTGAATAGCTATAATTTTTTCCTTGACTTTAGGCCAAAAGCTTTCTTAATTACATAAGGTACTATGAGCAAATTTTACTACTTACCGCATTCTACTGACAATTTTTCCCTTTTATTATACCTCTCTTAGAGTACCGCCCTCCCCTTTTAATTTCATGATTTTAACATTAGTGTTCTATTCTTCCGACAATTAATTTTAGCGTCACCATTCTTACAAATATTTAGCTTGCATTTCTAAACGAATAATTGTTTGTTTCAAAGCAAAACTTCCGCTTGTTTTTTTTGACTACTATAGATATTATTCTAAATTTGAGCAGACATTTACTAACGAGACATTCCAAAGATAGCCTTAGATTAAACAAATGGAGTCAAAAACAATGCATTTCCGAAAGCATAATGACAATTTTTAGTGACGTTTGGTGTAGATGGGTGTTGCCTATTCAAACGTCTACTTCCTCGAAATACTTCCTCGAAATATTGGCAAGGTGTTTTTACCGCTCGCACAAGGTACACAAGGTGGTTGCTGAAGAGTTTCTTTCAGTGCAGGAAAAAGAAGGCTTTGAAAAACGTAGGTGTGATGGAGTATGGAACATTTCAGAGGTTTCTGTGACTCTATCGGAATAAATTGCCAAGGTGTTATGCAATAGGCCTATAATGCAATTCACAGTACCTACTCTCAGGTACCTAATAAACGTCCCCCTCCCACTTATTAATTTATTATTTTTCCAACCCCCGGATCTTATCAGGAGACCCTATTTATTAATTTTAAAGAAAATGACGTTTTTTATGAGCTCCTCATTTGATTTCCTTTCTTTGTTTCAACTATTCATGCCCACTTTTCAAGGCAAAACACACTCTTTTTGTAAGAATAATTTTGCAAGAACACGAGCCTGAAATTTTGGGAAAAATTAAGAACAAATTAAAACAAGGCTGAGCCTGAAGCGTTGTCGTAAAAGTATTTTTGGAAAATGATGCAGAAGCTTTCCACTAACATATGGAAATGAAAAGTTCTTTCCTTGCTAGCCTAAGGAGGAATGGACAGCCTTGTCACCCCTCCTCTCTGATTTTCGCGAGTTAGTTTCCCCTCGCCAAGCTAGATATTGTGCCTACATTGTCTATTTGTAATTGTTTATAAACTTTTTTCAATAAAAAGCATTGATGTGCAAAAGAGACCATCTCGGATGCAACATTTGGCTAATGGACTCTCAATCAATCAAGCCATCCCATGTTGCCTTGTATACTGTCTCTAGATTCCGCCCCAGAAGTTAAGAGCAACTTATGAACAATTCAGCCTCAAAATTTCGGAAAAAATTAAGCACAGCCAGCCTGAACCTCAATTTTACTGGCCCTTATATAAAAAAGGAGTATAACGTGCTTCTGTATATATTTTCGTCTTATACTTTAGACAACCTGTTTATAGTAATGAAGGTTCCCGTTTATTTGGTACTTGCTAATGATTGCATTTTGTTCTATATTTTGAGGACAGCAAACGCATTAGGCTATCAAGTCACTGTTTGCAAGCAAGTATAGCATTGTTGTAAACGATACTTTTGTGTAAGTTCTAATGTGATTTTCTCACAGCCAAATATTCTTAAAGTCAAATGCAAGGCCAGTAAACTCACGCAAAGTTTCAATCTATTTATGCATATCTTTGCATCTATGCATACATATTTGAACGATATCAAATTATATAAACAGATAAAACACCAATCTGTAAAAACTATAGATAATAATCATAATATTCCAGTGCTTAAGTTTTATTAAGATATATTTTCTTAGCATGAATTTAACTTGTTTTAGGCTAAGTTTAATACTGGAGAAACCACTTTATCGTTCTACGCTTCTTTTGTTTATAAGAAACCTAGGCCAAACCATAGACGAAAGGTTTCCTAACTTTGGGCACATTTTAGTCCTGAAAGTTTGCTAAAACTTTCTTGATTTTACGAACTAAATCACAATGAAAACATAAACAGGCGTGAATGTAGCAAACTATTAGTATTATAACAAACAAAACGCGTTGACGGAAATCGTAAAAAGTTCAACTCAAGCTTAGTAAATTAAAACGAGAGAAATGAGAGTCTTATTTGGGAATCAATAGACAGCAGTCAATGAATTCTTGTCTCTCTCTGGCGAACTCTTAAACACAACAATACCAATCTTTTAAAAAGAACCGGGATAATATGGAGCCTTCACCCGCAGGAGGACGAAGGCATGATTCCAGCGAGAGGGAATAACTATTATAAACAAAAGAAAATTCCATTTCACGCGTCAATGAGAAGTAAATTCCAAAGCAATGTCATACTCACATTGTTTTGGTTCATTTCTACGCTGATCCTGGCAACGGTTTCAATTTGTTATCTGTGTAAAGTTTCTTAGCTCTTTCCTTATATTTCTAAAAGTTTCTTAAATCTTAGCGTGTTTAGTACTTGCTTGCTTATAAACTAGGTTCTTATAAAAAAGCGCATCGTCTATCCTTGCATTGTTTCTATGACAAAATTGTAGCATGTCAAAAAACATCTGAAATTTTTCTTTTGATTATAAGGCAAAGTACGTTATTTTTTCATAAGAACGAGTAAAATTGAGGCTCAGGCTGGCTGTTCTTAGATTCCCCCAAATTTTGAGGCTGAATTGTTCTTAATTTGTTCTTAAATTAGAAGCGTGTAGGCCATTTAGAAATACATAAAAAGACAATATACAAAACAATATTGGATGTATTGATTGATTGAGAGCCAAATGTTACAACCAAGATGATCTTTCTTGCATAGTGATGTTTTTTATTGAAAAAGTTTATAACCAATTATAAATAGACAGCGATAGCACAGTACCTAGTTTCACTAGGAGCAACTAATTTGTGAAAACTGGAATCCAATGAATTTCAAAGGTGTCAATTCTCCTCAGGCTAACAAGAAAAGGAAACTTCATGTCCATCTTTTAGTGGAAAGCTTCTGCATCGTTGTCCAAAAATACAGTTTTAAGACAGTACTTCAGGGTCAGCCTTGTTCTTAATATGAATTTATGGATTCCATAAAATTGCATGTGCAAAACAGTGGAGCTGAAAAATTTCTACAAAAACACTTTGATACTAGAATCGTGAAAAAGTTAAGAAAGTTTCAGTATTGGGGCCAAAAGAACTTTCTTTTTAAAATAACATATTTTTTGGGCTAGAAAAGGTGTGATTAAACGAAGACAGTTCAAATATTTATGAATCTACGCTATAAACTGAAATCTAAAAAGAAGTCACATAAGTAGAAGCCGCAGCATTTCACTGAATTTAAGTGATAACCTTCCTATAGAATATATAGTATATGTTCTTATTTATAAAATTATATATCTCGCATAACTAGGCAGTATATAATTGGCTATCTTGGTCGAAAATGCTGTATATCAGCTAACTAAAATCATAACAAAAAAGCCTTAAGATTGAAGTTTAGGAGTTCTATGTCAGAAAGGTAGTAAGTAGTTCGGGAGAAGTCCAAGGTTTATTTCTGCAGTAAAATATGTAGTATCTTGTTCGGATGGCAATATTTGTGAGCTTGCAGGTAATGTAGGTTTGATAGCGTCTATCCAATGCCAGCTTTCAAAAAATATCTAGGAGTATCTAGGAGTGTGGAGCAAGATTTGTTGAAAATACCAAAGCAGCTCATTGACAGATTCACCAATCTTACGTCTTTGTAACTATGTTGTAAGGACCTTGTGAGGTTATAAGAATTTGCTTTTTACGCGATGCGTTGTTTGTAAGGTTTGTCTCAAATCCGAGCGTTAATTCCAACTTATAAAATTGCGTTTTAGAGAAAGTGCTTCATGTACAAAAGAAGTAGAATTTAGCAAGGATAGCGGGTTCAACTTCTCCTTTTATTTCTTCTTCGCTCTTCGCCTTTAATAAAAATCTGGTTTGGTACAGAGGTACCATCCTAAGCTTGTAACAAAGGCTGTGTTGCAGGAAAAATATGAACCACGCTTTTGACCATGACTATGCTATTTTCTTAATTATGAAATAATGTGCTTGTCATTCATGTGTATGTACAAGTATTAAGCACACGATAAAGCCAAAATAGGGTTGTTGCATTCTTCTTCTATTAGTGCGTGCATACTTTCCATCTAACCGTCTAGGAAAATTTGTATACCTGGACTAAAATATACTCAATAGATGTGGGGGGAGGCTGAGCCCCCCAAATCCTCTTGATTTCAACAAGGGGTTGAGATCAGCTGAGCTCCCTTACATGGTACACCTGCCTTACATACCAAGTTCATTAAGAATGGCCTATAAGTTCTGTTGTTTTGTAAGTCAATACATTAGTTTTCAAAGTGGTAGGGTTTGTGGCATTGAATTTTTGCGAACTCCGGTTCTCATAAGTTGCTTTATCCCACTCTGCTAAGCAAAGCTTACAGAAATAAATTTGAATTGATCCATTCCCTTTCATGTTCTATTCTCTTTCAATAAGCTTGGTATCGCATTTCCTCTTTTCACCACCGCTCCCTCTATCTCCAACCTCCAATATACGCCGCATAAGCGGAATAGAAAAATGATTAGAGCGCTACGGGAGTGGCACACTTCTAATTCTTCCCTTTTGTTGTTCACAGACCATTTGCAGAACACCTTGAAAAGTAAAATTTAGAGTTGAACCAGAAACTTTACGCTTCTGGTTCCTCAAGAAGATTGTTATTGTTTTATCAGAAAAAAGTTGCCCGGACATAGTTGATTTCTGTGCAGCTAAAAGTGGGAGGAAGTTGAAGCTTCCTTTTCAATACCTCTTCTACGCCTGTGTATACAACAAATGACTCACTTTTTAAAACGACATGCTTTTAATGAGGAATCACTTTATAGGGAACCTACATGTAGACAGCGGGAATATTTAAAGAACTTATACTACTAACGGAAAAAATCAAAGGGATTTTGCAGTTTGCAAAATATTTATAACGGCATATAATCAAGAATTGGGAAGCCGGTTCTATTCATTTATAGCCAAAACTCATATAGATACACTTATAAAACTCTTTCCAACCTTATTTGTGCTTTCCGTTTTGAAGTTCTAGCCAAAATCAAAGGTAAAATTCAGAATTTTGATGCTTCCTTGTGCCTGTACCGCTTCTATGGCACTCTATGTGCGGTGAAAATTAAGGAACTATTAAGGAACTTTTATTCCTAGATTTTTACAAAACAGGTCCAAAAATAAGGAACTTTTAAAGCTGGGCCTTCAGCTCGGTTCCTTATGACAAAAAAGGCTTGTAAACCATCCAGTCAGTGTACCTTACACTTAAATTCTCAGTAATTATGATATTTGAAAGAAGGGATACGAATACTCGGTTCCTTTGTTAGGAGCACAACACCTCTCAGATTATCCTATGGTTTTTCATTAGCATCAGTGATGTGCTGAGACACCTGTTGGGGGGGGGGAGGTGCTTTGACCAATTAACCATCTATTGTTACTACAGAAAAGGTCACAGAAAATACTGTGGCCAACTCTCTTGCAGAATGGCTGACTTTTGATCAACTTTCTTGGAAATTGTAAAATATATGCCCCCACGCCCCCATCGGCACATTCCTGATTATTATCACTGCGAGCACTAGAAATCTCACGGATAGTGGATTATTGCATGGAATCTGATGTTGTCCATTTAGCTAGTAAGTTAATAGTATAGCAAAATCATAGTTCATTAAATATCCATCGATGTGGGAAGGTTCCTACAACGCTTTTCTTTATAGCAATATTTTAATAGAAACTCAAACGTATTACTATTTAGGCTCGAATGACGTATTGCTCACTCACGTATGAATTTGGATAGGATATCAAGGAGATTTCCATAACTCCCTTTGTGTATAGCAGGTGTCCGCCAATTCCAGCCAAGGTTACCATTCAATCCGGCCCAAGTGCTCGAGGAAAGAGTGCATATATTTTTGAAGTAGCATGATGGTTTTACAAAGTGCTGGTATTTGTTTTAAATTTTGCAGCCTCTTCAGTCAGCCAATTTCAAGTGTGCCACAGCAGTAGGGGGTGATTTCTGGGGGCTCAGGGGGAAGAGCCGCATTGTTAAAATTCTTTTTTATTTTGGGGGGCTCAGCTTTCCTACATTTTTGTAGTAATCTTGCTTTTCAAAGTGCATTGAACTTGCTCACAATGTTTTTACACACAACTATGCTGAGTTTCCTTACTGCTGCATGGCTATTGAAATATCACTATTAGACAAAACTATCATGATTCCATCGTTCAAAACATAGGCGTGGCTGCAAATAGGCCATCCCATTTTATGATATTGCACCTAGAGCTCGCCTTGTTGAAATATATTGACGCTAGCGAAAATTGGAATCTCTATTGCCAGCATCTGGCCCGGAAAGGAAATATGTAGTGATTTCGGCCCAAAAGCCTAACAAGTTTGTTGACCTCTTGTGTATAGTATTCATATATGAATGTCCTCACAGAAAATGGTAGAGTGCATTCTTGGATCCCGCTGCACTACTACAAGGGCTGCACATTGAAGAATCGAAGAGGGGGGCTTAGAAATGCACTGGACCCACTGATTGCTAGTTGGACAGCGACTTTTTTGACATTATGATGCTTTTGGTCACATATTTCATTAGTTGCTGTTTTGCAAGCCATATCCTTTGAGTTTTTGCCATAGTTTTTGCACATCCCTGGCTAAATGTCTACAGTACAATCTCAATATAACGAACTTCGAAGGACAATGAAAAGGAGCTCGTTATATCGAGTGTTCGTTAAATTGAAATTGAAAAAATTTGGGAGGTTTTTGCTCAAATCTTCAATACTTTATAAGAGCTGTTCACTACACAAGTGTATAACTTGTTCAATTAGTCAGCCGAAAATGAATGCAAAGTGTTCTTCTTAGTTTTGTGCCAAAATAGGACATTTTTAGGGACTGCTCATTACCTATGCCTTGGGTCGTCTCTCAAAGGCTGGGTAGCATATTTTAATAGCTCTATATTGGTTGAGTAGCTCTCATTTTTAAAGTGCTCAACGTTGGGTAAGAAAAACATTACCCAAATAAGCATTGTTTCTAATCCCAACCTGAGGCATATAAAAAATGAAAGGTCTCTTAATTTTACCACAGCACGAAAAAGAGGCAACATTCTTTTCACATACTACATAGTATGTGAAAAGAATGTTGCCGCTTTTTCGTGTTGTGGTAAAGTTCTGTAGTACCAACAGACTATTTACATCTCTTAATTTAGTCTCAAAAAGCTTATAAGAAACCGTGACGCTTCTGGAAGGTAAGAAAAACAGTTTTAAGTTTGTAGCGGTCTTTTGAGGTATGTTTGCAAGCTCAGACTTGCGACTTAATCAGAGTTATTAATAAGAGATTACTGTTTCCAAATGAGCAATGCAATTTCATAGGGTTTCTCAATAATTAATCTTAGAGTTTTGAAAAAGTCAGTAATGAAAGATTGTCGCCACTTTCTCCATATCTCCTAAACCATGTCATCTTGGTAAAAACAGTAAAACAAGTTACGCAAATAATTCTTTATACACTAAAAACAATTAAACCTTAAATACTTTAGGCGCTACTTAAAGTGAAATTTACTATCCTCGAGAATTACTTTTTGATCAATTTTGATATATGAAACTTTCTGTCATGTTCAGCGCTTTGAGTTCGTTATATCGAGGTTTTGGGGCTGAAAGTAGAGACAGACTGGCTCGTAAAACCGAGAATTCACTATACCGAAGGTTCGCAAAATCGAGATGTTCGCTATATCGGGGCTAGCTATAGCGAGCTTCTACTGTATATCATGACCAGGGGTGCAAATTCAAGCATTGGTGGGTGTGTATGAATGTACTAGACTGAATGTCTGGTCATCCTAAGTGGAATTTTATGACGTAGTAAAAGGTTTTTTTCTCGCATTGTGTGATAGACATACAGTTTATTGTTGCTAGTTTTCTCTAAAAAAGGACTAATGCACTCTTGTTATCGAGCCTCGCAACCTCTATTGTGTGCCTCTGTTTATTACTCTAAATATGTCTGCATTTTGTTCGTTGGTGATAAAAACATAGACCAAAAGACAGATTGACTCCTCAATGCTATTCAACTATGCTGCTAGGATCTATCTCGTTTTTTAGATGGCAAAGTTAACTTATATTTGCTAGAATTTCAATCCAGACACACTCATATCATCTCCTATAGAATCTTACTGTGCCATACAGTGATTGATAGTGTAGCAACAATATTCAATCTCATTTATGGTTGTGCTTACAGTCAGGATGAAGTTACCATTGAAAAACAAATGAGCAGTATGCTTGAAGAGATGAGCATTCTACAGAATCAAATAAAAATATAACATATTCTCATGACGTATGTAACTCATTCACGAGCTTGCACAAGATAATTATTTACCGTTAATAATCACATATTCTTGCAGGCTAGCTTAATCAGAAATATATTTTCTGCTATCAACAAAGGAATATCATAGGCAACAATTGAAAAAAAAAAGCAAGATCTTAGAAACTAAGGATAATAAAGCCTTTAATATTTTAAGGAAAATTAAACGTTCTTGGAAAACAAATACTGTGTTGTTTTTGTGGAGGTTAAGGTTGAATACTCAAATTTCCTTAAAAACGAACAGCATTGTATTAATTAAATTAAAAAGTTGGCTTACTCTAAGCAAGCATCCTTTTGGTACAATAAATGTACTCCGACACGGTAAATATCTGATCTGTAAAGGAAATTATGTTGCCAGAAAGGGTCATATACAGAGACAATTAATGGCAAATGAAAGTGGAAGTCGAATCTATGAAGATATTTTGTAATAAATGAACAGAAAATAAAAGGGAATTATTTTTGAAGGAGGGTCTTATGCACGAGATCATCATTTTAACTATATGCAGCTAAAAGATTCGTTGTTATATACCATAAATACGTAGAAATTTTGCAATCAGTTCTACTATTGTGTATTAAATGTATCTTACTAAATACTCTAGTTGCAGGATCATAGGTAGATGAACTGAATTTGAGGGAATGGACAGAGCCCAGAAACAAGCTAAACCTTCCTCGGCTTCCAATTCATTATAAAATATTCTTCCTCATTTTGTAGAAGCAAAATAATGTTGTGTCTTTGGGGAAATTGTGGGTACTCTGCATGTAGCTAGTTACACGTCTAGTTATAAATTTTCGGTACTCTATTGCAAACATGAACTAGCCTTCATTGAACTTCATGTTTCCCAAGTATTTCTCAAACCAATAATGTTTCATAAAGTTACTAAGCCTTCGTCAAATAATTGCAATTGCGAGCAAAACTATTCTTCCAGTTTACAACTATGGAGACGTAACTTCTTTTCGGAATCTGGGCATGGATGTACAAATCAAGTACAGGAACATGACAGACTAGTTCAGTGTATAATAAATTCAACTGCCTAGATGATAATATATGCCTCATTTGCAGCAAGAAACATGTAAGAAGTAACTGGCATCCTCATTCAATGCCCTTAAATTTAAATCCACACCCGAGAGAGGTGAATACGCAAGGCCTAAATTGATTTTTATTCAAAAATGAAAGCCTCTCAAGAACTAAAAGGAAAACAGTTGTAGAGACACTTATTACGAAATGAGGTAATCAATCTTCTTCAAAAATGCTCAAACTAACGCATTTCATAGTTGAAATTAAGGAAAAAATTATCACCTTTGTCAGCATGGATATTATTGCAAGAAAGTCGCTTATTTGCATCGCAGAAATCACTGCGCTTGCGTCATGCACGTCGTTAGATGTCTAGAGGTAGCAAAACTTTGATAAACATACCTACAAAGCAACTGCGACACCCACCATATTTGCATTCCTTGTTCATTACTAACATGGCTGGAAAGACTAACAAGTTGCAAGCAAGGTGTGTTTTACATCATAAGAGGAAGGTGGGCTGACTGCGTAAGAATAAGCCGATAAGTGTTAGGTCTGACTTCCAATATGTAGCACAAAGAAATATGGTCCACATATTGCAGAGAATGGGTGCTGCTAAGGGAAATGAGAGGTGTCACACCCCAAAGATCGAAGATCTTTGAGTTACTCGGAAGATTTGAAATTTTTAGTTGCTTACTTGGAAAGCTCAGTATAGGCAGTATAATCTCCTAATTGATCTCCTGAGGGCTTGGTATGCAATGCACTACCCTATCTAGCCAGAGCCGCTGAGAGGGGGCTAGAGGGGGCAAATCGCCCAAGGGCCTCCATGTCAAGGGGCCTCATAACTTCAAATGCTTCAAGGCGTAGGAGACCTCAAAAAGTAAATCCAATAGTAATTTCCGCAATTTTATTCCCAGGCCCTTGAAATTTTCAGCCTCCTTCACCTTCAGGGGATTTCATTTTTCTCTTTTGAATCAAGGCCTCTGAAATCCGTTGGCAGCCCTGTATCTACCTAATTATAATCCACACCCCTGGATCTTGTCGTTTCACAGGTGCAATTGGGCAGCTAAGCAAGTTACTGTAAGAGCTTCAACCGTTCAAGAGCTAGGCTACGCAAGGGATAGAATAAATCTTTGCAGTTACTCCAGCATGCTAAAGAGCAGGTATCTCATTCACCAGGAATTGAGCTTTACTTAGAGGGGCGGACGGAAAACCTTGAAATTCAAATTTACTGTTATACGTATTGTTACCAGGCTTTCTTGGGTATTTTATTCCATATTTTCCAAGCAGAATGAGCACAGAAACACACAACTTTCTATATCACGCAAAATAACTTCCAACCACACGTCCTTCATTTACAGTCATTTTAAAGCCATTGTTTTCCCCAGAGGAACGGGCCCTACAGTATGCGCCATAGAGAGGATGAAAAGCTAGCTTATACGATAAGATCACTGTACTGGTAGAGTTTTGAAAAGATTGATACGTGAGGACTCTTACTTGTGAGGAAGCCAGTAAACTCATGAGCCGCAATTAATAATGCCTTGCACACCCCCTTGCCGCCACAGGCAATCCTAAAGTAGTCATGCACAGGGTTTAGGAGAAATAGACAAAAAAGCTATCTCCACTGGCTATCTAATGCACTTGTTTAAAAAATGGTAAATAACCTCAACTATGAGGTGAGTGAGGTCGCCAACTGGTGTCATTCTTGTGAAGTATGACATACTGAATACTGTATAGCATTCCTTTGTATGAAAAAAATTAAATGTCAGTTAAAAAGCATCATTGCATAATAGACACGAATGAAATGGCCGAGAATATTTCTGAGGGCCATAACATACTGGACTCCTTTCAGAATCTTTCTCGCGAACCAAGGAACTAAAGCTATAGATAAGGTTTGAGGAAACATTCATCTAATTGAATTTGTTATTTTGAACAGAATAACCACCTACCCTGTCTTTCCACCTACCCTGTCTTTTCCACCTACCATGTTTATTCCACCTACCCTGTCTATTCCACCTGCCATGTTTATTCTACCTACCTGTACTACTCGCTGTCAGGATATATTCCACCTACTCCCATTACACCAGTCCCATTGTTCTCATGGGAAGAAAAAAGTAGAGGAGAATGTATTTTGTCAAGTGATAGTACTGTGTACAGTTTCTACTGTTTACTGCAATCTGAGGTTTGGAGTAAAGCCTAGCTTAGACATTGCTCTCGTGTTAAATTTCTATCCAGTCAAATTCAATGTCTTGATACAATTCATCTTATTGATAGCACAGTTTAATTATTCAATAACTTCGTAGTTCAGTTGTAATTAAATCTTTCCACCAAAGTAAATCCAGTGGTGTAGAAGTAAATTGATACCCAAGGAGATTCAATTCTAGCATGTGCCTTTATAAGAAACTCTGAATTTAGTTCACCTGACATCGTCCAGTAGACAACAAACTTTGAATACCCTATCTCATGTGAACCAACAATGTTTCGATAGCTGTTTGAGCTAATACAACCTTTTACAGCAGAAAAGGGATCTATGCTCTTAGTTCTAAACAATTCACTGAGCTTGGGGGCTGAGCCCCCTCAAGTCACAGCTAGGGGGCTGCACACCACTTCCCTCTTCTGCGCAACTGAGTAAATCTGATAAAGGTTATTTGATTTGGGTAGAGAATGAACACTCTATTTTAGCAAATAAAATCTGTAACATTGACCAGTGGCGCATGCGCTCGCTTCTCATGGGAGTGTAGTGAAGTAGCTGATTGTAGTGAAGTAGCTGATTGTAGAGAAAAATCCGTAAATACTCGATCATTTGGTATCTTGTTATTGTCTTTTCTATTTCAAAGAACATTGGTTGAAGCTTCCTAATGCTAACTGAATGATGCTTGCAAAGTGGCATTCACTGGCATTGTAGGGAGTGTGATTGCGAAAACTTTTTCTGAGGACAAGCTCCTAGGCTCCTTTGTTGCCTTTACGGTACTGTAAAAAGACATTGGCCACATTTTAGCCAACGTAGAAGGTATGGGGATCAAAATATTTCTGATCGGAGCCCCCAAACTCCAAACCCCGTCCTGTGTGCCTCTTTCGATTAAGGTGTGACTGTCACACCCATCCAGCCTAGCTGCTCCCCATGCCTATTGAAAGCTGGCTTTATGACTGAATCAAAGCCATTCAAAGGAAGAGTGCACCCAAATAGTGTAGCTTTATAAACATCTACAACCAAAATCTATTTTCCAACTATATTCGAAATCAAAGCAATCTATTCTGAAGAAATATATGATACCATTAAGGTGAACGGAAATTTCCAATCATTTCTTAATTCTTATTTTGATCATGCCAATAAAATTTACTTACAATTCCATCGTGAATCGACTTCGGTTAACCTAAATCTCACTTTCTCCAGACGCAAAAACTGCAATGTTCAACAGCTGTTGCAAAACCAGACAAGTCAATTCCGTAGAGATTATTATCTCTATGGTCAATTCACATTTAATTTCTGACACTAGTAATTTGAGAATAAGTAGTGGTTAGGGGTTTACCAGCTTCCATCAAACTGGAATAGAATTCAATGCTTAATAATTAAATGTACCAAAAGCAGGAAGACTGGACTAAATTATTAACAAGCTTATTTGCCCGAAGAAAAGACTGGAAAAAGTGCATGATACAAAATATTGTGAGGAAAGAGTTGTCTGCCCAGCAATGCTGATTTTTATTTATTTAACTTTGAAGAAAAACATTGCTTGCAGAACAAAAGACTATTTGCCAGGAAAATACAGAGAAATTAGTGTTCATCCTTCATATAAAATGACCACAACGCAAATTCCAAATGGTCTTTCCCTTCACACACTACCGGTGATAGCCTGATTTTGGCTAAATTAAATGCATTTATGCTACTGGTTCACAAAGTCTCTGTTGGAGCCCTTGAACATGAAACCACACGCATTTTTTTAATAAGCAACTGCTTTATAAGCAAGGCAGTACTCGGCAAGGCAAAAAGCTAAGCAATTTCAGTACTGGATTGAAGACTGCTAAGCAGTTTGAAAAATTGTATTTTCAGCACGTAACAGGAAATGTGAACCGACACCATCTTATTAACAGGAATAACCTGCACAAGCGTTATCTACCCTCAATACTTGTTGACTTTCAATACTTACCAATTATCAAACCATTTTCAGTTTATATGGCCCTATGTTTACCTTTTTCTAATCTATTGTCAAAAAACACGAACAAAAAGTTAAGCAATTGCTAAGCAATTTTGAATACTCACATTTGCCTTCCAGCTAAGCAATTTTTAGTACTGAGCCCGAGTTGAAATTGCTTATCAAAAAAATGCGTATAGCTCAAGATCAAGAAGGAAGAGAGTTAAAATGCCTTGTCTGCTTGGCTTGTCGAAATGAAATGCTTTATTTACCGTTACGTATGTGTTCCTTCTAAAAAATGTTCTCCAGCCATCGATATCTAGAGCTACATGGTGGCTATCAGTAGCCCAATCATGTTGTTTTGAACACAGAGAATGATCGCTTTTTCTTTCTGCACAAGGTCAGAACTTCAGGTTGGAGATACTCGAAATATTGCTCTTGTAACAAGGTTTCCCAATAGCCGAGGTGATAATCTTTGTATCTCTCAGCTCTTTTTGTGCACGTATTTTTATAAGAAACTTACAGTAAATAACTTATTTTATAATCTGGTTAAAAAAGATTTCACGAAAGCTATTAAAATCTAACATAGCCTTTTGCTACGGAATATGGATTATTCTTTATTATTCTTCCATGACATTTACTAAACTTGGGGGCTGCATGTACACCTCTGGGTGCTACACTACTTCTCTTCTTCTACACCTCTGAGTGTAACAATACACACATTTTTTATAAGACAACTGTCATTTTGCCTGAACCTCAATGTTTTTATCTTTTCACGAAATTGAACCTGAGATTTTCTTAAATTTTTCTTAACTTTTACTGCAGTAAACTAGCTAAAACGGCTTACACCTTCGTTATTAATATCATGTACTTGATTTTTAATTCCATCTTTAACATTTTGTATTCAAGAACGACACAATATCTATTTTTGGCCAATGAAAACACTAAATTTTGGAAATTGAGCCTCATGATTTTCTTATGATTTTCTTAAGATTTTGACCATTTGAGCCTCAGTTTCTTATAAACTTGTTTCTTATTAAAATCGTGTACAGATATGATTAATAATCGTATGCACATTCTTTTATAAGAAACCACTTTATAAGCAACCTAGTACTGGACAGTCTAAAAAATTTAAAACAACTTCTAGAGGTACAAGGAAAGAGCTAGGAAACTTGAGACAAATAGCATATTGAAATTGTTACATTGTTCAACGTAAAGCTGTACCATAAAATTGTTTACTACTATCACCTACTTATGCTTTCCAAGCAACCTAGTTCACTAAATTAAGAAACTTTAAAGAAACTTTAAGAACTAAAGTGTAGCCAAAAATTATGAAACTTTTAGTACTAGGCCTTGAGCTAGGTTTCTTATAAAAAAATGTGTAATTCGGAATGTCTAAAAGTCTTTTCATGATAAAGTACTATACCATGAAAACACCTTTGTGTTAACATTACAAATTAAAAGTAGACAATAATTCACACCATGCTCTCTTGTAGAAAGAGAGCGAAAGATGACGACACAGGTTAACGTAACTTTTCAGGGATGTAATGTAAAGGACAGTTTCTACAACTCAACGCACCTCGTGTTGCAAATGGGCTGCTGAATCTTCTGAATGCTAATGGCTACACATGGAAAACCTGTTTTCTTCTAGAATTTTCCACAATTTCTTGGCACATGTCTATATATACTGGCAGGAGTGATCACGAAGAGATCACACAATGGAGTGAGTTAAAAACTGCCTCAAGTAAACCAGACCAAAAGCCTATTAAATGATCCACTAAACACATTGACTTCCTGATCAAAACTGACCGTACTTTCTATGTCTTTATATGGAGAAAATATTGGAATCCAGACACAAAAGTGTTGCCAATGCATTTTCATGGCGCAATATTTCTACACTATCAAAACAAATTTTATGGCATATACGCTCTTTTTCTAAAGTAATGAAGTTGGTAAGAATACTATTGCCTAGAATCGCTGAAATTTAAGAAAAATTATTCTAAGCCTTCATAGAGCTTGAGTTTGTATTATTTTCATCCTTCATTCCAACTTCTCAACTATGGAACATATTGCCTTTCCATGCTTTCCCATAAACCTATCTAACATCAACAAATTTGATCTTATCTCTCTCTCCACTTCATCTTTCTCCCTTTTCTAAGTATTTTCTTTGTCGGGGCATTGTTATAGGCCCTAAGGCCTTTCCCCGTCATTACATACTAAAAAAATTTATTTTTAAGTTATAATTTAAGAATAATGCAAAGCTCAAGCTTTATCAAGGCCTACAACTTTTGTGTATTCGGGTTGTAATACAGCCCACACATAAGAACCTCCATCTAATAAGAGCCTACAGCCTTAAAATCTATATTTTAACTTCAAATAATTAGAACCACTTAAGCCTGACATCCCAGCTAGGTCCTTATAAGTGGTTAATTTTTATCAGCGAAGAAATGAACTCAGTCTTTTTGCCAATCAACCCTTTCAAGGATCCTCTAAAAATATTACATGCCTTATTGAGATGGGTAGGTTTCTACACATGTTTTGATCCACCAAGCTTTGCGTGGTTAATTATGTACTGCCATAGTGTTTCAAAGCTATATGGGCAGCTATCCTTATTTCTAGCGTTTGTATTGGGCCCTCTGGTAAGAACCAGCAACCTTGGTTACTGGAACTAACTCATTACATATGAACACGAGCAGGCTCATTTCAAAACTATAGGCTCTTATGTACGGATTTTTACTTTACTGCTTTTAGATCACCTTTTCCACTATCGATACAATATTTATTATTCCACTTGCTTTTTTATGATGAAGTAAAGCATCAACAAAGATTTGAATATACTTCTTTAATTCTCAGGTGAAGTGATACTTTTGTTGCTTAAGAGTAATTTAAGTATAATCTAAAGTTCAAAACCAAACAAATAAATTTCTGCTGAGCCTGAGGATTCCCAATTAGGAATATGCAGCTCAGTAAAAATTATGCATTCTTTTAGAATGAGAGTGTGTCTACGATCTCTACTGTAATAAGACTTGTACAACCAACATAATCAACTATTCTCTGTGATAAATACACTTTTATATCTACTGCATCTTGCCAGGTTTGTAAGTCAAGCCTAATAATAACAAGAGATTCGTAAAAAACCCTAATTACAAACTTAAACACACTCAAATTGTAAGGTTTACTTATGAGAGAAAGCCTGATCAACTCTTCACCGATGCGTATATCACTCAGAAAAAACTCGAATTCTCAAAAAACCTCCGATGCGTATTCTACTACGGAAGAAGTAACAGAGGAAAATCTTGAAACAGTCACAAAATACACAAAAATCACATTTTAAAAAACCAAAATATCAATTAGACATCACAGAAATGTTGACAACTTTATCATTTATGACACGCCTCGCCTTACATTTTATCTTTTCTGTACTCAAATATTTGAATTTATTTTATGTGGTGTTCTATGAATAAAAAAATTATGCTAGGGCAACCCTTGGAAAGTTCGTAATAAATAAAGCCATGTGTTTGTCCAATAGCTAAATAAGGTTGGATCCATCAACACGTGCACAATGACTGGGAGTTGCAGATAACAGAGCAACCCAAAACAATACGATGTGTGTATCCAAGCAACTGGCTACTAGTTGAGTGGAATTCAGGAGCCTGGGATGAGCAGAAGGAGTGAATTGACTAAGTAAGGACACATGTGTACTGTATAGTTTAGACAAGTGTTGCTAGGCATCAAAGCACAAAGCTATGGTGAAAGAGAAAATGAAAAATTTGAACCTTTTGAATAGACTAAAAGACATATGATCAAAGTGTGTTTTCTCAATGTGCGCATAAACGTGGCATTTGTTGCGTGTACAACCAATATGGGATAAAACGATGAATCCAAATCTATTCGATCTCTCTTTCAAGTAGATGAGTAGCTGCAGCTCGCTGTCGCTTTTTTAGACGCGCTACACAGCATAACTATGTCAATTTTCACTTTCTCACTTTTAACTGTACTTTTTGCACATGCATTTGCCGTTGACTATGTGCTGCATCCTGACAAAGATAAGGATTTTGATGGCATTGCCATAACAAGCCTAAAATCAGTGTCACATTGCAAAAGGAAGACAAGAACGGGTGACCGCTTAAAGGTGCATTTCAACGCTACGATGCCGGATGGCAAACTCATTGAGTCAACGTAAGCCATTCTCCACACTCTACATTCATGCTTAACCAGTGAAAGTCTTATTACATTCAATAATATATTCGTCATTTTCAAACAAGCAAATTCCCTAGAGCCTGGAAAATGAAAGGGAGTACAATAAACTTATTTCCAGCAACCAAAATAGGTTTAATTAGTTATCAAATTGTCCTTTTTTCTAGTCAATGTTTGGAACAAAATTCATCAACAATTCCAATAAAAAGCTACGAAACATTCCGTTCAGTGTTATCTCAAGGTTCTATTGCGGATTTCTTTCCTATAATGAAACCATGATGAATTATTTGTACTGTGTAGTTCGGTCTAGGTGTTGGCACTGAATTCATTATACATTCCTGCCAGCTGAAACTGGAAACCACACTCGTTGTGCGCATACAAAGCCATGTATTAAGATTGGACAATGCGGGTGAACCAGTCTCTAACTTTGTGTCATCCATTTTGTGAAAGGTCTTCACACTATGTTTTAAGTCAGTGAAACTTTTAAATACCCAAGTGTTTAATTTGCGTTACAATAATTATGACAATGTACCCTACTTATGCTATTGTATTAAATAATTCACATGAGACATATCTCTTTGGAATACAAGATTTTTTAACAAGACCACATGTCTATAAGAAACAAGAGGCTGAAATTCGGCAAAATTAAAACATTTAAGAAACATAGGCAGGCTGAGTTTCAAATAATAACTTGCCAAAACTGGTTTTACTAATGAGTTTTTGATCAAATTAGCAAGAAAATAGAATGAGCATCGATAACATGCCTCATAAAATCTGGCCATCTTTTTTCATGCATCACAATTGCCTAGTAGGGGTTGCTATTGTCATTGGAAGTATTTAAATTTAAAAAAAATTTAAGAAATATTTAAAGTTAGATTCGACGAAACATTAAGAAACATCTAGGCTGTATATCACCGTACTTCATTGCTCTTAAGAAATATGACCGGATGGATTCCAAATACTCTTGATGCAGGGCACCTAGAGCTAGATGGCGAGCGCTATTCTTGAATGCTTTGTAAAATCAAGACTGCCTGTCATTGTGCAAATCAGTTGCATTTCACTAGAAGGAGACTAAAATAAATGAGCTACTACTTGCACAAAAATTCTAGAATCAAAAATCGATACACGAGAAGGATGGTATAGAAGTTCCTAGCAGAAACAAGACTCCTATATGATTTGATAAGATGAATGGTGCCAAAAGTATTCAATGACTGAAATGGAGTTTCAACATTGTTACATTTAAGTTGAGAAAGAGTCTCTGCTTTTGAAAACCAGGGAAGTGTTAAAGTAAAGATATTATTTTTGCTTTTGTTTTTCGTTCAACAGATATGTCAGACGTAGGACTTTTGAATTCGTCATCGGAGAGGGGATGGTAATTGGAGGCTTCGAAGCAGGACTCCGGGACATGTGCATCGGTGAGATACGTCATCTGATGGTGCCCCCAAAATACGCCTATGGCGATTGGCAGCTCGGCTCAACAGTACCTGCTAGGGTTACATTTCATTTCACTGTAGAGCTAATTGATGTAACACCAGATGCCATGAGAAGGAAGACCAACCTGTTTAAGACCATTGATGTCAATGACGATGGACTAATTTCTCCTGATGAGGTATTATGCCTAAGTGACGCGCTTTGTTGTCTTCAAACTTTATGTTCGTAGATATCTACATAAGAGGGTTGGATAATGGTGCTGATATGCATCGACTATTGATGCAGGGCTTGTACTTGAATCTCTATTTTCATAAAAACATTGTTTTATTCTTGTACTAGCTCATCCAGAGGTATGGCTACTGGGGGTTTGTTGGGGATGTGACCCCCCAATGATTGCAAACAGTGAGCAAATTCGGGCAAATATTCGGAGAGATTTTTCCACATTGGTCGTATTTACGGAGCTTTCTTCACTCATAAATATAAACTTAAGAACAAACATAAATGATTGTAATATTAATGATTTAATTAAATGAAGATGACTAAATATTCTGATATTGCTAGTACTGTTCCACCAGGTTGATGTGTATAAATGACAATTAAGGGTAGACAATTTGGTTAGCTTTTGTAGTTCATTAAAATGTGCATTTGTCTGCTTTAATACTTTGTAAAAAAGACAATTTGGGGAAAATTGTGAATTTTAAGCAAAAACGCTTTAAATCCCCAATAATTGACGTATACTCTTTTCTTTAAGAATGAGGTTTAAAAGAATATTAAGGTTCAAAATCGCTGACATTTAAGAATATTTCAACAATAATGTAGGATTCAAGCTTTAAAAAGACTTACAATTTTTGTGCCTTCAAGTTACAATACAGCTTATAGGTTAACTTTTACAATGTCGATAAAACATCAAGTTAGATTTTGCTTAGCTTTATGAAGAAATAAGATATCAATAAACATTTGAACATATTCCTCTGATTTTCAGGCGAAGCTGGATCTTTGCCATTTCACAGTAATTTAAAAATATTCTTAGGCTTGATAGCAAAGAACATTGAGACTCAGCGACAAATTAGATATTCTTATAAATAATGCGTGTATCCATACGCGCCTGAGCTCATCTTCCTTTCTGCATTTCGATAGAGTATAGCGGAGGAAGATAGTCTCCAAAAGGAAGAGCTTGAAAATAGTGCTTTGGTTTTCACATTGAAGAAATCAACTTTAAATGTTCACTGTGCAGGAGCTTCTCCTAGGTCCTTTGTTTTTAGGACAAAGAGGATTTTAGTCGTTGGAAGCCAATTAGTGACATAATATCGTTTGTTTGCAGGTGAAAAGATATCTTTCCAACGAGCAACTTACTGATCCATCAAACCCAATGAATGACCTCTTGAAGGATATCTTCAAAATGGAAGACCACAATAGTGACGGCTACATCAATCACAGCGAATTTGGTGGTTCTAAACACGACGAACTATAGAAAAGAATACTAAATAATCACTTCCTTTTGACACTTAACTTCCCCTTTTAATTTCTCAATATGAAGTGACATTTAGAGAACATTCCACTATATGTCCTAGTAAACAAAATTAGACGTTATTTGCATTACTTTTATTAGTTTGGCTTAATGTTGAGACTATGCTCAATAATCTTCTAACTTTTTCAAAAAACAGTGTTCTCATTATTGGCCTCCCTTTACAAACTCAAAATGCTCTAGCTAAGAATTATGTCAAGAGTACGTGTGCAGTTATTTGACTGCAATATCCCCATCATGTTTAAAAAAGGCAGTTTTGTAAATAAATTCATGAATAGCTAGGGCATGATTAGACACATTGTTGAATTTCATTTCATTTGACAAATTCCAATATCCAACAATCCCATTATTTCACATTAAACATTTATGTTACCGCTATGTAATGTCTCAATGTATGAAATGAAAATAAATTAAAAAACGTCTCTATCAATTTGAGATCATGTTATGAGAATTTCTGGCAAAAATCTTGATCTTTGAATCCCCTATAAAACAGAATGTATTTGAGACAAAATCTGATTTGTTCAGTCTCTGCGTCTGTCAACAAACTTTAAATCTCTGGTCAAAACGAAAGTGAAAAACTGAGTTGCTGTAAGCAGTAGTTATTCCAATAGCTATGGCCTCCTTCACTTTGGGCGAGGCATAAGATTTACTGTGCTCAACGATCTGAAGCCTAGCTTACAAGAATCGAGACAGGTGCTCCACTGAGGCAAGTTGGCAAAGGAAAAATGAGTTATTGGACAAATATTTTATTTAATATGAAAGTTGGGCTTACAACAAGAGCTACCAAAATCTTCACTAGAATTTCTGGTGATATATTAATTGGTGTGTTTACAAAATATCCTAAGAGCAATGCTGAGAGCGATTATAGCTTCAATTCAACATTGGCGGCTGCTTAGGTTCAGCAATAAAAATGTTAACGAAAGTAGCGAATTTAATTGGATAACTTACTTATACTCCGCATCCATTTCAGTTCATACAAACAAAACGATAGGGTTTTAAAGTAAAGGGAGGAAGTACATTGTAGTGCTCACAAGACTACATATGCAGTTCAAAACATTTTCCTCTTTCCAGTAAAACCAGATTACCAACAAGGCTGGTTCCCAATTGACTGGGAGTTTTCTCTTAATATTTTCCAAGAGAATTTTACAAAGCATCCAATATTGTTTGGCAATTAAGGCTAATATTATTTTTAAAACATTTCTTAACTACACAATGGAAATGGTGGAAAAACATATTCAATAAAATGAAATTATTCTCTCGGTACTATGAAAATGAAAGCTTTTACAGTGCATGTGTGTCATGATCTTAGTAGAATTGAGTGAACTTAGTTTCAAAAGAAGATGAAGGAAGCAATACAATAATTGTATTTGAAAAACTTTGAGAGGTATTTCCAAGCACAGAAAGATACCAATGACGTTGCAAGTAATGAAATTAAAAGATATATTGCATACGTGGCATCAATAGCACTGCTAACTATACACCCTTCGATTTCATGAAAGTATACACAACGAAAGCAACGAAAATTGGATAAATAAGAAGAAAAAACAACAAAAGAAGTATGGCAATAGCAAATCTAGGCCCTGAAAGGAAACTGCTCATATTTAGCCCACCAAGAGAAACATTTGCAAATATTCCTGATAGGAAGGAATTCCTTGAAAGTTTCTCAAAGCTTAACCCTGTTGCAGTGACTTTCTTCAACTGAGAAAGAACATGCTTCTCCAAGCTTAGACCATTTTCACAGTAGCTTAGTAAGCAGACGCAGAATTCTTTCGCGAATTCAACACAGTCCTTCAAGATGGCGTTGTATCGATGCGGAGCGGCTTGCAAGCAGGCAAGATGAAAACATTTTATGTGTTTCACTTTTTCATAACGTGCAATATGAAATGCCCTTTTCACTACATTCTTGACATCTTTGAACAAAACAAGTTTCATGGTTATCTGGTATGTTTGCAATTCGACGTGCTCAAAACATAACTCAATTCTCCAGCAAGCTAGCAAATCGGGAATGTCGAAAGCATCAGCGCCCATCATACTAGGCCCCATAAACGGTTGATCGTTATTTGCCCCAACCAAGAGGAGAAACGCATGAAATCCATCACTGCAGATAAACACATCATATGAAACAGGATCTCCACCTGAAATTATCTCGTTAATTCTCTGCAAGTCATTGCTCTTGTAAGCTTTAACAATCTCTGGATCAAGATTTGCAACATCATTCACCCAGTACGTTAGAGGATCAAACGATTTTAATACACCTTCAGTCATTTTGACCAAGTGAGCTCAACTGATTACGTTATGCTCAAGACGCCAAAGGAATAGGTTATCGAATTATCCTATAAGTCCTGATGCAATTTCCTGGAAGACGCAGCTCTGCTTTTGTTCGAGAAACAATTGAACAAAAAGATTTACTGAAATATTTATGCAGAAAGGTTGAAAAGTTGTGACTTCAATGCCTACAAATCTAAAATCAGAGTGACGGAGATACAAACACACACAAGTAAGGGTTTTCATTTATAACAAATACAGGTTGGCATTTGTGAGAAGCTTAAATGTCAGTTTGGTCAATTGATGGCTTCACTAGTAGAGCATGAAACAGAGCAAATATAAGGTGAGCTTTTCAGACTATTGAATGAATGCTCAATGAATGACAAATAGTGTCCAATGAGGTCACAATAAATACAATAGAAGAGCCGCCATTGTTGTGGTAGCATTTCAGTATTGAGATAAGATAGAGCAGGTCTTCTCTATTAAACTCTGCTTAACGCCACTTTGGCAGGGTTGGCAAGCAAGAAGCACCACCGTTAAAAAGCTACACCTGCCTCATGAGGTGCTTCTATCTCAGTAGTTAAGGATAATACAAGTGTGGTGCCATAGATGTAAAAGCTTTGACCTCGGTAAAACACTCCCAGTTAGTATTATCCACAAGTTAGTGATATAATTCAGTTAGTGATATAATCCACTTCTCATTTTCTCTGTACTTTTGAGTGTACTCAGTGTGCGCCCTTCGATTTATCAAAAATGCCAGAAGTGACGTGCGCACACTCAGTTGCGGAGGCCTGAGATAGAGTACAACATCCAATTACATAAAGGGCTGCACAAGAAAAGTAAATAGAAGCACATTGATATGCACCAGGCTACGATAGAGAGATATTTCCTCTTTCTAGCAATGATATCTTTCCTTCTTTCCTCATAAATATAGTAAACGGTGCTTTTGATATAGGAACAGTCTCAAAATAGATGATCAAAACGGAGAAGTGAAAAGTATTGTCTACGTTCATGAATAGAAGGGGGAGGGGTGAAATAAGTGGGGCTTTAGACAATGAGAAAAGTTGCGAAAGCAAAAAGTTTTGAAGCCAGAAAAGGGTTAGAAGTCATACCTCTTCAAAAACACGAAATTGGATAGTATGATTTCATGTTAACAAACGAAAAAGATTAAAGAAAAAAACCATTACAGAGACATCATGGAATGAGCAATAAAACAATGACCACCAGGATGACAACAACCACTGCTAATGTCACCACCACCACTAGCAACACCACAACAACAACACAATCACAAATACCATCATCGTCATTACGAATATCATTATCTATAAGCAAACTAATCCCATTCCATCTTTTATTTCATTACTTCTCTGCACAAGTCTCTAAGTGAGAGCAGTATTGTTATTTGATAAAAACAAAAAAATCAGACTACATACAAAAATATTTTGAAAATTTACTGAGTGGATAAGTGAAATTTATGGGAATCAAAACATTAAAAATATTCAACTTAAAAATGGAGTAGTCTTTGTGCGGGATCATACATCAAAATGCACAACCCCATAGCTACCATGCAATCTAGCACCTTTACAATGTAAAAAATATCTTTATAGTTTTGAAATTCCTGGTATAATGTCATGCTTTGAAAATATTTTTATACACTAACTTGGCACCTTAAAGCTCTTCATGAGGTTTAGATTTGTTCCAAAAGTCATATAGCTTGTTGACGATTTCCCAGTCCACTACATTCCACCAATCTTCAACATATGAACCTCTCTTGTTTTGGTGTTTGAGATAATATGCATGTTCCCACACATCAATTACAAGAATAGGCTCCAACCCATAGCTCACTGGAGATTCTTGATTCACAGTTGGAAAGAAAGTTAGCACATCATGTTTCCTTTCCCGACACAACCAGACATATCCAGACCCAAAAAGAGTCAGAGCTGACTTGGTGAACATATCCCTAAATTCTGAGAAGTTACCAAATGCTTTTTCTATCTGCCTCAGCACAGTTCCAAATGGAAGTCTGCTTTTTCCTTCTGGGTTTGGACTCAGTAATGAAAAATAGATAGCATGATTCAAGTATCTAGAAAAAAATTTATAAGCCTGTATGAAACCAAAAACTATCCAAGTGCATTTTGCTACAGGGCAATTTCATACCAAACCAACCAACCTATATGTCCCCAACAACTGAAATATTGAGAAGCACTCTACACATGCTTACAATGGTAAGAAAAGATTCTTCACAAAATTTCTGCATTAAGTCCTTAACATGGGCTGAGAAATAAGTCTCTAATGATGCATAGCTAAATATTGTACTATACTTTGAATTAAAGTAAGAAATGATGCAAATAAGATAAGCACATAGACAAAAATCATAGCCAAATAGACTAGCAACATTTTATACTGTTAAAAGCTCAGATAAACATGTAAAGAATACTGCCATTAAATAGGTCATGTCATATGGGATTCCCAGTAGAGTGAAATTGAATGTGCTTATTTTGGTAACAATTTATGTCAAGATGTGAAAGGAGGATCTCAAGTCTGCTAAAGAATTGCTCTTCATTCAAATATCTCAAAATATCTGATACACTATGCTACAGATTAAAAAGCTGGAAATCTTCATTCTTTGAGTTTCTGGGCCTATAGATAAACTTGGATATTTTTACCTGAAGTGTCACGCACTATAATGCAATCTAAATTTTTCATCACCAATGGAGAAACAAAAGCCAATAACTTTCTTTGCCATGCAAATAACTTCTCAATCTTTTGGCAAGTTAAAGTATACATATAGGCTTATCTAAATTCCAAAAATGGAAATGGTTATTTTCCCATTACTCCTGCAATTCATCATCAAACTTTATCTAAAACTTTATAAAGAAAGTTTATTCTCAGAGGGAATATGTTCAGCAATGCTTTATGACTACTTTCCTAGCACAAATTTATGACTAATATCTATATTGTACAGACCAAAGTAGAAGATGGCAAAGATAATGAAGAAAAAATGACATTACTTAATGTCAAGTAGGCCATATGACATTAAGTAATGTCAATCAAAATACATTTTCTCACTAAATTACATTAATTAATGTCACCAAATTTACAATTTTTAGAAAAAATTGTGTTAATTAATTACCCATTCATACAAGCCCCATTATTTACTGTATACCACACATTTAATGTAACAAGATACTCTTGCCTTATTAACAGCTTGATACCACCTTTGGCCAAGCAACAGTTACACTTGAGCAGGAGCAATAGAAAACCCACTACCTAAAAGGCTTTCCATGCTTACCCTGGTGGCTTGATATAGATCCAATTCAAACACAAAGAAATTTTTAAACTAAGAAGCAAAAAACATACCCTCCACCATTATTTTTTATTGTTGTTTTCCATTGGTTTGGTACATCTTCAATAGACTTCAGGATCTCAAGAATAGATTTTCTTGACAAAGCACTCTCTTCACCCTATAATTATCAAAACATAGTGAGCAAAAGCACCTTCAAACAACTGCCAATGCACATTCACTTTTGTTATTTTAGAGTGTGCTAAATCCATTGGCTTTTGTAATTGTTTATTTACATGTCACCTTAAAAGTTCCAGCAGTAGAATGACAGTTGGGTACACCAAGACAGCAAGAGTGTGTTAGTCAGGCACAAACCTGAAAGAGAAGCACAGGGGGCATTGCTTCCCAAATGAAAAATCTTGCATAGTTTATTCACCCCCACAACAGAACTATTAACCTGGAGATTTACATTAAAAATTAAAGCTTCTACCCCTCTAAAGTACTTGTGCAGGTACGTTTTACCCCCCCCCCCTGAGCATGACCTCAAGTAATGTGTTTGGTGTTAGCACTGTGTGTTCAGTGATGGTGCTATGGGGGTGTCTTGGGGGTAACTTACTGGAACCAGGTCTAGCAAATACACATATTTCTATGCAAAGTAATATCCTTGTACTATTTCTTTCTTCATTACATCCAATCAAATGACTTATTCCTTGTCATTGGATATAGCTGATTGGAAACAATCAGATTCCAACTTTTAGTTGAGAGTCTGATTTTCAGTAGAGATCAGTCTTCAGGGTACTATTTGCACAATCAAATATGTAGACACTTTAAGTTTCACTTCATGTGTGACTCTATGTTTTTGATAAACATATACTATGCATATGATGGGATCCTAAAGGTTTAGGTCCCTGCCCTTTTCTTCAGAAGGTTAGAGTTGCCAGTCTTTGAGGAAAAGTTTTGATACTATTTATTGTCTTCAGTTTTAAGATCAGTAATTCCTTTCCCGCACAAACATCAGTGATAGCAGCAATGTTAATTCTCTTTTTCAAAAGGGTATTTTCCAATATTCTAGAGGATGTAACCCTGAAAAATTTTCATGGAGGCCATTCCCAGACCCCCATTCTTTTCCTGCTTCTCTACTGTCCCAAGGCAAAGTGTTCAGATAGAATTTCCAATAGCTGTGCTTCTTCTTTTCAACAACACTTGTAGCTCTAAGGCTTGCTTTAATTCATGGACAAGTAGAGCTTGCAGGCCTCCCTCTCCAAGTAGTTGGTGGTATTTTGCTTTTGCTACCTTGGTACTCAGACAAACTTAACTGAATGAATCTCTGTGGTGAACTTTACATGGAACTAATACACCTAGATATCAATCAAATACAAACTTAAAAACTTGGCAAAGATAACAGTATCATTGCTGGAATCAATGGCTTTTTATAAATTTTGTTATCATGTTATAGATCTTATTTTTGCATGGCATAAACCTCTGACATCCTTTAAACACAAATTGAAGTTGAGTCCCTGATTGCATTGTCCACCATTGTAAGGGACATAGTGGTAAAATGTTTCTAGAGGCAAAGCCCAGCCCATGCTGCAACTTTTAAGGCTTTGTAAGAGGCATTTGTTAAATTGTAGCCAATGTAAAGGGTAGTTCAGGAATTGATGTAGTTCAGGAATTGATTATCAGATATCTCCAACATCTTCTTTTCACTGTGAAAGACAGAATAAGCATATTCTTTATATCTAGGTGTGGCTGCCACACCCATCTAGCATGGCTGTTCAACAGGAATATTTTCTACAAGGTGCATTCCATGATGATCCCACATTGGACATTTTTTCAGTATTCTTTTGCAACACCATGACAAGGCTAACATAGGAATGAGGTGGTCTCTCCATACACAGAAGCCCTTATGGCTTCTTTATCACATGGCCAACTTTATGCTGAAGAGTTTTATATTGTGCATGTTTCAAATATGCAAAATACTCATATATATTGCCATGTCTGTACCTATGTAAAGATGAAATGTATTGGGTTATTACTCTGAAAACTTATGGCAGGAAGAAGAAAAGGGGTTCTGGGATGAAGCCCCACAAAATTTTTTGCAATCCAAGCCTTTGAAAATGTTGGAAAATGTAGGAAACACCTTCTGGGCATATATGCTGTTTTGGTATTCGCCTGAGGACGTAAAAATCGTAATCTGGCGATGCACCAGGCTATTATTCCTCAACGATACGCCAATATATTTAAAACTTCAACTATCCAAGGGATTTTCAGTGACCGATACATCAAGACATGGGGGATTTTAGTTCGTACGCCGTGGTATTTTTCCTAGCTCACGCTGGACATATTCGGGCCTACCTACATGGAATGCAGTCTGTTATTTTCTAAATCGTCGGCACTTATGCTCGTCTAAAATTGTCGGCAAAAGATCTGTTGGTGCCAGCCCTGTGTGTTTTGGGCTGCAGAGTACAGCACACAGCTCCAAGATCTTGGTCATACACAATGTAAACCTTAACTTATGATGGGCAAGTATGCCCTCAACAATTTTACGGTGTGAGCATGCACCTTGAAAAGCTGGCAATACAGTTCTGAATGTCAAGTCAAAAGAACTTCAATTTTGATACAAAATGTGGACTCAAACCTGCATGTTGCAGTTCCTGAGTTCCAATCTTTATATCTCGCAGGCACATTCAAATATTCTGTTAGAATATCCTGTTAAACAAATTGCGAACCCAGTAAACTTATTTTCAAGGTGTGCAAGCGACCTCTCAAGAAAATATGCACCATTGTGCATTAGTACTTATCATATAGGAAGTAGCGTTGTTAATTTTCCTACCGATGCTCTCCATTCTTTCAATGCAGCATTCATTTTGTTTGTGTAGGCCCTGTGATGTCCGCCATGATGCACTTGAAGAGTCTTTCCATCTATATGTGGTTCAAGCTCGTTGTAGCCAAAATTAAGTGATGGCAGTGGGTATTGATTTAATACCTCTATTATATCTTCGTATGGGTAATAGGCTCTACAAAACGTTAGTAAAGAGACTGAAAAAAGACAATACCAAATAAATTTTATCATCAAACTGTCCGCCATATTGGAGTAATGTGACAATGCGGGGGAGCGACTGGTTTTCATGTCGTTGTTGTACACCCTTCTTGATGGGAATCCTCAATATTGTGAATTGAAGGGGAGGTATACTCCACTTTTTCGATTTTGTCACCCCAAGTGCACTTTGTAGTGACCTCCTATACTGTTTTTAGAAAAAAAAAAGTTAAGATCTTTGTTGCCAAAAAGGTATGGTATATTATGAAACCTTACCCAAACAGCTTTGAAACTTTGACTGATTTTGCTTTCCAAATGAAATCGATTGAGCAAAATTTTAAGCCCGGAGACATGCTTATTCAGGGGCGAATCCAGAGGGGTGCGAAGGGTGCTTGAGCACCCGCCAAATATTCATACGTTTACTGCTAAAAATGATAACTGCTCTGAAGCTGTGCTAAAAGTAATCAAACTTTTATTGCTAATAATGACAACCGCTCTGAAGCTGTGCTGAAACAGAGCCTCACACGTGACAGATCGAAAATATACTTCCTCCCCGGACAATAGAGAAGCTTTCTCCGTGCTTTTCTTTCAGTTTCGTTTCCAATTGCTGAGCTTTTCTCCTCTTGGACAACATTGAACTTATCTCATGGCTTGCACCCCCGAACTTATCTCCTATTGGCTTGCACACTTTGAGCTTATCTCCTATTGGCTTGCACCCCTCAAAATTATCTCCTACTGGCCTGCACCCCTCAAGCTTGAATTTAGTGGTTGCTCCCGCCGAATTCTGCTACCCTCAAAACGATTTTTGATTGGCCAGCTCCCTTTTTTTAAATGAACGGTAGCTCCCGCCGAAATTTGCGACAAGGTAATCGATTTTCGATTGGTTCGCACCATACCATGTGACTTCAATGATTTCACAATCGAAAGAGCGAGGAAATTTGTCGTGTTGCAATGGAGGAAGATTGTCGCTCAAAGCTCTTGAGGCAGCTCAGAGATTTCTTTGTAAGCCCTCATTCTATGAAATTGAAGAACGAAAAATTGAAAACAGTAAAAGAAGAATGTATCAATAGGGTTCAGTCCTTGTTCAGATGCAAGCAGACAGCAAATTTTACTGATATTGCCGGTCTAGGCCTGTCTGTTGACAACGTTGCATTACTTCAGTTGCCCGGAAGTGAAAGATACAGAGCTGGAAACTTGAAGCCTATCAGGTAATTCTGCTTTGTTCAAATAAAATTCATACTTTCGTTTAGAATTCAAGTTCCTTGAAGAGATATTTAATTCAAAATTGTTAATATATTTGTGTCAAAAGTAATTCGTAAGTAAAATGCATGTGGTGGGATTTTGCATAATGTGCAATTTTAGGAGCAGAAAGAGATACTCTGTTGTGTTTGTAACAATTTTATACCCCCAATAGCATTTTATAATGACCCCCCTTTTTATCAATTTTTTTATATTCCTGTTCCAATAATTCACAAAATGCATGGTCTTCATATATTTTTGTACGGTTTCCTATTGCCCTGTTGTTTGAAGATCTATGAGATTCCCCGTAGGTCATTTTATTATGACCCCCCCCCAACTTTATGAAAGATTATGGGCCATCTCGACCTTGGAATCGTAATATGAAAAAAAATAAGGAGATTTTGACTTAATATCCAAAGTGGAAAAGATGTTGACGAATATTAATTAATTGCCTTTTACCTATTATTCCGGTCCGGGTAGTCCCAGATGTTGATAAGAAATAATTTTCATGGTTTTAATATAAACCTAGGGCTCAGAAATGTCAACAGTTGTATTGTATATAGTCATTAATAATTATTAGATAATTATATAAATTTCAGGAGTATTTATTGTTATTAAGAAAAAATTAGGGGGCGTGGCTCATATAATTTTTTTGGAATCTATGTCCCTTCACGAGCCATGTGCACCCCTCAAATTTTTTGCTGGATCCGCCCCTGCTTTGTTGCCAAAAAGGTATGGTATATTATGAAACCTTACCCAAACAGCTTTCAAACTTTGACTGGTTTTGCTTTCCAAATGAAAATCGATTGAGAAAAATTTTAAGCTCCGGAGACATGCTTATAAAAAGTGCATATTACCCTTTGCTTCACAGAACGATTTACCACTAAAGTGATTATGAACTTCAAAATATATGACTTTGAAACAGCGCGTTTAGGTTCCAAAATTCTATCTAACAAGCAGGACTTCGAGGGAGGATCCAGACTGCCGCAAAAGTCTTGTAGAGTTAGGGCGGAACTAGGAAGATGCAACAGATTAAACTTCACTCGTGTTTCAAAAATGAACTCTAGTTTGGCATCCTCCTTCATAACAAATTCCACCAACACGCGTCACATGAAATACGCATTTCTTTTCAGATATGATTCGTAAAAAGACAACTATATGTTTACTTCCTCAATACTTGTTTCGGATTCATCGTCCATCATCAGCTGCTAACACAGAGTAAAGGTTTAATCATTAGAACAAGTGCATATATTCGAATCATTAGAACAGTGGTTCCCAACCTTTTTTATATCGCGGCACACTATTGAGTTCTTAAAGTTTTCGCGGCACACCTATCACAAAACATGAATATTTTCTACTCATAACACCATTTTGCTATAAAATAATAAAAAACAAAGAAGATCAGATAAAAGGAATTTTATTCATGCAAATACAGCATACTGTATCTAGTAACAGGTATAGAATAAGAATGGTGAAGGTCAGTGGGACTGTTGTGCCTGGTGCTTCTTTACTACTGCTGCAATTTGTGGACGAATGTGAGAGAGACATACTCTTAACTCTTCTTCTGTGTTTTTAAGTCTTTCACGTTTTTTGTCCTTAATATTGCTTAGGTAAGAAAATCCTAGCTCACATAGATAGGAAGTTGAAAATTGTAATAAGACTTTGATGGCTTTTCTGCTTAAAGTTGGATACTCTTCCATAACAGAAATCCAAAAGGCGTCTAATGGCAGTTGTGTGTACTTTAGTTTGAGTCCACGATCACTGGAAAGACTTGCCAATTCCTCCTCTTCACATAAGTCAAAATTGGAGAGATTGGTGACCGACAAATCTAAGAAAGGATTGCGAATCCAATCAAATGCTTCAATGCTGATTGAGGGAAAATATTCTTGAATTCTATTTTCTAAACATGTCAAATGCGCACTAATAATAAGAATCATCTCGGTTAAGCAGGTTTTGCGAACTGATGGAAACATATCCAAATTGTCTACCTTCAATCTATTTTTCCATATTGCAACTTTTTTCTTAAAAGCAACTAATTTATCTGTCGCTGTAAGAATGTTTTCATTTCTGCCTTGCATATTGCTGTTCAGACCATTGAGATGTCCAAATATCTCACTTAAGTACTCTATTTTTGACATCCAAAATTCATTTTTAAGGCATTTACAAAATCTATCAAGCTTTTCATTTTCAAAAAATATTAAAAGTTCTTTCTGAAGCTCAATTACGCGAGATAGAACCTTTCCTTTCGATAACCATCTTATTTCTGTGTGAAATAGTAAACGAACATAAGGAGAATCCATATCCTTACACAGCAACTCAAAAGCTCTCGCCTTCATCGGCCGAGTTTTTATGAAATTTACCATTTCAATCACTTGACTCAACACCTCATTTAGTTCATTTTGTGTTATCTTTGAAAATAACACTTCTCTGTGTAAAAAACAATGAGTTCGCACGATATTCGGATTTTGTTTTTCCACTAGAGATGCAAAGCCTTTCATGGAACCAACCATTGATGGTGCCCCATCGGTACATACTCCTACACATAAATCCCAGGATAAGCCATATTTTTCGAGGCATATTGTGATTGCATCAGAAAATATCTTGACCTTTTGTAGTAGTAGTTGACAACTGCTTGCAGCATAGGAATTGGTGAATTATGGCATCTTCATCAATTACACGTATAAATGCAATTAACTGTGCATGATTACTGATGTCAGTGGATTCATCGACTTGAAGAGCAAAGAGACTATTTTGAAATTTAGATATTGCATTTTCCTCAATATTATCAGACAAGTCAAGAATCCTTCTCTGAACTGTATTATTTGAAAGAGGAATCTTGCTTATTTCTTGTTCGGCCTTATCCCCTAACATAATTTTCACCATTCTTTTGCATGCCGGAAGGATAACTGATTCTGCAAGAACATGCGACTTCGATTTAAGAGCAATAATTTCTGCTACCTCATATGAAGCTAATTGAGCTTTTTCGGACACACTGACTACTTTTTTAAATAGTTCACTTTGCCTAGTATTTGATTCTAGCAACCGTTGAAAATAATCAACATTTTTACTTGCAAGATTTGGATGATTTGTAGTGAGGTGTCTTTTCATCTTACTTGGAACCATTCCATGGTTAGACAGCGTTTGGCCACACACAGTACATAGCGGAGAAGGAATCTGTGAATCTCCAGTCCAGTGAAATCCAAATTTCAAGTAGTCATTACTATACAACCGATGAACTTTTGGTTTCTTAGATGAAGTTGCGGAGTTGTTCTTTTCACCATCTTCACGTTTTCTTTTGAGAAACTTTTCCATGACTAAGGGCAAATTTAACAGAAACAGAACGTAGACTATATTTTATGGCGAGCAGCAAAACGATCAACACAAAAGAATGTGGTTGCGGTTTGTGACGATGGATATGAATGAGACAGTGAAGTTAATGGTGCTTGGCCAGAGGAAATAGATACTCGTAGCCTGCAGACGACGTGTTAAGAGCAAGCGCTGTATTCTAACAGAGAAAACATGGGGCTAAAACTATCAAGCCAGCGTTAATAACAGCAGAAGTGGAGGCAGCACAAAGGAGCGTTACGCCTAGTTTACACTGGCTGTTGCTGCATGACGTGTGCGTTACCTCACGCACGTGACTGATATCATGATGACGATTTGCCCCTTTAGTCATCGGTGAAAAGGGGAAGATGACACCGAGAGCGGATTATGTCATGCACAGGCACATGTGTGGGTAATGAGCGAAAGCAGAAAGCGACGCTACTCTCATCTTCTTTCCAAGTTTTAAATTAAAATGCGCGTCTGTAAGTCGATACGCTAGCTTTCCACTGTCTATTAGAAATTGGAATCACTTGAATTAAATTCAAAAATGAAATCTCTTCGCGGCACACCAATAATCATTCCGCGGCACACTAATGTGCCGCGGCACGGCGGTTGGGAACCACTGCATTAGAACATCTGTATACATTCGAACAAACGAACTACAACTGTTATAAAGTAAATAAGGGGGCTAGAAGCTTTGTGCCGATTTAGACATTTAAAAGGCATTTTAATTTAGCCTCGTTTAGGTTTTAGAGAGCACGTTTTTTATGTTGGGAAAAAGTGATAATCGTTAGAGTTGTCAACAAAAGGCATATAAGCGTGGACAATCAAATATAGGAGAAGTGAGTCTATATATCATACAAATTGGTATATAAGTGGCGACCCTGCCAGGACACGTCTGGTAAGACTAGATTAACTGTTATTTTTCATTTGTGAGAACATAAATTTTCGGGCCTAGTCATAGCAAGGCCATCCATGATTGACACTCTAGTTAAGTATAAGGGGCCCCAGTAAGTTAGGATGTCTATATCTAATGCTAGTGCTCAGGGAGAGGTTGAGGACACCCGGGTGGTAACCGAAGGTGTAGGTAACGGTGAAAGACAAAAGCTAGAGAGGGAAATCGACGTTGAAATAACGAAGCTGACATTTTATTTTGATCAAACCGATGACCTGATTCAGGACAATGACATCGAAGAGATCAAGATAGTTTCGGAAAGAATGGGAAGTTTACAAGGTAAAATATTAGCCTTAAGTTCACAGATACAAGAATTGAAAATCAGTGAGGGAGAAACGAGTAGAGATGTGAGACAGTGGAAAAAGAATATCAAGGAAATATATACACCACTGATGGAGCGGAAGGAGAGGCTAGTAATCGTTTTGAAAGAACAGCAAAGTAAACAAGTGCGAGACAAAGAGAGAGAGAGATCATTAGGGAGTCGCAACTCAAGCATGAAATTGAGCAGCAA
>WIPJ01067538.1:78235-95908 GCA_018155075.1 Cassiopea andromeda | reverse complement strand
AGCAGTTGTACCAGAGATTGGTGAAATAGTGTTGATTGTTGGAGAGGAAAAGAATCGTGGGCAATGGATGAAAGGGAAAGTGTTACAACATGTAACAGGAAGAGACGGCGTTATACGAGGAGCAATTGTATTGCACAAGGGAAATCATCTGGAGAGGCCTTTGCAGCTGTTATGCCCTCTGGAAATCAGGAGTGAAATAGTTGAAAAAGCACCAGTAGTGCAGAGCAAGGATGAAGTTCATTCTACGGGAAGCAGAGTTGCTGCAAGAAATGCAGAAATAAGAACTAAACTGATTTTAGATGATGAGTAAACTGATTATCGTCTGTAAAACTTTAGACTTAGCTAAACTTTTAGGGGAGTGTGTGCCGCTTTAGACATTTAAAAGACATTTTAATTTAGCCTCGTTTAGGTTTTAGAGAGCACGTTTTTTATGTTGGGAAAAAGTGATAATCGTTAGAGTTGTCAACAAAAGGTATATAAGCGTGGACAATCAAATAAAGGAGAAGTGAGTCTATATATCATACAAATTGGTATAGCTTAAGGAAACATTGAAGTGCTGAACCTGTTTATTTAACCTTGGCCTTTTGCACAAAATATGCAGTGTTTCCTTAATTTATAAGTTGATGGTGAGTGCTTGCTGAGTCCAAAATTGTGAAACTACCATCGTTGCAAGCCTTTTTGCATTTATTAGAACTGCTTAGGTGTTTGAAAATGTTAGAGTTTTTATCTGTAGAAAGATGCTTACGCACTCGTGTAGACAGATGTCGGCTTGTCTCACCAATATAAGCAAAATTATATTCTGCACAATTAAACTTATAGACTACATTAGAGAGGAGCGATCTAGGTACATTATCTCTGACATTCATTAAGTTTTTAATATTGAAGGAAGAAAATACCAATTTGATGTTAAGATTTCTACAATAACGTTTAGTCAAGGTGCGCACTTTACGTTGGGCGAAATTAGATATAACATTGCTTTTTATAAGATTGGCCACAGACACGTCGAAATGGCAAGTAGCCACTTACGCACTACCTAGCATTGGAGAGGTGTATGATTGTATCGTAAGATATATTCAAGTATATGAAGTTTGAAAATAGTGCATGCAATATTTGAGGCTGGTTTACATATATCACAATTCGGTTTCCATGTATCCTATTTCCTCGGAATTCGTTGGATTTCTGGGTATAATTCTGATATATACTCTTGTTTATAAGAATGCCTAAGTTTTGTTTCGAGAATCAATATTCTTAAAGTTTTCTGATTTAGAGCCCAGAATCATTCTTAAACTATTCCTAAATACCGAAAGTGCAATTTTGTTTAGAAATTAAAGGAATATATTCCAATCTTTGTTGATGTTTTACTACATCATGAAACTAAGCAAGAGTTTACAACTTGCATCGGTAATGCAAAAGTACATCTGAAAGCAGTATTATAACTGTGATGCAAAATATTCTTATCTCTTGATGAAGCATGATCCTCACATTATTTTTAAATTATTTCTACATTTCGACGATTTTAAGCCTCAATATTCTTATAAACTTTATTCTCATAAAAAGAGTGTATGAGATTCGAAAACTTTATATGGAAACCGCGTGTCTTAATTGATTGCAAGTCACCCTAATGCGTTGGGTTTTATTCGAAGGAATCAAAAGCTTTTGTTTCGTCCGTAAAAATGGGGCGAATTCACTGGATGAATTACGACTCGAATTTTATATGAAAACCGAATTCCAATAATTAGGATAAATTGCGACAAGGAAGTCTCGTTTTGATGAAGCAATCTTTCATTGCGTATCGCGCCATGCTCTTCTAGAGAGTATATGAATACGTTAAGAGAAGGAAATAGAGTTCAGTAGTGCTACCGTCATAAAAATCTACTTTATTGCACGAAAGTTACGGGTGCGATTCTATTAAGGTATGCTTCCATAAACATTCCTAAATAAAAGTAAACCTTAAATTTTGCATATCCTTCATTTCTCATGCTTTATGTTTTGGTAACCCTAAATTTGCGATTTTTAAGTTTTGTATGTATGTTGATGACGTTTTCATTAAATTTTGCTGCAATTTTTAAGAACGCATTTTTTCTTCAAAATTTGCGAGATAAGTTGCACGAGGCACCTCTCTTCAAATTTCTATGGTGTGTTTTGAAATACAGAAATATTTTTGTTCTGTACTTGTGTTATCAGTAACTTTGAGGTGAATGCCATTCAAAATCTGTTATTTCTTTAATAAAGCACGTGAATGATCAATCCTCAAAATAGAGTAAACAATTTCATTAACTAATGTAACTGAAAATGCATTAGAGAGGAAATATTTCCTTAACTAATGTACTTGAAACTCTACTTCATTGAAACAATTCCTTAAATTAATTTTCCTTAATTTTCAGGTCCTTACTTTGGTCACACCCGAAATTTCGTGTGGAATGAGCTTTTGAAAATACTGGCAGCGCATTGCCTATCTCATGTGTTTATACAGGTGTCTTGCTTTGAATTTTAAAAACCTCATCTCACACCAGATGCCTAGTATTATTGGACATTTGAAATTGTCCAATAATTTCAATAGTATTTTCTGGACATTTAGCATGACCCTTTTACATTATTATTTCTCCAAAACATGGGACATCTGATATGAGATGAACTTTAATTACGTTGATTTGAATATGCTAACATTTAGTCATTGGTTCTCAACCTCTTTTTACCCATAGACTTCTTTTTCAGTGCATTTTTCTCGGTGGACCCCTTCAAAGGTATTCGACGAAATACAAGCTAATAATTTTGCTAAAAGAGGTTGAGGGACCATATAGCTGATTGAAGTAGCAAGAAATCATAGTATTCTTTGAGTGAGTGATCTTGAGTCCTAAATAGAAGGGGGTTGGAACAGTATGGGAGTGGAAATTTCCTGAAAGCCCATTAAAATCGGAGTTGGGATAAGTAAAGTGGGTGGAGTTTCTCTTATCATGAATCAAAGGAGGGCATTTATTCGGGATTCAAGGGTACTTATCTTTTTTGCCTCAGCCTCAATTTTCTTAAATCATGGAGGAAATGAGGATATTTCATATCTCTCATTGGCATATTATAAAAAAGCTGTTCTTTTGTTACAAAAAACTCACAACTAATGAGGCATCACTGATTATTTGCACAAAAATACAGACTGTTGAAGAGTGTGCATTGTGATTTTCTTAAGATATTCGTAGTATTTTGGCTTTTTCTTATACACTTATCTTATAGTGTGCATTTTACATTTCAGCTCTATCGAGCACTTGTCGAGTCTGGTAAGCACTCCATACTACACCATGTTGAGATAGGTACTTGATTTGGAAAGAAAATGCTGATTCATTCGATAACATTCGATGTGAGCAGGTAGATGAAGAGAAAGTATAAAAGAAAAGGAAAAAGAGGTATCTTTATATTCAAAATGTTTTTCAATATGGTGTTGATTTCAAAGGAACGCTTTTGTTTGTAACAAAATCTGCTGTGTAGTGAGATTGCTTTATGGACCACCAAAACATCAATGTGGACCCCCAAATTGCTATAATTTTCCTGTGGAGTCCCAGAATACTTCATGGACCCCTGGGATCCATGTGAATGTCGGTTGAGAACCACTGTGCTAAACAGTAAGCACTATATGGAGTTGGAACCAGATGTCTTAGCGTCCTATCCCGCTTTATATGGGGCAAACAAAGTACGTTGTAGCTGTAGCTTCTTTTTCCTTTATTTTTTGTGTGATTAAAAAAGAATAATGTCATGTAGTAAGGTTTTGGTAGAATTTTTGCATTTTGACCGCATGAAGTGAGATAGCACCATAAAGTAGACATGTGTTGGCAAGTTTAGACGGATATTTCAAAATCGGATGAAATAAAACAATCGATTGAAAACTTGCCATACAAACTACTAAATTGTTCTCCTGGTTCCAAACATTTAGAACTCAGTTATTATTTTTCATCTCGAGGTAAAATTTGTCAATAGTGGCTATTTCTAAGTACTTTTTCAGAATTTCATGCCAAAATAAATGCAGAATTTTCGTGACGTCACACTAATTTACTCCATTGCTGAAAAGCTACATCAAAACGTGGATACTAAGCCAGCTAATGGGGATAGGAAACAGCTCATGTGCTGTTGTTATTACAAGATTTTTCGCTACCGGAAGCTTTTCATTTACCTCACCAAGTAATTGCTTTAACTTTATGCTTTTTGCTCTTCATTGTATTGCAGGCATGAGTTTCTTACGCAGTTGGAATTACAATTAAACTAAATTCCCGGTTTTCATATGTTTGAGAGATCACAATTCATGAATTCCGACGTAATCGAATGAAATGTGAAAACCAGCCTTTAGTCTAAAAATAGGTGAGGATGAAGTCATTACATCTATGCGTTTGTCTAAAAATAGTTATTACCACAAGGAGGCTGGTACTTTGTAAACAAGTATGGGGGAATTCAAGGCGCGATTAGTAAATCTTCATACATATAAAATGAAAGTGCGAATGAAGCAATAATGCATTTGGTACTGTCACGATGGATTTGTTTGAAGGCCTTCTTGATGAGCTCAACTCCGTTTTGTCTAAACTTGAGAATTTTCAACATGTGTTAGCAGAGAGAGAGTCAGATTTCGTAGTTGATGTTGAAGATATTCGAAAGCAGTTGATAACAACAAGAAATAAGATTGAGTTTAGGCAAAGACTGGGATCAGGTGTGTTGAAAAGTTGTTTGTTTAACATGCATATCATTTACTAGACGGGTTAATCTACATCAGAGACCGAAAGCAGATAGCTGACATTCATCGTTTCCATTCCCAAAATCTTTCTTGTACCAATTAAGAAAGATTTTGTGAATGGAAACGATGAGTATCGACCATCTGCTTTCAGTCTCTGATGTAGATTATCCCGTCTGGTACATTTATCATTTAAACTTTTTCCTAAGAAAGGGTGCTATCTCCTCGATTAGCTTAGCTACTTAGACGGCTCCCCCTTAAGACTTTCTCTTGATATGGATTTTTTCTATTACTCATGCAATGTTTGTTGTTCATTTGTAGTTTTGTTGTAGTTTCCTATTGCTGCTATTTAATGTTTTAGAAAATTTGTATAGCATGGAATTTAAAACGAAATGAACTGTACTAAACTGAGCAATGTTAAAAAATAATAGTACATTCAATATGCTTGCTGCTTTCGAGTTCCTCAGAAATTCCATTGCGTGATTTCACCACGTAACCACTTCCTCCTATTTCTGGTTTACCTAAGACAAACCTGAAGGAGCCAGCTTGTTGGCACCATTTTTGCATCCAAGAACGCAAGAACTGTCAGCTGATGGTTCCTTATGCAATTTAACTATCATTGTTTGTTATTTACTAGTGTTAGTTCCCATGTTACATTTACAATTTGAAGTATAGAGTTTGTAGGATTTGAAGGGGTTAGGGGATACGTAAGTCAAATATCTTGAACATTCCAGGTTAAGTGCCCCTTTGCAGCATACAGACTTTTTATGTTTGTGAGGGAGTTCATTACAGAATATGACCCACACTATTGTAACTTTCTCTACACAGGGGTATCTATGCTGGGGCTGGGAGAAACTGCTACTGAAAACAATTGAGAGACAAATATTCTCCTTTGAGATTTGGCACTGCAGGTTTTAATCTAATGCTGTGAGATCAAACATACTATACAAGCTATATTTTATGTGTTTTTAGAAACTAAACTATTTTGGTGAAAAGTTCTACCATGTGCCCTCAGTTGAAGCCTTTTCCCACTCCTGCCTAGGTGCATGCAGGCATCCCTTGCCAATGAACTGTTTCAAATTCATATAGTTTTGCTTATTTTTATGCATTTAATTATGAGTCCTGATTCCCTCATCATTTTATTTATAGGAGCATCAGATAGTAGCCTTTCTGCAACAAATGAAGTTTCTGCAATATGGCAGAGTTCTCTGCAACACTGGAAGTATGTGGGAAAAGGTGCATTTTCAGTTGTATTCTCAGCTTACCATAATGGCACTAAATTGGCTGTCAAGATACTTCAACCAACAAAATGTGGATCAGTACATGAAGACAATTTCTATAAAGAAGTCAAGCTAATGAGGTAGAATTATCCTAGTATTTCTTTTGAACTATGATGGCTTAAATGGTACTGCACTAGAAAGCCAAGATAAAGAAAAATTCAAAAATGAACTTTCTGAAGTAGAATACTTTTACTGGTTTTTTGTTATGACATGGATACAGAATTTTAAAAATATGAGTATGATCAACTTAAGCACTTTTTATTGTGAATGAGTAAATTTTGCCCTCTTTTAGATTTGAGTCACAGCACATTTCTCATACCATCCACCATTTATCCATAAAATAGACTTACTGTGTCTACCATTTTCATCATTCATTAATAAATATATTGGTGTCCTTGTATAATAATTAATTAATTAAGGTAATTTAGTGGTATATTTAAGGTAAATTACAAAAGAGAACTGAATGAAATAGTATCAATAACTCTGCCTTTGTACTTCCATAGGCTGAAATGTAACATAGTCGGATGATTCAATGATATCCCTCAATATTTTTTCTAGCAATAAAACCAAATTTTATCTCAATAATTTGTTGAAGTTGCTGAGAATTGTAATTTCCTTATATTGAAGTGCACTAAGGCATGATAACATAGTGGCATTTCGCTACAAGGGAACAATTGAAAATGATGAAGTTATTGAGAACTGGCATTTGTGCACTGGCCAATTATTCCTTGTCATGGAATATATGCAGGATAATTTAACAACTTACATCAAAAGTAGAGCAACTTATGAAAAGCAAGGACTGCCAGACAATTTGGCATGGGAATTTGCTGCACAGATGGCTTGTGGATTGGCTTACCTTCACAATATGAAAATTGCCCATCGTGACCTAAAGCCAGACAATATTCTGGTAAGGAAAATTGCATCTCAACTTCATTATAATTGATCTGCACAGTGATATATCCTGTTTTCCAGTCATAATGTAACTATGTTTGCTTTAATAATATTCAATTAGTTTCTAGATAAGGGGTGTTCAAACCTTTTTCAGGGAAGTGCAACGCATAGCATTGCTTTCTATGAGAGTGGTGATGTAGGCACATACTCTTTGGTGCTGAATAGTAGGGGGCCCTGATTGCAGATTTTTGAAAGTGTTACTACCCATTTCCATTCATTATACACCCCCCAACCTAGCAATTTTGAAAATATCCAACCCCTTCCCATTTTGCTAACTTAAAAACCTCTAAGTTATATAGAGGATAAGCGTGTAAAATGCATTGGCATTTTAAACGCAAATCAATATTAACAACTTAGGAAGCCAAAGCAAGCTATATATACCTTATGCTCAGTGGTGGTTTTTCAAGAAAAATCAAGGGGGCAAAAGAGCTGAATTTGTTGAGTATTTTAGAAGACTGAAATATTCGTTGACTACATGTGTTTTTCATGAGAAAAGGTTTGCAAGAAAATTGAGGCTCAAGCAAAAAACGATTTATTAGTTAAAAATTTGTGTATTTGGACATTGGTTTCAATACCTTTGCTGAGAATTTTCCAACTTGATGGCACCTGAGGGGGGCCACTTTGCCCCCTTGACCCCCTAGTATCTGCTACTACTTATACTTATACTAATTGCAATAATTTTGAAATGCTTTGGTCCCCATACAGTCAATTGACCATAGACCCCCAGCTATTATCAAACCCCCCTAATTTATGCATTTTAGCAAAAATACTAGCCCCCTCTGTATTATACTACTATTATACTATATATTATACTACCATTATACTACCGTTATACTATATGTTATAACCCCCCCCCACATGCCAAAGGGGATTGTACAGGCCAGTTTTGCTCATTGGGGCATTTCCTACAGCTATGTACTTGTGATCATACTGTGCTTCAGACTTGTTTTTATTACTGTTATGCATTCTTTACCATTTGCACAGCAATAAAAATTAGCAATGATGATTGTCAAAGCTATGTCAGTGCTAGTTGGTATAGAAAGTGATAAATTTGCCATTTCTAGATGGACAGAAGAAGTATGAGGCTAAAAATAAGTGATTTTGGTGAGGCATACAAGAAGCTAGACAAAGAAAGCAGTAGGTACTGCTGTGCCAGGTATGCTCCTCCTGAAATATGGGAATATTTTGGAAAACTGTCAGAGGATGGAGAAGATCCAGGTAATTTAAGTAATTTCTTATTTTGCTGTCATTTTATCTCCTTTAACAACATAATTTTTATTCCATGGATAGATTACAACAACTATAGCAACAGCATGGTAGAACAAATTAAAGCATATTTTGCAAAAGGCAACAATTCTCAAATACACCACACTACTACAAGATGATTGGCAAGATGAAACCACAGGAGGTGTGGTCAGTCACATCTCTCCTGCAGCCAACGTTGGATTGTGCATGAATAGAGCTGCAGCAAAAATTTTCCCCCACTTATTGGAACATGCTAGCTCCCCATGGGAAGGCATGGACTCACTTCTAAATGTAATAGTAGTAGTTATAATTCCAAGCTAGCCATATAGTAGCCCCCATTGGAATAGTCATCCATCTGTTGGAGAATTTCTGGTGCCAACCCTGAATTACAATGGAATTTCATCATAGAAATTTTGATTGCTTGTAGAACTTCTCCAGATGTCTCCAAAATTTTAAGAGATAGCAATACTGATTGCTGTCTAAAATCTAATTGAAGTTTTTTAGTGTAAATTGAAAAACATTGATAGGTATGAGGTTAGGGGACAAGTCTAATTGGATACGCAGCTAAAAATATTTTCGAATTCAGATCAGAAACCTGCTAATCGTGCACATAGCAACTGAAGGCACAGGGGGCAAGTGCCATCTAGTTTTTCACTTTTTTGGCTAAGTTTCCCTTTGCAGCTTAAAGGGTTCCCCTTTTGTGTGAAGGTGCCCCCTGAATGCTGATCCTGTAAATGATGCTAGAATCTGTTTCTCATGAGTGGTCATGCCAGTTTGAGGGGAATACATAACATAAGCAAAAGTTGTCCAGCAGCAATTTTGCCAAATATTGCTGCAAACAGTGTACCAGGTTCATACTCACTTGCAATCGACATTTTTTTATCGAACTTAGTTAGAATCACAAATGAATTTTCTGAAGACCTTCCTGAATAAACAGTTCCTTACAGTACAAAATAATCTGAAATCTTTTCCTTTAATCCATCGATTTTGGAAGAGTAAAAAAGCCTGATTTACTGATTGATTTAGCATTTCTCCTTCTTCCATTCGAAGAAAAATGGGACTTCAAGAGATTCAGACTTTATCCTTACCTCGATATCTTTCACATTTACTCCTGTACGATTTTTGTGCTAGCTTGGAAATTTAGCTCTTCATTGATTTACTCATAATTAATTTCAGAATGTTCTAAGGATGAAGATTTTACCGATATGTTTATCAGAGCTGACGTTTACTGTTACGGCAATATAGTAGCATTTTGTGCCCTTGGAACTAAACCGTGGAATTCAGATGCTACAGAAGTTATCAATGAAGCAGAATGGGACCCAGATAAGGCAAAAATTGTTTTGCCGCAACAACGTTCTGAAGCTGATCCGTTGAGACAACTCATTGTCCACTCCTACGATGAAGAGCCAAAGCATCGTCCTGAGAATGCTACAGTAATTCTTCAAACCTACTTCTCGGGTGAAATAATTACTTTATTCCCTTCTAATTTCTTTTTCTTTTACATAAATACTCAATTGATAATCATTTCCTTATTTCTCATTCATAACTATAGCTATTTTTATTATTGAAAATTAATCACCATGTGATAATTTTGCTTGTTGCTGCAACTAGCTAGTGTTTGTTGTTGCAACTGTGATGAACAATTAGATGAGGTGTCTACTTGCGAGGTAGGATTACAGGAGCAAAAATGAACAACATTTCAGTAACTGATCACAATAAAGTGCATTTTTGTGTATTTCTTGAAGGTGACAGATAGCTCAAGACCCTTTTTTACAAAGAAGCTAAATTACACTTCTAGTAGTCTATCAAAACTATGCTTTGAATAGTATGGACTGAAAGACTACGTGACAGCAATTGCAGAAGTAGAATTCGGACAATGAACGGGACAAGACGATAGCAGAGGGGGTATCTACTTGCACGTTTCATTTGCAATCAAAACATGAATGAGAAATAACACAGTATCAGCAAGGAGTAGCACAACACAAACTCAAGACCTTATACATGCATCGATTTAAATGTTCACCCTCATTGCGAAACACATCTTTCATAATATATTCAACGAGAAAATGATTATGTAAGGAAATTTGAATTAGAAAAAAGCACTCATTGAATGGCTGAGTATTTTATAATCTAAATGAACTGCAACAGACTATAGTTATCTTTAGTAGTTAGTACTGACATAGAAATGTCGTAATAGAAAAGAGAAAGTTAAGGATTTATGAAACTGATAAGTATAAAATGTTTGACGAAGGTCGTGCTTTGTTATGTTTAGGACAGCTTTTGAGTCGATGAAACAGATACTATTTCATAAACACTTCTCATAAATTATGTCGACTTTCATCTTACGGGTTGCTTCAAATATTCTCTAACTTGGCTCGGGGCATTTATTTGTTTCTAGGAGATGCAAATCCCTATGAATCTGGCTCCGTTGATAGTGATTTTTTCACGTGTGGATTTCTTCGTGATACAAAGCTGTTTATTGCTGACAGTCTCATACAGGAGGTAGAGTATAGTTATTTTCATTTTTCACTTTTCTAGTACCTTAAGACTTGAATTATTTATTTAGTAGTCATGAGATTTTATTAAAGTTTCAGCCGTACCTAGTAGTTTTCTAAATTGGCTTGCTCTATTTCATCTGGTCCAGTCTTTACGTATGTAGAATAAATTTTGGAATATGGCCTTCGCTATCAAAAAATTCAAACAAAGCACAAATACAGGAGGGAATTCGGGGTATTTGGCCATAGCCAAGTAGGACTTTCAGGCTTTTGCCTTTAGCGCTTTGTGAACAGCTAAAGCTGTGCTCTTTCATCTCCTTTGAAGACTGATGTAAAAGATAGAAGCTACCCAAAAGGCTACTCCGAACAGAGTTTGACTTGTGAAATAGAAGTAGAGAAGCAGAACAAGTTACCAGAAGATGTGCAGGACTGGGAGCATTACTCATGTTATCTTCAGAAGATAAGAGACTTTGCAGAGGTATTATTCTTTTCTAGCTAAAGCTTGTTCTTCATTTATTTTGTGAAAGTTAATTTTTCATCAGAAGACCAGAATTGTAAACACCATATTTAGGGCTTGCTAACAGTGGATACGTTCATTTTCATTTCGTTTGTCTCTTTCATGCAGTTATGCCTTGTAGCCCTCAGATCTGATGTTTGTTTTATAGGGGACCATTTTAAGCCTTGCAAATATACACTTATAAAGCGTTAAAATAAATTTAATTAATATCTACATTGACGGTAAAGTAGCATAAATCGCAGGGTCATAACGCATAGAAATGCGGCTTAAAATACGTAATAGAAAATAGCTGACATCAATTTTTCAGTTTTTTTTTCTGTACGCATGGCTTAGTTTGCCTTTAAATGAATGAGTTAAATGTCCTAGGAAATTTTATGTCTCTAGCAAAGAAGTTCCTCTCTAGGCAAAAGAGTTTTGCTTATGTTTTTATTAATCTTGGAAGCCTTTAGGTCAAACTAGAGTTACGTATAGCAGAACTGTATGTAAGATAGATATGTGCCGTAGCATTTAGTGTTTCAGCCATAGAGTTTCAACGTGCTTGCGGATTATGTTTAATCATATCAAAAATACTAGGCATTTTCAGTGAAAGTAGCATATCAGTAATATTTAACAGGAACCACAGGGTTTGTAGTCATTATCCCTGTGGTATACCTCATGTGATATACTGTAGACCAGAAGACATACCATTTACTTCCCATGATGTGTACATTTTTCTACAGTGGTGTTGTCAAAATTTTCGCTTGGTTTTTCAAATACACTTGTGTTGGTACTTATTGGCTGTATAATCTAAAGTGTTTCAGCAGTACTCAATTTTTCTTTCAAAATCTTCATGGTGCAGGCTTTGTAAATTCGATATATGAAGTAATTACCCTTTATAATTGTTTCTGAATTTTCCGTGCACTTATCTTGAACTATTTACTCGAGCATTCATCTTGATGTATTCATCCATTCTTAGCGCACGAGAAAAGGAGAAATAAAAAGGAACACATCTGTTGCCTTGAGCCATCTTCACATTCCTTCAAGGACAGATGAAAATAATGACAGCCTTACGTTGAAGTTTTGTGTAAACAGTTATGCACATCATAGGGCCATGCGTGAAGTTTGGCGCAATGAGATGTCTCTTATGGATAAACAAAATGAAGTACCATGCAAACGGAAAGTGCATCCTCATTTCAGTACTTCATTTGGTCTCCATGTAACTGTACTTACAGCTGACAAGCCTCAGGAGGTCCTATTCTTTCAGCGAGAAAACACAGGCAAGTTCATTCTCAGCACATCTTCGTTGCAACTATTTTCTAATACACCTCAGTCATTCCACACTCCTTTGTCTGGTGTACAGTCCAAGTTTATTGCACGATGACACCTTTGAATTTTTGTTTTCAGAGTGTGAATAGCTATTATTGAAATCTTGAATGCAGTTGAGTCACAGAGGTTGAGGCCAGTCCAACACATAGACTTAATGTTTAAATCACAATGCATCGATAGAATGTACGCAATTTGAAAATCGCTCAATCATTATAATCTCTATCAAATGCCTCCAATAATGCATCCAAACGCATTGCTTGCTATTTTTCGGCTTTGTATACTCTTCAGAGGCTGCTATATTAATCTCTATGTCCAAAATATACATAATTTAACATTTTGTCACTGGTGGAGCTTTTTTTTGAGCATTCTTTGTAACGTTTTTTAATGTATGGATCCAAGTTTATATATTACTATGTTATTTGCATTACATATTATATCACATTGCAATGTATACAGTAAAACCCGCACATAAGAACCTTCATCGAATAAGAACCGACAGCGTGAAATTGTATCTTTTGACTTCAAATAATTAGAACCTTTTCAATTTGATTTTCCAGTCAAGTTCATATAAATGAATCATTTTTCCACTGGCAAGTAAGCTCAGTCTTTTGCCAATCAACCACCTTCATGGACCACCCAATACTGGTACATGCATAATTGAGCTGGGCAGGTTCATACGTATGTTTTAATCTATTTGAATTTAGGACGTTAAGTGAATTGCCATAGTGCTCGAATGCAAAACGGTCAACTATCCTTTTTCCTAGCACTTGCATTAGACCTCGTGTTAAGAACGTGAACCATGTGCGAAAAGTATTGTCCCAAATGTATGGAAGCTCGCCAAAATAACACCTATTTTCAAATCTGGAGCTCGAAATAAGAAAAGTAATTATAGGCCAATTTCGGTTCCGTCAGCTTTTGCAAAATTATTTGAAAAAATTGTGCATGAGCAGCTATCCAATTTCCTCTACTGGAACTACCTAATCTCATAAGAACACGGGCAGGCTCATTTCTAAACAATAGGTTCTTATTTGCGGGCTTTTGCTGTATGCTTAGTATACTGCATTGCTAATATTATATTATGTTGTGTTTTTATTTTATACATTGTTCATTATATGGTATATTTTGTGTCATGGTTTTCCAGGAGTTACTCCTTCAAACGAATGGACAATGTAAGTTGTTTTATTGCAAGATTTTGTTGCAAGACTTAATCTCAGCAACTGAGACTTCTGTTCTGTAGGTACGGATCCTAAGCTTGGTTCCATTCCGTCACCTGGTCTTTTCACTTGCACCATGACGAAAGGTGTGCACAAAGAATGTATTTGTGACATTGGTGGGAAGAAAGTAATATCTCTCCTTCGTTGCGCTGCGTTGTGTTTAAATGAAGAATTGAACATCAAGTTGGAGCCTGATGAGTACAAGGCCATAAATCTTCATACTATTTACCTTAAGTTCGATAATCACGAATGGGGAATGTGTGGCTATTTGGATTTAGCTGACAAACGAATCAGCGAAAAATCTAGGCTTACGAGTTCGCAGATAAAAAGTCGCTACAGCTCAGCCATGAAGACAAAGCACGAACGACTGTTTTCAGTGAAGTTCGATCCAGAAGCAGTTGCAGCGTTCATTCGCTCAAATCTTGCTGACATGGCCAGCTCAACCAAAATGGTGGCAGTTAAAGTTTTGAAAGCATTTTACTCTGTTAGCGCCGTTGAGATGGCCTTCAAAGCTAGCACCCATTAGAAACCCTTGTAATAATAATAAATTATTTTTTTACAGTAGGAGTGAGAGGGTAGCTATTTAACTAATTAAACAAAACTCTATTTAAGAGAACTTAGTTCTAAGTTAGAGTTTAATAATCGTAGACTTACGTATGTGAGTGTGTTATCTCTCCAGTTTCCTTTGAAATTTGAATAGGTAATCAATGGAAAAACTTGCGTTTCTGGGTCTTGCCATTCCTGTTGTTTGTTTTACTTTATTTTGAGTAGGCTTTTTTATACCTAACTTTTTCAGCAAATTTAGGCCTATTATGCATGCAGTAGCGGGGTGAGTGGCCAAGCGAGTTCCATTCGCTCAACTGAAGCATGGCTGTGTACGGTCAGAAACTGGATGGGTGACCTCCAGATGAACGACCAAAACAGATCACTCCACCATCCTTCGTAAGAAACGTTAAACCAGGGAGCCCATGCCTGGATGCGGCATGCATAGTAGGCCAAAATTAGCTGAATAAGCTAGGTATAGCCTACGCAAAATAAAGTAAACAATAACAACAAAAGTATCCAAGCATGGCACCCATAGTTTAATGTTTCTTCCGAAGGACGGCGGAGTGATCTGTTTTGGTTGTTCATCTGGAAGGTCGCCTATCAAGTCTCTGACCGTACACAGCCATGCTTACCTTAAGTTGAACTAATGTAACTGACTGGCTTGCTTAACCCCTTGCTAGATCCAAGTTTAGAGTTTTCTTAGTTCTGTTGATGTTTACGCCAGCAGTAGAAATGTATATTAGTATTGCTTTATTCTTAAGTGCTTGTAATAGCAACAGCACAATTGAGTGTATCAACTGTATTATTGAGTGTATTGAAATTGCTGTAAGTTAAAAAATTTTGTCATTTCTAGACGATAGTTGTACAATATATTTCACCATGCCAGCTGTATTGTTGTAAACATTGCGAGGACCAGAAGGTAAGAAATGCTGTCTTTTAATCAAGATGCTAAACATTTTTGTAGCAAATACTTAGCCTCTAAACTTGCTCATAAACTTCTCTATGAAGTCACAAAGACTGAGATTGCACGCAGGGTATAGGTTACCACACTTGACTTCCTGGTTAGTTGGAAAAGGCTCAGCAAGAGCCAAGTCATGAACAAAAAACAAGTCATGATAATTCACATATTTCTTCATTGCAAGTTCATTCAAAAACAGCAGACATAAGACACATTATTTGCTAATAGTATGCCACTCAATAAAACTAAAGACATCTCTAGGCCGCGTTAAATATGATGAAAATATATAAAAATAAATGTTTATGACAGTGTCAATAATGATATCTTCAGATAACTGAACTAAAAGCAATATATCGCTATACATACTGGCAAACCCATAAATAAGGTAGTACGTAGCATTAACTACTGCACTAAAATACGTTCTGAGTAAGTGAATGTTACTGTTATTAGTCTGGTTAAATAGCATATGATCCTAAAAAAACGAAAATACACTACGCCAAATGGGAATGAGTGTACATTTGAATATTTTAAGCTTGAAGCTAATGGTCAAGTGATGCGATAACACCATGGAATGAATGGGTGAAACGAGATAGAGAGGGAGTGAAAAAGAGCGGGCAACTATTGCCCAAGCGTAGCATTACTAATCGCTGAAAGCGACAATGTTCATCAAAGGGTGTTTCAAATCGAATTTGGAAGGAGCATTACATCATAGCGATGACAAATGGGAAGATAGGGGATAAGTTCTAACAAAACCATCTGCTATCAACAGTGGCATAAACGACGTAAGTTGGGGTTAGGACAACTCCCAATCTTTTGAGGCATTTAGGGGAACCTCAGAAAGTTTAAAGAAATGAGTCTTTTTGTATTACTTGGCGTGACAATAAGATGGAACCCAAATCTTACTGCATTCAAAAAGCTCTGAGTGTCTGTTACCCTATTTGCTATCAAGGTGGTTCACCAAAGCATAAAAGAGTCAAGAAAAGGAACGTGTTCCAACAATGTCATTCTACTGAGTATGAAACATCTAAAACGAAAGTGGTAGCGACAATCCCTATAATGATAAAGTCTTAAAGTCGTGCAATGAAAGCATTACACAATGAGCTCCGGTTTACAAGTTCATATACGTTGCTTATTGGATATAGCAACTTTGTTACGCTAAGAAATTATAAGATCTTGATTTTAGCTACCCAGTAACGTAGTATGATTAGAAATGCTCCCTATCTTCACTGCTCTACGCTTTAGCTAGCAAACGTAATATTCAAAGAGTAACTAAAAATACCAACAAGATTATGTGGGAAGACTTTTGTATAATAAAGTCGCTAGAGCTTATACAGATAAGCCAAAAGATTATCGACAGCTTCGGTGATACCCCCACATCCCCTACTTCAATTTCGCATACATTACTTATCTGGCAAGGTATTATCCTTCCGAAAGTTAGGTGGGGTTGAAAAATGTACACAATCTTTTTTCATTCTATAAACAAGCATACTAATATTGTAGAAAAAATGAAAGAGTAAGCAGCTTGGCAAAATTGGTAGGAGCCACTAATGCATGAAATGTCAAAAGCGAAAAATTCCAACTTCAAGATTTTTCAGGAAATATCTTCAAAGTCAATTTTACAATGAGCGCACTTTCCATTAAACTGACAAATAGCGTCATTAAGTTATTATGGAAACAAGAATTGTTTTCGAAATAATGGTCGAAGAGATTTCGATTGCTTTTGAAAATGCTTTCGTGGCTTCTAAAAATGAGGAAATTCAATATCCCGTTAAAATGATGCCAATCAAATTCATGAAGATAGCTACGAAATAGATGCGAAATATAGAAAGAAATGTAAATAGTACAATAAAAAGTAATCCAAATAACTATTATGGTAGCTTTTTCAAAGCTATCACAATAAACACGAAATCTGGGATGGTTGGCTTGCAATGTTCGTGACACTAAGCAAAAGCAATGACCATCTCAAAAACACTTCTAAACATAAGATGAGCAATACAATGACATCTATCAGCAACCTAGAAGAAACAATCACAGTGAATCTATTGCGATGAACATTAAAAAGCCAGTTTAGCAAAAGCACAGAAAAGTGAAGAAGTCATTGGTTTAAAGAATGAATGGAAAAGAGGACATATATGTAATACATGACTGTGCAACTCTCCAGTCCGTGTAATAGGACCGCTATCCATAACCTAATATAGTATTATTAGTTCAGTCTCGCTTCCATTACGAGGCCTGTCAATCATATGTCATGTCCATAGAAATAGGAGGACTAGAATGAGCGGTCTATTGTTCCGCTTTTGTTTTGTGCATAATGCACATGCAGAGCAAAGATGGTACCAACACGTTGGCAAAAGATGTGTGTAAACAAAGGACTCACAGTGCAAAGAGTTTACACCGCTCCTCTTTTTTTGCTGCTGGATTGTAGTAAAGCAACAGAAGATCGAGAACAAGTCATAT
>WIPJ01067538.1:37654-72425 GCA_018155075.1 Cassiopea andromeda | reverse complement strand
TATATATATATATATATATATATATATATATATATATATATATATATATATTCTAGCCAACAGTCTCCCCTTTGGTGCGTACACATACTATTTGAACGACCCCATATTTCATGAAATTTCTCAATTCATACAGAAAACTATACTAAGAAGCAGCCGCTATGACCCAAAAACTCTAAAACAATAATTTTGCATATTACAAAACGCTGAAAATATTACTAGAATCTCCTCCTCGCTTAGCAAGTTTCACATATTCACTGTCGTTCGAAGATGGGGTTCTTCGGCGTGGAAGTGCTGATTCTGGTTTTGGCTCTGAACTCTCACTAGCAAGAAGGCCTAGGGAAAAGATGAGATGAAAAAGATGAGAAAATAGCAAGAATTCATACTGATTAAGTTCAGCTTTTAACCCAGCATTTTAATTGTGCAACATTGTGAGGATTGCCTCCCTTGTAATTCACCAGTCAAAATGAATCCCAACCCCCACTTTGGGACATGTGGGGCATTGGTGGGGATTTGTTGCCCTTTTCGTTGCTTGTTGTGTCCGCACTACGTAGGGGATTAAAATATTTTGGAATCTTCACTAAACAATTTTGGCTTTAGGCAGGGATTCGTAATTTGAAATCCAAGATGGCGACCATTGTTGTTGCCACGATTTCTCGGTAATCCAATATGCAAACATGCTTCAAAATGTTCCCAAGGGGTGGGGCATTTGTCTCCATGTATTGTCCCCACATAGCAAAGCATTTGTCTGGTCTTGCTCACATTCTAATACCAATCCCCACCTGTGTCCCGAAGTGGGGGGGGGTTGGGATTCATTTGACTGGTGCATAAGTACCAGTCTACCATAAAAGAAAAACAATGGATTTCCCTTTTAATGAAGAATTGTCGTGTCATCACTAGGCCATGGTAAATCAAAGGACAAAAGTGCTAAAGAAATAAATTGGTAAGTTTCACCACGAAGTGAATACAAAATCCATAGTGGAAAATTGGGGGAAACTTCTGGGAAAGGAAAGGACTGGTAATTGCACATAAGACAGAGACTAATTCAACAGATTTTGGTTCTACTGTAATAATATTGCACGAGTTCTTCTCAATTGGAGTTTGAAATAATACTAAAGCTTGATAATGAGGGTTAAAAGACCTGCCATGTTACAAGCAAAATTTCTTTCATACCAAATCGCCACTACAGTTGAATTAAACCAACCATTAAAGACTATCGTTGAAACATTTGACCAACCGTTATAAACGCTATAGACATGTCCAAAGTTGTACGTTTCGGGACGAACATGTTCAATCCTAAGCTAATAGCCTACGTGTATAGTATTTGTCAGTCTACATAATACACTAAAACATCACGCCACTTTATCGTTTGATGTTGAGCACACATAGGGGTTAGCAAGAGGGGTAAAACCATCAAAGGCGTTGCTTCGCCCACTAGGGGCCATACAGATGACAATGTCATAGTGCTTCCGTCGAGGGCATTTGTATTTTAGACAATGTTGGTAATGAATTTGATTTACTCATTCACGAAAGCTTTCCTATTTTTAAGGATCTTCCCACACATAATAAATTAAATTCTTCAATACCCTTGTGCCTGTTCAAGCATTCATGAAAGAAATTAACACGTGACCTGGTAGTTATTTTAACTTGCTCTACCATGTTACTCATCGTAGCCCACAGCTGCGATTCTCAACTAATGTGGCACTGCTGAAGCTATTTTAATAGCGTAGCTACGTAAAAACAAACTTCTTCCTGCAGCTAGTTCTCTTATATTTGGTGATAAAACAACAATATCCTACTGTTCAAAGCACAATATTATAATTTGCTCACTTAGTAGAAGCAATTTCTGTAATAATAAGGGAATCAGAAATGCAGTAGGCCTAAAAAGCTTCAAAACCTAGACACAATTCACATGGGATTTCAGAGAGTTTAATTATTTGACAAAATATTAAATTCTTGTCATGAAACTCAGAATGTTTTGAAATCCTGTTCTTTTGCAAACTGTTGGGGTTCAATCTTATCACGAATTTGTTCTTTAATACAAAACAAAAAGGATACAGGTGTATGAATGTTGCTGAGTATGTGTTGAGATAAAAAAGATATCTTTTAGAATGGGAAAGTAGATAATGATGAATACATAATTTTCATAAGAATAAAGTTTATAAGAATATTACGACTCAGAATCACTGAAATATAAGGTTGATTTAAGAACAATGCCAGACTCAAGCTTCATCAAGACTTAAACGTTTTCTGCATCCGAGTTACAACAATGCTAGTAGCTTAACTTTTTGCACTATCGATACAATATCTATTATTCTGTTCCATTTCCTTTATGCTTTATAATGCCGTAAGACATTGACGAAGATTTGAATATATTCCTTTGATTTTCAGGAGAAGTTACGCCTTTGCTAGGAATAATTCAAGAAGAATCTAAGGTTCAAAACCAAATAATCTAAGTATTTTAAGGCTCAGCGGACAACTAGGTATTTTCATAAAAAATGTGTACTACAAACAGTTGGTGATATTCTTTGGGTGGCTAGAAAACAGCTACGTTTACTGACGTGTATAAAAAAGCGATGGTTACCAGTATGTCCACCAGACTTGGCAAGTTTTATGTAATCAGAATCTGATTCCTTGATTTTCGTTTTCTTCATGGAATTATTCACCTGTGCAACTTCAGTTGTCAACAATCCTGTAAACAAGGAAGGAAAGAAAAAGTGAAAGAGAGAAAACAATAGGTCAAGTTCTGGGTTGCAGTTGTAATGATATGGCACATTTAGTTGGGGCTTCCATATGCATGCTAACAACACAACGATCTAAGCAAGATAGAAAATTTATGTCACACTCCTATCGTTACAAAATCAACTAACAGAAAAATATCTGGAAACAACTAAGGGAACAGGCAGATTTTTTTACACTTCTCATCAAAACTACTATAAAATTTTACAGACGATGCCAGTGGGAGAATGATAGGCCTAGGCATAATTATCCAAATCTCCATCTAACAAAAAAATGGAGATGTCAAGGATTATACCAAGATCTTATTGGCCTCTCAATAGAGAAGGGAGTAGCTTAAATTAACTGTTCAGAAAAACTTAGACGATAGAAAAAACTTGAATGAATTGGAGGAATATGTAAGTAAGGAAATTGTGACAACTTGAGCCAACAAAACTCAAGCAAGAAAAGCTAGGACTGTTTGCAAACTATGGATGCCATTGTTCTACCAAGAACAAGATCAAGAACAAGATTTGCTTTACCACTTAGTAATGACCAGATACCAAGAAAAATCATTCGCATTGCACGCGAAAGTTCACGGCATAGTTTATCTACAATTGTTATGGTGAAAAATGAGCCTTTACTGTCTACTTCAGGATTTAAAGAGAAGATGAAAACACCAAGCAATACCTTAGAGACGTAAACCTATATTGTAAAATGAGATAATGGGATCAGAAGTAGCTACGTCATAAAGTAATGTCTTATTTCACGTAAGAGGAAAGTAAAATATATTAATAATTCTCAGTGGTAGGAAATGATATTTGAGAATGAGTACCACGACGAAAAGTATTGTAGGGCCAGGAATTAGGAAGAGAACTCAGGTTTATATGCAATTGTCTATCATAGGGATAGCAATTGACAAGAACGTGCTAATTTGACAAAGCCATTAAAGTATATGGCAAAACCATGCAATGACGAATCATTATAGTAAGTTTTTGACTGTTATCTCTGGTTCTGGTCATTCGTCGTGGCTCTCATTCTCTATTATATAACAAAGCTGCACCTTCCGGCAAACGCTTCCATACTCAGAGTCCGTACGGGTTTTCGAAAGTTTTGGAAAGTTATGGCAATTGAAAATGCCATTTTCCAGGACATAGAAAGTTTTGGAAAAGAGATTTTCAGAATGGGTATGGAAAACTTTTGGATTTTTGTTCGGAAAGATTCTAAAAACATCCGCTTTCTTAAAGTAGCTTAGTGTCGTATTAAACACTAATAGATATGTTGTGCTTGTTCATTTTACTATTTATAATACAAAGCATAGTCCACCAAAAAAGTATAAAATATTTCGTCGAAAACAGCATTTTTCTATTATTATGTTTCAAAATGCAAATGAACATGAGTTTCATGGTTTTGGAAATTTGGCTTTGGAAAAGTTTTGGAAATTTCTTTAAAGGAGTTTGTACGAACCCTAAGTACTGTTAGAGAGCATGCACATGACAATTCTGATGCGAAAGCATTGTGATTCACCAACCTGAATGACCTCCTTTCTTTGCAAGTTTGATGTAGTCAGAATCAGTTTCTTTTATTTGATTCTTCTTGGGTGAGTCCACAACTTGCACTCCGTCAGTCTTCAACAGATCTAAGTGAAACAAAAGAAGCGGTAAGGCAAAAATCCCAGTTAATTAACAAGACACAAATAAAACGACTGGACAACGTAGTTCTTAATGGCAACAAAGCGTTTTAAAACAACATTTTGCAAACTCTTTTATAAACAAAATGGGGGCGCAAACACAAAGAAAGGGTCAGATTGAAAGCGAGACTTCGCATCTCTTAAAACAACAAAATGCTGCAAAAGTTTAAGCAGAAGGAGTACCATAGCACTTATTAATCAAATTTAATTTCAGGTGATAATAATAAAGGTATTTAAGCTAAAGATGATCGTTATAACAATCACAATTATTTAATTTTGGGTCTTTTGAACAAGAATGATAACACATTCTTATTGGTTTATGGTTACGATTTAATGATGTCCATTATAACATGTACATATTTTTATAAAAATTGTAACTTATTTCAGATAGCGATAACTGTTATACGATAATGCTTGCTGATCACGAATCATGATCACTAATTGCATGATTACTGTTGTTGATGATCGCTGATTGCACGATTAATGTTGCTGATGATTACTGATTGCATGATTACTGTTGTTGATGATTACTGATTGCATGATAACCGTACCCGAGTGTCCTCCAGATTTGGCTATTTTTACGTAAGTCGAGTCATGGTCTTTAATCAGATTCTTCTGGGCAGGCACTTGCTTAGCCATTCCTTCCATCTTGAGTAAATCTGTTGTATGGATTCAACATAAATCTTCCTGTTAGAATAGGGAACCCAATGACACAGCCAAAAACAAAACTTTGATCATTCGTAACTAACATAGGCCTCATCTAGCACTCCAATGCCTCCGAAAGAGTTTGAGGATATTTGAACAATTTACAACTTAAAGAAAACTTAACTGGTGTGAAGTTGATTTATGACAGCACATCCAGTAAACCGGTTAGCATGAAAAGACTTCATTTGCTGCAGCTTAAATTTTTCAAATTTTGCTGTTACAGGGTCACATGACCCATATTAATCTCGTTATGAACTACTTTAAGAGAAGGTGGATTTATGAAGAGTGTATATTTTAATGCGAATATTGCCTGTTTATCCTATACTAATTTCATTACCATATATACTTATAATATCTTAGCAGATTTTTTACTAAACTATCAAGGCATGTATGAGAACAATGAAAGCTACAAGAAATTTCGAATGGAGTTTTAGGTTTAAGTTAATGTTCAAATCAAAAACACTGATCCTATTATCTCTTAAATAATATTTACTCTTAAATACCTTTAACATCATAAAACCTCGATAGACTTAAGTAAATCTTTGCGATTTCATTAGAGTTCTCATAATGAACTTTGATGGCAAGCTACACTAACACTTTCATAAAAATACAATAAAACGCCTGCAATAATCCATTGCCCAGAGAATAACATTCACATATCGTGCTCCTTATTGAAGTAAAGAACTTCAGGTCTGTTTCATGATTTTGCTAAAATATTTGCAAGAAAAAGGGTGACGTTATCACATAAGACTGCATTTTACGATTTGTTGTTTTTCAAACACTGGATTAAAAACGAGGATTAATTTCACAATACCAAACTCTAAACGCAATACAAATCGGATCAGGACACAAAGATGTGCTTACTTCATAAATAATGAACTCGATAAGTCAACAAAATCCTACTTAGGTGGTGAAACAACTATCGTATTGTTAGTTGGATAATAAAGTCTCGTCTCTACTAATCAGCCCGCATCAGACCCAACAAGTGCAACTCTCAATCATATACATCTACAATCGTTGTGTGGGTGGTGTAGAAATAAAATTTATGGCAGGGTCACTGAATTTCTATCGATTGCAAAGAAAGCAAATCCATTTCATAAGGCAACATCACTGAGAGCTTTCGATCCCTAGGAAAACATCACACCAACTACAACACAAGGCTCAACTACAACACAAGGCTCAACTTCCACATCAAAAAGTATTTCCAGGAATGTAAACTGATAGGTAAAAAAACAGCGTACACTCAAAGCTCAAGGGGATGCAAATTCACGTGATTCATAGGAAACTTTTACTACATGTATTTCTATAAGAAACCATTTTATAAGCAACGTATTACTAGACAGCCTAAACTTTAAAAACTTTTAGGACTGCAAGAAAAGACCTAAGAAACTATAGACAAATAACGCGTTGAAATCGCTACCTGCTGCAATGTAAAGCTGTACCAAAACAATGTGAATATGACATTGCTTTAGAATTTAACTCGTACTGTCGCATTTTGTTTGTTATAGGCCAAACAGTTTGCTACATTCGCGTTCTGCGAACGCTTTCACAGCAATTTAGTTCGCTAAATTAAGAAACTTTTTAGAAACTTTTAGAACTAAAACGTGGCCAAAAATTAAGAAACTTTTAGTACTAGGCGTTGAGCTTGGTTTCTTATAAAAAAACAATTTTGTTTGCTGTTAAATACTACAAACATATGCTTAGGATTCAATAGACGTGATTCATGACAATGAAATCAATTCAAGTCAAGTACACACTTGTTCTATAAGAAAATATAACTTTTCGCCGAGTCTCAATATTCTTTAATCTGACTTTTTCTGAGCCCTAGATTATCTTAGACTATCCTTTTAAGCGTCAAAGGTGAAATTTTGTCTGAAAATCAAAGAAATGTGCTCAAATTTTCGTTGATGTCTTACTTCATCATAAAGCAAAACAAAAGTGGAACAGAATAGTAAATATTGTCTAGATAGTGCAAAAATTAATCTAGTATTACAAGTCGAACATACAAAAACTCTAAACCTTGAAGGGGCTGGAGCCTTGCATTATTCTTAAATTATTCTTAAATGTCAGCGATTCTGAATCCTAATATTCATAAAAACATTATACTTATAAAAAAGTGTGCACTAAATCTCACTCTTCTTTTTTCTGTATTCATAATCACCTACAATGACAACAACAAAGACGATGCCGCAGGGAATAAGTTGATAATTAACTACCCCGTGGCCATTACATAAAGGGGGAGCTTTCGAATTCTTCTTTTCATCGATGGTAATTATTAATTGTTCATAAAAAGCTTTTTTGGAATACTCATGGTTTAAATTAGAACTGCCACTGTCTTAATGCAATTAAATGTGCCATAGCATAACTTTGCATTGTCTTCATCGTAAAATTCGAATCCAGATTTCAAAGAATTGAAATTAGCTATTCATTGGGTTTGTTATACGGCTGAATATGACTTTATATTGTAACATATTATGCAAAATCTTAAATCTATCTACGTGAGAAAAACTAAATACATACAGCCCAGAAACTTGACACATATCAGCTACACTATTTTTAATAAGAAACCAGTTTATAGCAACCTAGTACTAGACAGCCTAAAATTTAAGAAACTCTTTCAACTACAAGGATAGAGCTAAGAAACTATAGATAAATAGCACATTTAAATCGTTACCCCGTTGAACGCAAAGCTGTACAGGTGAACATGACATTGCTTTAGAATTTAATTAGCACTAACGCATTCTGTTTGTTGTAGGACAAATAGTTTGCTACATTCGCGTTTAGTTCGCTAAATTAAGAAAATTTTGAGAAACTCTTAAAACTAAAATGTGGCCAAAAATTATGAAACGTTTAGTACTAGGGCGCGATCTGGGTTTCTTATTAAAACTACATGCACCTAAAGATTACTTGAGAGATTTTCTAAAACAATCCTAAGATACTGATTTACTTAAATTGATACGTCACTGAGTTTCAACGAGTGTTATAAGGTGATATATCATCTCGACCAGCAAAGAACAATAAAAAATTCAATCATTCCATGAGCAAGCATGCGACATAACAAAAGATTGTGGTTTTGAAGTTTGCAAAACTTACTTGCATGCCCCCCTGTCTTGGCCATCCTGACGTATTCTGAGTCTGTGTCATTGACTCTTGAACGGGGGCGTGCCTCCTCATTTTGCTCACTTCCATTACCATCAATCTTCAGCAAACCTAAACGAGGAACAGAGCCATTCTTACGGTTGTTTTCGGCCATTTTGTTTCTATCTAAGGGCTTCTTCAAGTACACGTAGTTTCTGAAGAAGTCAACTGAAGTTATAATTTGCAATGAGCCAATGTGTAGATGTCAGAGCCAATTCTGTGAAATATTTGATCACAATAACAAGCCTGAAACCACAGATTATTCCTGACAGTTTCGTTACAATCAGGGGGTCAGAGATCGTTCAAAATAACGCTTTCAGCAGAGGCCAACTGAAGAGAAACACGAACAAAATCTCAGATGCAGCTATTCTTATGATTTGCTCATCTCATCATTCGCTCAAAATGCGTCTTGATTCAAATGTCCTTTGATTATACGCTTGCCCATTAACTACAAACAAGCTCTAGGCAACCAAGACAGCTTTCGTACTCCAATTAATGATCATTCTGCAGTAATACGTTTTTGGTACGGTCCAGCGAATTTCATTGATCATTCATTGTACAGTTCATCATAACCAGAAAAGGTACCAGTTACAAATTTTGCAAGATGCGCTGCCCTGCGAAGGCGCAGAAATTAGGGCGGGTAATTCGAGGAAGGGTGAGGCATTAGAGACATTTGTAAAGCAAAACCAAGCGGAATCGTTAAGCGAGGTACAGTGGGTAAAGATCAAAGACAAAATCCTAGCATGGACCTGCAGATTTATTTCAGATCTAGTAAACGCTATCTAGATGTTCCACGACAGCTATCAGAGGGACTATCAGCTGTTGCGATAAACATGACAGAACTAACCTCCAAGCTATAAGATTTGGTTGACTATAAATTACGAAGCGAAATTTAACGCTTTCAAGAAATTCAAAGCTAGTAATTAGGCTAATCAGGCAGATGATAAAGTTAAAGGAGGTTGAAAAAGAATATACTAAGAGTGAGATACTAACTAGGTCAAATCACAAGCAACGACGTAAGAAGGGAATGAAGAATAAATTTTTAATATGCGGAGGAGGTATGAATCCTAAGAGATTTAGCAAAATCAACAGAGGGCCCCGAGAGATTAGTAAAGATTTAAATCTCCTTCTAAAACCTTTCTTGCAGAAGATTCGGCAGTAATTAGAAGGTCAATGGTAAAGTACACTGATACCAAAACGGCGCCAGAAATTTAATTGCAATTCATTAGCATTACGGGATATTTTAACACCATCGATGAATGCACATATCTGGCAATAACCAATAGTTTTTTGCTTCCATCGCTTCTTCGCTTCAGTGCCTGCCTAACTTAACATCATACTAGATGGCCTAAGTTTTATAAGAGGCTTAATACTGCAAAACAAAGTAGCGAATCTCCAAACAACAAAGGTACTGCTAATTAAAACTCCAAATGCAAATTCTTTTCAACATTTCCCATTGACCTCGAACCGGCAAGGGAGTTTTCCCATATATACTTGGTCAGTGCGCCTTCGCAATTTCCATCGTTATCGGAAGCTAAAATTTCTGATAGATAAACTATACATGTATCATGTAACATGTACTATTCCAAGATTTGATTAAACCATACTTCTTGGGCAGAAAGTATCTCTTTACTTCCACAATTGATTAAATAAATTAAAAAGTAATGCATATAAGGTCATGAGCAACTCTGTGCTCATGGGTGTGGATAACCTAAGTAAGACGCAATCCTGGAACCGAAGGGTAAAGAAATGGGATGAAATTAATCTCGGCAAAATGTTTCATGAAATATTAATGACATGTGCTCTTTCCAAAACCAGCTACCTTGGGATGAAGTGCGTGATAAATAATTCAAAATAACTTCTAACTTTTGCATGCTTGCAAAAACATCCATGATGAAAGTCAGATAAAGCCATAAAATTTTATAGGAAACTAAGGGTCTCGTTGAGACAACAAAAATGCATCTTGAATATACAGGATACGCAAAAAAGCTTTCTTTCACCCACAACCCAAAAGATAGAGAAATAGTTATGAAAATCTGACTGTTGTCATGTTGATCTCAGATAACTCTTTGACTACGTATGATCATGCGATCAGTATTTTGATCATATTTGCAGCAAAAACAGTAAATCATTCAGAATGAGGTGGCTAAACACATTAGAGACCTACAGTAATATTGAAAATCGTGAAACAAAAGCAACTCGAGAAGAAAAGCTCTGACGTTACAAAATCTACTGTGTAAAGGCAATAGGCTGCAGATATTCAAAATAGCCAATTTCATCCCAGGCTAATTTGAAGGTTTTGTTCACTATTCCGACAGTTTTCACACACCCTCGCAAAATAACGCTATATTTGCTTACCTTGGTGACCCCCAGATTTCGCCAACTTTACGTAATCGGAATATTCATCCTTGACGGCGTGGCGTGCAGATGGCAGCGTGCTCGAATCCAAATCGGAATCACGTTGTCCAGGCAGCGGCGTTGTTGTCCGGGCACTGTGCATTTCAAGGTCGAACTTTTTTGCCTCTTTCATCTCTGGCTGTTGATCCATTTTATACCAGTCTAAAGCAAAGATGACGCAAACTATTCATCTTTTTCAATGAAGAGTTGAATAAAATACTGCAATATTGAGGAAACCATCCAAAAAATACATGTTTTTTTATAAGAAAGTTTTTTTAGCCCAGAACTTTCTTAACTTTTTACAATTCCAGTATCAAAACTTTCTTAAGACTTTCTTAGCAAAAATTTAAGAGTTCCAATGTTTCACGCATGCACATTAATCAGAAGTTAAAGCGTTAGAGGTTGCCGACATCACATAAATGACATTTTGTACAAAGCTAAGTCTAACTTTATATAAATCAACACTAAAAAGCTTTCTTAAGTCTCAAAAATCCAGTATACTAAATTTTCTTAATTTTTTGAGCAGCAGAGTACTACCTTCTTATAAACCACTTTCTTATAAAAAAATGTGTACCACATCGCGTAATTGGTGGAGCCGTTGACACAAACAAGCAGGGAGAGAATCATGCTTCCTTGGGGTATGATGGTGCACTTTGTGACAGATAAAGTGACGAAAACTGACGTAGATTGGGGATAGGGTAACTCCAAAGGGCCCCTGAGCTTTTTGAGGTCCTGGAGGGGCCCCTAAGAGGCTTAAAGAGATACGGTTTTTGGAAGGAAAATTAAGATTTGGCCTTAATCTTACTGAATTCCTAGGGGTCCCGCTGTCTCTGTTGCGCAACTGTATAGGGACTTCTTCAGCTTAAGCCTTCTCCGAAGCATCACATGCAAACAAGTGTAGTCTAAGTGCTACCCGGCTTACTTGGAGACATGAAAACACAAAACGTCCACTCTATATTCAAGCAACACTCGTGCTCTGTGTTCAATAAATCATTGTAATCTATGCAGACAAAGGGCAAAGTCTTTAATGGCACAGATAAAATAGACCAAGGTTCCCGGATAAGTAAAAAACAACAAAGCAAAAACACAAGAAAAACGGCAAACGCATTCTTTTCATTTCTCCAAACTCTGAACACATCCAACTAGAACGGGGCAATAAGTGGTGAGCAGTGAAGTAAAGAATGTTCAGTTGCTAAGGTGGTAGGCAAAGGCATGTCCACTCTCTAAAGCCAGTATCTTTGTCGCGTTTTGAAACTCGTAATTATGAATCTAATACCTGAAATAATTATAAATGCATGTGAAGTTTGTCCAAGGATTAAACGAGCAGATTCTTTTCAATGGCATGGACTACACCGCTTTCTACCAAAACAAACCATAGGCTTTCACATTTGAAATTAAAAACAAAAATCGTCCAGAATTCTCTCCAAAGAGCTCTAAAGAACTCTAAACAAACTACAAACGTGGCCTGCTAATTGCTGGATGGCAAATAAAAGTTTATTAAGAAAGCGGGTCATAGTAAATTCTTGCAAAGCATCGTAGTTTGTCAGATTTTATCTACGAAAAATTGAGAAAAGCTGTTGATGATAAAATGAAGGCACTTGTTTTGACTCATGACAATACTTCTGTTGGATAACACTTGAATGGTCGAAGATTTAACACTAAAACAAGTCAAGTTTGAAAAAAATTGAGAGTAGATAAGAATTGAAAAAACGTCCACAGACATGAAAGAAGGAATATTCTCCGAGAGATAGCGTATAAAAAACTTACAGCTTTTGGTTCGTTCACAAGATGAGCGCGTATGTGTGCAGAGATAGTGCGATAGAATAGGTTAATTTTCAAGAGAACGACACGCCTTGACAGTCCTTCCAACTGCAGCTGCTGCCGTCAAATCTCTCAAACTGTTAAATAATTCATTCAAATCTTAACATGAATTTCAATAATAAATACCATTTGAATACTACAAGATCTGCTCAATGCAAGATCTGAAAGTCTTTCAAAAATAAGCACACCAGGCCAATCATCAGATTGTCTGTAACTGCAGAACAGAATAGCGGCAGACTTGGAATTCAAGAACAGTGCCGTAACTACCAACTGTGACAAAGTATAACCAATTATCATCTCTTACACCTAAGACATATCCAGCTACAATAAAAATTTGAATAAATAATTCCTCCAAAGCCACAATCACAAAAACACAAAAGAACAAAGAGTGAAGATACCTAAACACTGTTAGGTGCGATTTACTTTACACCATTCATCAAAGACGTTTGAGTCCACGGAGCAGATGCCAATTGGCCTTAGCCATGCAAAAACCGAGCCAATTTAGATAATAATACCTCCGTACAAGCATTAAAATATCCAATATGGGGTCTAGGGCTCTAGAGGAGGGCCGTGACTAGAAAGGTACAAAGTTTATGGATGTAAAACATGAGACAAATGGCAAGCAAAGCAGTGACAAGAAAAAGAATGAGGCTTATGGCAAATAAGAAATCACAGCAATTATTAAACTTAAAGATCACAAAGGGAAGTTTATGCTAAATATCATCCATGTAAAGTAATTAGACTTTATGTTAAAAAATGATGCAAAACTGCAAGTGAAGTCTTTAAAACGACTTCCATTTCGACATTTACGCAGACTCAGGCACTTGAAATTTCAATAACAATAGCAAATAGTTTGCCACGACGTTGCAAGAATAAATTTTAGAATGCCATGCTCATTGTCAGTACCATTCCTGGTTGGCGGATCACTAAAGAGATTGACTTGTCTTCATTAAAACAGCATTGTCTCTACCTGTTTGAAGGATTTCTTTCTATCAATGCCTCTCAAAGGGGCTACTTCCTCAAGTGTCCTGTAGCAATCGATTAAAATCTCTCTTTTAACTGGCTTCGCTCAAACCTTCTTCATTGTTCTGCTATTTTGAAATAACTTGCACGTGCAGCCCAAAAAGCTCTATAGTGAACTAAGAAACTGCACAATAAAGCTATATGAGGTACACGTGCTGACATCAGTGTTGTTTTTGAGTTGCTCACAGAATATTTAGATTTCAAGGCTTGAAAACGCAAACCAATATATTTGAAAATATGAGTGACCCTATACAGAATGTGCTTTATGCAGGTCCTTCCATTGTTTTACCAGTGACCAGCCTAATGCAACATAACTAACGAAGGCGATGAATTCCTCCAATTTATAAAATCTGTTACTCCTCAAATAGGCAAAACATATGATTGGATATTACTAAGATTTCTATAGTCAAGATATCATGAGGAATGCAGTATTTTCAACTGGCCATCAATAGCTTTGTTGTCTTTCATGAATAATCTTCAGACTGATGTGTTAATAAAAGCTACAAGCCTACGTTTGTGAATGATATGTGTTTCCAGTACTTGGATAGAAGCTAATGAGTGAAAAAGTTTGGAAGGATAGAAAGCTGCCATGGAAAACAAAGTGAAGCAAGAATATATTTCACAAGTACAAGAGTGGATAGCAACTGTTAATAGATATTCCCACCTCAAAAATTTGCCAAAACGTCTTCTCTGTTCTCACAAGTGGTGAAAAGTTCCAACGCGGATCATATGAATCGTATAGCAACAGATCTAGTGTCTCTAACAACCAGAAGCTAAGATAGTCTTACTAAACAGATTTTCACAGTGTCTTAACTATTGAGAAACCTCAGTTCAATCTTGAAAGATAACAGGCTTCTAATACAATGGGGTAGTAGAGAAAGAATGACAAAAGAACGACAGACAATAATAGAGATTAATGAAATAAAAGACTAGTACCACATTGAAATAGAGACAATCGTGTTCTCAGTTGAAGCAAATCTTTTCAATTAGGTCATTATTTAGATAGTCTACAAGGAAACAAAAAGTGCTGCTTTTTCAGAGTGGCTGGGACCACCAGACCAGAGATCCACCAGGAGAATGAATAACAATCAAAATTTTTCTGACAGGAAGATAAGTTGTAACAAGATACATTAAGAACTTATCTGTCAATGGAGTTGTCATAAGGTCATTTGCATTCTCCTTGCAAAACCTTGTCATTTGTATAAAACAATTACTCCATGGGAGCTTCAATTTCCACCAGGAAACTCATTTACAAAATCCCTGAGAGGTGACTACTCTTTCTTGTTGGAAATCAAATATAATCAAATGGCTTAATCAATCTGCCAAGCTACATTACAAACCTAAAGTGTATAAATTTATCAACATCAAAATATATTCTTTCCTGTAACAAACTGAGTTTCCCATTCTTTCTTTATACATTCAGTAAATCTTAGATTAACAATTCTATGGTTTTGGCTAAAAGTATATTGAAAGGGGAGTCATAAATATCTTGGCAAGTAAAGAATGAATGCTTTTTCAGTGAGTGTCATCATTGAATCTCAACAGCTTTAATCTATTCTTAAAATATGCCCTGTTGAGATAACTGTGTGAACAACATATTGGGCCACTATTCACCAAGCCCTTGATTTCAAATGCTGTATAGATTTTGCTTTGCATAATCTACAGAAAAGCCCACAACTAAGAAGAAAAGGAGACAGCCATGCATTTTAGAACATTTATTCAACTAATCCACAGTTCAAACTGAGGCTCTCCACAACTACTAAGATGACACTACCACAGTGGATCCCAAACTTACAAATAATTTTGCATGAAGGTCCCATGCTACATGCTTTTTACATTCATGGTCCTCTGGAGGGGCGCTTTCAAAATATAGCATGGCTGGTAGATAAATGTTTATGCCACATCTCTTACTTTAGGAAATTCAGTGAAGTACATCAATTTGTTTCAGTGCTATCATCCATACTTTCTAGAAGTCAAATTTCATTTGTTACAGCATTCTTACTTTCTAGAAGTCCAATTCTGTAGGTCTGTCATTGTGAAAGTATGTGCCTCTATTACAGACTTTGGCTGAGGCCCCAGAAAATTTTCAAAACCTCCCCCATTACTTCAGCATAGAATGCATCTCCCAATGCTAAGATTGCCTTAGGAAACAAGGAATTTTAATTGCTCATAGCAGCTTTTTTCTAGACATAGCAAGTAGAAGAAAACATCTTGGATAGACATCCTTGCATTTCACTTAGAATGACTTACTTAGACTGACTCAAAATTGACATTCTTTCACTCTTTTTAACCCACAGACAGGTATGCCATCATCAATTTAAAGTTACCTACTTTCACAGAAAAATACCAACAGAGCTTGAAAGCATACATTTGCTGAGTTACTGAGGTTTGCAACTTTGTGCTAAGAAGTACTTAAAAGTCTGTTAATGTGGCTATAGAATTTGTAAGCTTCAGCAGCTTCCAATGTTGCTCTCAAACCCCTTTGTGGTCCCCAAGGGGACTGCGGACCCCAGTTTGGGAACCTCTGCACTAGCAATCTTTGATGTTTTGGACCCATTCTAGGATCCACCATCATTAAAGCACATAGAACAAAACAAACGTATATGGACTGCAAATAAATAATAAAAGCTAACAACAAAACTAGTGACCAAAACTGCATATTAAAAAGTGAGAGTGGGAAAGAAGATATTGGAAATTCAATGTAGAAGGGTCCTGAGGACTAGAAATGGGAGTGACCAATGGCAGAGCAAATAGGGTTACCAGTGGTATAGGAAATGGGGTTTCCAGAGGTAGAGGTAATGGGGGTGATTAGTTATACAGAAAAGCCTCCAATATTCAGATGTTGATATCAGAATATCCCATCTAAACAAGCAAAAGAATACAGGAACAAACCTAAAAAGTTCTAAATGCTTCTCAAAGAGCAAATTTCTGGGTTTGAAACATACCAAGCTAGCTTGTTCTCAGCTTTCATTTCAAGCTTGCCAAGGACAACCTTCCACCAGTCATAAATAAAAGGAGAAATGTATGTTCAGGGTGGTCACTTAGAGAAACTTCAAGCAGCTTCCAGGAATTTTCAGCAATGACCACAATGATGTTCTTCAAACCTGTAGCCAGGCCAGTATTTCAGGGGTGGCAAAATTGTCCTGAAGGAATCATGTGGTACAAAGCTGAGAGTTTATTTCATACCTTATGTTATCAAAATCAAATGGGTAATGTGTGTGCAGGAAAAGTTGAAGAACTGCCTAGTCTGTCACAAAGACCAAGGTTGAGCTCAACAAAAATTTAAGGAGATCTCTCAACAAATGCAAGATGGAGCAACAATAAACAATTTGCAAAAGAATTCCCAGGGGTGGCAAAAAGCTGACATCTGGTTACTCAGAGGTGGCATTTGACATCCAATGACTAGGGTTCTGATGTTCTAGCTAAAAAATAAAACACTCATGCACCAATAATTTTATAAATAATCAGTTTATTGCCAATAATAGAAACATGAGAGTCCCATTCTAGTCAGGTCCGTTATTCAGAAGGAGACAACTAAAGCTGCTCTCATTATGGTCATCTATTAATAGCCAATAACTAAGGCAAACAGATGGTAAAGGGGCAGGGGTTAGTAGTTTAAAAAGTTATTTATGTTGTAGTCCCCTACTCACCAGATATTCTGAGACACTTACCAGGTTAGAGGGAGATACAAAATCCAAATTACAATGCTGACCAACAGAAGATGATTATGCAAAAGTAGAAGGTAAAATTAAAAGAGATGGGGCATAGTAATGCATCAAACCATGATGCTACCTTATCACTTGCACTATCAGCATCTCAGCATTAATCAAATTTCACTGCAAACAATGCTGAAAGGCATTGCATTTCAAACACTTACAGTCACTACCAATGCCATTAACCCTGAGCCTTACAGTCCACTTTGGGGTTCACTTGCAATGCAGTTCCAGGAAAACTCCAATGAAACAGAGCATGCCACTACACTGTAATCATTACCTGCAGAAAGCACTATCTAAGTATATATATGAAGGAAAATCTAAAACTCACAATATTTGGAATTTCTCCAAGTCACTGAACAAGCCTACACAAATTCTAGGGGTTTATTCAGTAGTTACAGAGGGATTGGAACTAAAGAGAAATCTGTTGGGTGAAAGAAATTTTCTGATAGAATAGGGTTCTGCAAACACATTGCAATACAATCTCAAGGCCAGGTAAGATTTTGTGGACAAAGATAAATGTAATACTGTAGAAAAGAATTTGTATCAAGTTCTATAAGTGATCTGATTCACTTCTACATAAAAGAAGTGCTATAAAAACGTGCTTTGAGGAGTAAGCTTAGTAGAGCTATTGCTTGCATGCAGCAATAGGATTTATTGGTAATACTAGAAGTATGAATGAGAAGTAGTGTTTTGAGTACAACAACATTCTTATTATGAAGTATACACATCAAACTACCAGCTGAGTATGTTTTAGTATTGGGCATTACAAGGTTCTGTCACCACAGGTATCAAAAGTAAATCCTCTCATCAGCTTTATTGGCTTGTTGAAAATATCAAGAGGTTGCTAAAAATCTTGTCACGCCAATTAAAGTACATAGTGCTGGTCTACTGACCGAAGGTGTGGGTGATATATGCAGATTTTGTGTATGTTGTGAGTGAAAATCACATATTTTGCATAGTAAATAGAATATTTAAAGCCAACCACAATGAAATAAAAACCCTTATCACGAACCCCAAACAGCACACTGACTGAAACTCACTACAAAAGTGATGAACTAATGATGAATTTCTCTGTCCATGAGATCGGTTTTGAGTCAGCCACCAAACAAATCATAAAATCAATCGCCAGCTACTGCTTTGAACAACTGTGGCAAGAACAAGTATTACTTCTTTCGGTTTAAGCACCGTCCGAAATATTTGTTAAATATGCACAATGCCCACTTATACTATTATCTATTTATCCGAATCTGTGCTAACACGATAGAAAAAATTTAATGTCATACCCTTCAGGTATGAACACATGGCTAAGTTTATTAGTTAAGCTCAAATATGAAATACTAAAAGACACTGAAACTTCTCCTTATAACTTAGAGAACGAAGAAATACTTTCTCGCCGACTTTACAAACTGCACCATCAACGAGCACTATGCAGAAAGAAGTAAGCGAGCACTCGAGAACCATGACAAAGTGGTGCACAACAAAACAAGTCAAAAGTTGGCGCGCTTGATGCGGCAAATTTAGCAACGACAACATTTACTTACCTCCACCACTTATTTGACGCTTCTTTAACTCTGAAGATTGTGCTCGTGTCTCGTCGTACATCATTTTCTATAAGTCGATAACTTGTCCCTTGTTAAGTATCGATCACTAAAAATCTCTACGGTACGATATAGGTAATGACACAGATGGCTGGTTTGTACAGAACGCCCTTGTGGTCAGATTAATATAGTCTAAAATGTACGCAATACAATAACGTTGTTTTGATCCAAAGAATTAGATCGAGTCAGATTCAACAATACGATTACCACCTGCTCACTTTGCTTCTAATTAAGTAGACTTGCAGGTTTCTTCAAGTTCACGTTCTGGTTTAAACCATGTACATTGAGAATAGTCATCTAGAGCTCATCGACCAGGCCGATATGAGATAAGATCATTCCATAAAAAGACAAACGAAGCGAATCGGTTTAACGTATTGTATGAATTTGATATCCTTCATTTGATGTCTCATCCTTTGCACCACAGTACAAAGAGGAAAGGGAGGGGCGGTTTTGGAAAAATATTGCATTCGTGCACAGCTAACTCAACCGTGCATATGTATAGCCAGCATTGAATACAAGATTGACTGTGCTCAATATTAATGTGCTCAAGATACGGTGGAGAGCCAAGTTAGCTTGAAAAAGTACAGGGGCTTAGCCATATGGGGTGTGGTGGGGTGCCCCACTACCTTTAATTTAGCTTACCACTCGCGCGCAACTTTATCAGGTATATAGGTAATATTTGAAAACCAGATGCCATCATCAACGAAGAAGTATTTAGCAACACTGTCCAGAATAGTGGGCATAACAAAATTAAAACTATCCATGTTCGAGCTATATAGAGTCCCTACCAGTAAACAGTAAAGACACGAGCACCGACTGCTTTGAAGAGATGAAAAAGCTTAGATTAGACTACCCAAAAATTATCATAATAGGGTACATAAATATTAACTCGGTAAGAAACAAATTTGAACAGTTCTCTCATATGATGGAAGAAAGATTTGATGTAATAGTTATTGCAGAGACTAAGCTGGACTTGTCCTTTCCGAGTAGTCATTTCACAATAATTGGCTTTAGATTTCCAATTAGACTGGAAATTAAAAACAACAGTGTAAGAATCTTAGTATATATATATATATATATATATATATATATATATATATATATATATATATATATATATATATATATATATATATATAAAAGATAATATATTGTTTGAGAAGATAAAATGTCTAGAAATACCCAAGGATATCCAGGTTATACCTATCGAGATAAATATAAGAAAACAGCAATGGCTTTTATTGCCAATATACAGGAATCCTAAACGTGACACTAGATACTTTGTTCAGAACTTGGGCAGAATTATAGGTAAATAAAGTCCATCATGTGATAATGCCTTAATTATAGGTGACTTTAATATGGAGATAGATGACAAAGCAATGAGTACAATTATTAGTACTTACCAAATATTTAGTCTCTCTAAGGGGGAGACATGCTTCAAGACCCTAAGGGGACGATCCATTGACCTCATGCTAACAAACAGGAAACACTCATTCATGAAAAGCCAGTTGTTCGAAACAGGGATCAGTGATCATCACCATATGATTTACACCATACTAAAATCGAGCTATATAAAATTGCCCCCCTAAGATTATAAGATATCGAGAATATAGAAATTTCCAAAAGGAAGAATTACAAAGCGACCTACATACAAAGCTTAGTGAACGCACACATGCTGTCTATCAAGCTTTGCATTCGGTCATAGACAATGTGGTACAGGAACATGTACCATTGAAATAAAGGGTTGTTACAGGGAATAATAAGCCCCATGTGAAAGCTGATGTGAGAAGAGCAATTATGCAAAGAACAAGACTAAAGAAAAGGGCGAATAAAACTGGAAAAAGAAGATCTTAAGAGATATAAACAACAAAGAAATCTGATTGCCTGTATGAACAGAAAAGCAAAGCGAGACTTTTACGATTCAGTAGATATAAACACTATAGATAATGATAGGAAATTCTGGAAAGCAGTCAAACCTATGTTTTCCAACGAAGATCCAATGGGAGAAAAAATCGTCCTCATTGAAGATGACATTATTATATCAGATGAAAAAGTAATCGCTGAATCCTTAAACTCCCATTTTGTGACTTTAACAGACTCCTATGTCTAGATCTTACATTTAAAAACGATGGGATACATAAGAATCCAAAAAAGAAGATTTATGCAGCTGTGACAAAATATAAAAAATACTCAAGCATTACACCAAGTAGTGATGATTTGCCAACGAAAACTATACAGGAAGCGAAAGAGGTGATTTGCCCATACTTAACAGATAACATAAATGCAACTATGGATAACTGTATCTTTCCGGACAAACTAGAAGAGGCAGATGTACGGGCAATACATAACAAGGGGGACCCATGTCAAATAGTGAACTATAAACCTATAAGTATCCTATCAGTCATATCAGAGTATTTGAACGAATCCTCAGTGAACAAATTAACCAGTTTATGACTGGTATGCTATCCCCATTACTTTCTGGATTCCGACAGAGATATATTACTCAACATGCTCTATGTCGAGTAGTAGAGAGTTGGCAAAAATATCTAGATATGACGGGTATTGTTGGAACAATCCTAATGGATTTGTCGAAGGCTTACGACTGCATACCCCACGATCTATTGATAGCGAAATTAGAAGCATATGGATTCAATAGAAAAGCTCTAAGACTAATTTATAGCTAACTGTCTAATCGAATCAAACGATTGAAAATAGGATCCACCTATAGCTCACCAAAATGCACCTCTATTGGTGTACCACTGGACTCTGTCCTTGGACCTTTACTTTTCAACGTTTTCATAAACGACCTATTTTATAGGGACCTGTAGGGTCGAAAATATGTAACTTTGCGGACGACACAAATATTTACTCGAGTGATTCAAATATAGACTCAGCAATTACTGAATTAGAGAGAGTTTTACAAGAATTATTAGAATGGTATACGGCTAATGGAGTGAACGTCAATCCATCAAAATCCCATATAACTTCAATGGACAACTGATTCCACCAAGCGAGCATGTCAAGTTCCTGGGAGTGACCATTGACAACGCCCTCAAGTTTGACACCTATTTGTATAGAATATGTAAGAATGCCAACCAAAAGTTACATGCATTTGGTAGATTAAGACCATATTTTAGGAAGTGATAAGTCAAAGTTACTTTGAACGCAGTGGTATTATCGAACTTTTCTTATTGCCCGCTGATCTGGCTATTTTGCAGCAAAATTGCCATTAACTATATAGAGAATATGAATTAAAATTTGAGGACTTTCTTGAAAGGGGTAATACAAAGACAATACATACTAAGAACCTAAAAAAAATGGATGATAGAAGTTCATAAATCGTTCAATCATCTAAACCCAGAGTATATGTAAGAATGTCTCACAAAATAGGATGTTTAATATGATCTACGCACATAGGCATTATGGAAACTCCCTTCAGTAATCCAATGTCACTGCTACTCCCATCAGCTAATAAAAAATGGAAAATCACCAACCCAGAAGAAGCGGAAATCAATTCCTCTACCCGAAATCGACCAATCTATCATCAATGATCGATTCACCCTCAGAGAACTAGAGACTGGGATACAACAAATAAAATGTGGAAAAGCAGCTGGACTTGAAGACAAATATGCTAAACAAATCCTACATATGGGAGAAGCTGCAAAAACATGGATCCTCAATCTCTTCAACCACTGCATAGAGACACATAGCATACCAAAAACATGGAGAAAGAGTAGAATCATAGCAGTCCCTAAACCAGGCAAAGACCTAGAGGAACCCAAGAACTATCAGCGAATTTCGCTTCTATGCCACTGTTTCAAACTTTGAACGGCTCATTCTCAATCGTATGACAGACATCCTTAAAGAGAAGCTTATCCCTGAGCAAGAAGGCTTCAGACCTGGGAAGTCGTGCACGGGATAGCTTCTAAATCTCACTCAACACATCGAAGATAGCTTCAACAAAGGCCTAAAGACTAGTACTGTCTTTGTCGATCTTACTGCCGCTTTTGACACTGTTAACCACAGAATACTACTACAAAAACTCCACCATATCACCGATGGCGACACATCTCTCACCAAGATGATCCAAACAATTCTGTCAAACTGCCACTTCTATGTTGACCTAAATGGACAGAAAAGCCGATGGAGGAACCAAGAGAATGATGTACCTCAAGGAAGTGTCTTCACACCAGTACTTTTCAAGATATACACGGATGATCAACCAGTTACAGCTGATACCCAGTGGCGAAGCTAGAGGACATGCTTGTCATGCACTGCATGACTAATGCTGTTCTGGAATATCAATTTTATTTGAAACTTCCGTCAACAAATTGTTCTGCAAAAAGAAGCTACAATAAGGCTTATATTTGTTAACAAAAAGCTGTTTACTTTTGTCCCTACTGATGACTTAATTTGACCTTGGATGCTCGGAGTTAGTGCTGAATATGGGTTGGATTCGATACTTTGCAACATTCGCAAGTCATTATTATTATAATCACGAATGGTCATGCACTTTTTAATGCTGAGTGACTAAAATGATGTCATAGAAATTTAGAGTGCTTTCATTGGGCAAATCCATAGCTAATTCACCAATCAAAGCTCGGAACATCACCCCTTAGACACGTGGTATCATGCACTTTGCAGAATGCGTGATGCAGTAATGTAACGAAAGACTGGGTACTACCTTGACCTTGTGACTTTTGTCTGGCCTAACTGAAAGCGAGAGACTATACGAATAACTACGAATAACATTCCACTGTATTTGTGATGGCTCAGCTACGTGCGCAAGAAATTGTCACAAATAGAGATGTTGTATCAGAATTGATCCATAAATCGTTCTTGTCGAGAGGTGTTGCTGAACAACGTTTAATTGTACAACAAAATCGACCCAAACCGAAGCTTCCCATTCGAAGCCATGGAAGAGCATTTCGTCAACAGTGGTATGAGAAGAAGGATTGGTTGTGTTGAAGTGAAGTAAGGCAAGGTCTGTTCTGCTGGCCATGCTTACTTTTTAAGCCTAGAGTTTCTACCATATAGATCTTAGTAGGCTTTAACAATATGCAAGGTTTCCTGTCAGATTGCCAGAAACACGAGAAATCTAAGTCTCACATGTAGGCATACAAAATGTTGAGTTCATTCGACGTATCGGAGAGGGTTGACGTTATATTCTCTAGATCAAGAAGAAAGGAGATTGAGCGGTTTAATGAAGAGGTAAGGCAGAATAGGGTTACATTAAACATTTTGTCTGAGGCTGTGCTCTATTTAAGCAAACAAGAGCTATCATGTAGGGGGCACGATGAGTCCAGTGTCAGCTTAAATAAGGGACAAAATTATAGGAAGCTTCTTGAGCTTATAGCTAAGTTTGATCCCCAATTTGAGCGTCGCCTTCATGGAAAGCTGGAAGATTCACAGACAGGGGCTGAAGGGGGTGGGAATTTTACTGGGGTACCATCTGATATCCAGAATGATATTATTGAATCTATAGATTTAGTAATTCAAGATGAGATAGACAAAAGAGATATGGTCCTCTTTTATTGGTAAGGAGATATGGTCCTCTTTTAAAATTTTCTTTGCTTAAACAGCAACTTTTGTTTATCTATAGAGATTCTGATTTCCACAAAGCAACTTCTCAAGAGCTGTTGGATTACATCAACAATCTCAACTTGCAAACATGTTTTTTGAAGTTTTCAAACTTCTGTTATTAAACACAACAATTGCTATATCTTCCTCATCAGTAGAAAGGTCCTTTTCATGCTTAAAGAGAATTAAAACCTACTTGAGAAATAGGATGGAGCAGGACTGCCTTGGGTGCTTGTGCACAAGGACATATTGAAAGAGCTAGAAAATAGAAGTCTATTGCATTCCTTAATTTTAGATAAATTCATAGAAAAGCCAAGAAGGCTGAATTTTGTATTCAAGTAATCTTACCATTTTGTTGATATGCCATAACCTTTCATAATATGGCTTTGATTATCATATTCTGTGCCAGATGGATTCTCTTTCCAAATTTCAATTATTGTGATAGAAGGAATCCAGTAAAATATTTAGTAGACCCTCTTTTGCTTTCTGATATACCATAGCCTTTCACAATATCGCTTTGATTATCATATTCTGTGCCAGATGGATTCTCTTTCCACATTTCAATTATTGTGATAGAAGGAATCCAGTAAAATATTAAGTAGATCCTCTTTTATTTTCTGATATACCATAGCCTTTCACAATATGGCTTTGATAATCATATTCTGTGCCAGATAGATTCTCTTTCCAAATTTCAATTATTGTGATAGAAGGAATCCAGCAAAATATTTAGCAGAACCTCTTACATGTGCTGATGACATTTTCTTAGTGCTTATCATTTGAAGAAGCTCCAATTGCTCCCTAAGTTTTTAAGCAAATCAGTAGATCCTTTTATATAGATACTACTTGTCATTGGGATTTTATAGTATGTAGTATTGGGGAAAACCCCATAGTCTATGCCAAAGCCCACAACAGGGGATTGAATAGAATGATCAATAGAGAGAGAAATTTGATCATGTTTTTTGATGTTAAATTTGGAAGAGGATATCATTCAGGAATTTTGGAAGAACACCCCATAGATTGCTAGTGCTTGGAAAGCATGATGATGTGTGTCAGAGATGTACCAAGGCACTTCATTAGGGGGAGGGCATTTTGACCATTTCACCAGCTACCATTACTAAAAAAAGAAAAGGTCACTGTGATCATTTCTCTTGCAGCATAGCCAGATTTTGACCAACTTTCTTGCATTTTTGAAAATATTGGGGTCACCATGCCCCCATACTCCCCATAAACATATCACTGATTTGTGTTATAGATTTTGGCGGATTAGATAGAGCAAGTTAGGGAGGGAGGGATTTTAGACAAATTCTTGTGTTTCTGGCAATTGTCAATGGAACTGGAACAATACTGCTATTTTCTTGTGAGCTATGTCCTTGTACATACCTAAATAAGTGGAAAAGTCAGCAGAGGAAATGCCATTACTTTTTTTGTAAGCCAAAGAACTTATTCAGGTTGCTTACCCCCAATTCCTTCATTGCCATGGAATTGGTGGGGTTCCTTAAGCCTAAAAGGAAACTCAAGCAAGAGGCAAACCCTTGACGTGGGGCTTGAGCTTAACTCAGTATCCTATATTGAGAACTAATTTGTCTTGGCAATGGTACTAAGTTCTACACTGCATCTGAACAGGAGATAGTAATCATAAATACTTGCATTAATGTAACCAGTGAGAGCTGGTTGATAACTCATACTTTTTTAACAGGATTGCATTGCGCATGTGCGATCATATTTGCGCATGCGCACTGAATTTTGCATGACCAACTCGTCAGAGCTAGCTTCGCCACTGCTGATACCACCAGTTTCCTTTATGCTGATGACCTTGCTATAACAGTCCAAGCTCAGACATTTGGACAACTAGAAAATAACTTACAAGAGTACTGCAAAATATGACAAACTACTACTCAACAAACTACCTAAGAGCTAACCAAGGAAAAACACAAACATGTGTCTTCTATTTGTCTAGCAAAGAAGCTAAAAGGGAGCTGGAAGTCATTTGGGACAATGACAAACTCGTACATACATTCAACCCTGTCTACCTTGGAGTTACTCTAGACCGCACCCTGAACTTCAAAGCGCATGTCTTAAAGACTAAGGCCAAGATAAGCACTAGAAACTCCATTATCAATAAGCTGGTTAACTCTAAGTGGGATGCTAGCCCATCAACTGTGAGAACTAGTGGCCTAGCCTTATGCTACTCTGTAGCTGAGTATGCTTGTCCAGTCTGGAAACACTCTGTACATGCACAGAAGTTAGATCCAGTACTAAATCAGACCTGCAGAATCATAACTGGATGCATGAATCCTATCAACATTGAATCACTCTACATACGTGCTGGAATTGCTCCACCCAAAATCAGAAGACTCATTGCTACTCAAAATGGGCGATACATACAACTAGAAGACGGCAGACACATGCTCTATGGATATCTCGAATGCAAAAGAAGACTCAAACGAAGGAACTTCTACAATTTTCATCCTTTGGAATCATGTGCAGAGACTGCTAGAGTAAAGGTATGGACTGATCATATTAAGTTGCTGCACAACGCAAAAGAAATCAAAATGGGCATTCAGCAATCCGAAGCCCTGCCAGCAGGACACAAACTACAATGGACACACTGGAAAACCCTACACAGACTTCGCACTGGATATAGATGAGCTGGTGCCCTGATGCACAACTGGGGACACAGTGACAACCCCAAATGCACGTGTGGTGAACTGCAAACAATGCAGCATCTTCTTGAATGTGCACAATTAGATGAGAAATGTATAGTGGAAAATATTCGTGCAACAAACAATGTAGCCTTAGATACAGCCATGTGCTGGGCCAAGACCATTTAACATGACAGGGGAGACACGATATATATATATATATATATATATATATATATATATATATATATATATATATATATATATATATATATATATATATATATATAGTAAGTTCCCAATGCTATTGACTGAACTCCCTATCCTTAAGAGGGAGTCTGTTATGAGATTCCATTGATGATGAAACAAAATTTTCACCTTCTCTTGTGATATTTGAAAAGGAAATACGTAGCCGGGATGACATAAACTGTAAATGTTTTATTTTTGTAATTAAATTAGTTTCGTTTTTATAATTAGATAGTTGGTATTAATTAGTTAGAAACCATTTATGTAACCAACTTTAAATAAGTTTTATGATATGCTATTATAGCTTGTCGGCACATTTGCTGAATACCAATAGTAGGCGCTTATGCAGAAAGGCACCTCTCACTAAAGAGGGCTTTGAAGGGTTAGGGTTTTGAAAGGCTTTGAATGGTTAGGGTGTGAAAAGTGTTTGGATGTGAAGCTCTGAAAGGATTAGGGTGCTGGATTTCCAAAGGGTTAGGGTTAGGGCTAGAACCAGCGTTGGTTTCTTTGTCCATCATATTGAAATTGCCCATATACTGTGTATTAGAATATGCTTAATTTCGTAAGTGATTTTTACCCCAATCCGTTACTCCTTGGGGTAAAGCAAAGTAGCATATGGCTGTACACACGAAGAGCTATCGAGTGATATATAATGTAATGGGGGTAGCCCCACTATTTCACAGAGAGGTATTCACCTCAATGGTGCTCGCCAACGTTGTATTGTTTATAAAACTCAAGGAAAGGTCAATTTATCAGCACACTGGGCTCGAACGAAGTCTGTTTGTCGGCAAATTGGGATTTTGCATCCCACCAACCATTTTCTTTAGCTTTGCTCCTGGAAAAGAAGCACAGTGGAACCCCGTTAATACGGCCACTAACTGGCCGCCAGAAATATTCCGTAATAATGAGGGAGGACCAAATGCTGAAGTTACATTTGAAAATTATTGATGTATATCAATATCATGGCAAAAATGATCAAGTTTATTAAGTTATGTTGAATTTTACATCGTTAAGAGTGGTCTTACTCCATATGTATGTGGCAGGAAATCGTAGGGAATTGTTCAATGTGTGCTAAGGATATTTTACCCAAAAAAAGGAAAATAAGAAGGAAATATGGGTGTTCGAAAGTGGAAGCACTGGTTGGAATAGTAGGGGGTTGGAAATTTCCTAAAAAGCTAAATAGAAGAATACTTTCTCATTCCGTGTAGCCTTGAATAGCACCACAATAGGTATGACATGCATGCACACCAGTGGTGGCTCCAGGGGGGCTAGGGGGCTATAGGCCCCAGTCTGAAGGTGAAAAACTGTTTGTGCGGAGATTTTTGACATTGAAAGTACCCTGAAAACTGTATTTTAGCCCCCTCGTCGGAAGTGTGAGCCCCACTTCAGAAAAGTTCCGGCGGGAGAACTTGCAATTCCATTGCAAAGCAGCAGGACACTGAAATATGATTCAGGCTGGTGTAGTGGAATAAATCTAACCAAAATACAGAAGAAAACGAAAAGTAAATGAAAAAACGAACTTAGGCATGACAGATGGTGTGGAGAGGTCTGGTAAGGAGCTTAGTTGCATGCCAATGTTAGAGTTGAGGAAAGAGAGTGCTGAATAGACAAGATAAATTTAGGATGCGTTTTGATGAGATTTTGTGTTTTTGAGACTATTTAGAGAACTGGATCATAGTGGAATCGCTATATATATCTGCATATTGTATATTGGTTACTTTCTTAAGTTAACTGTCCGTGGCTTCGCCACAATGGGAGTTTCAATATTCAAGTTCTGAGTCAAAAGTCCTAATGAAGCAATGAAAGCGTGTAATTTCCTTATGAAATGTCTTTCTTTAAGTCAGCACATTCACTAATGGTTACACTGGCTTTCATGTCTGCAAGAAGGGAGACAAACTTTTGTCGTCAAGGATGTTGTCTGTTGACTGGCTAGATAACTTTAATGCAAATCTCGTTTGTATCAGTGCCACCAGAGTTCAAAATTTCATAGAAGACCTTTTCTCACTTTTTGTGGGCGTCAAACTACTGAAGCTACGTTCTACTGGCGCATTTGAGCAAGGAAAGGAAGCCATGACAGACGCAAAAATGATAAGATTGCTATATTTCCTATCTCCATTTGGTTTGTGCAACTCTCTCATCTTGGAAGAATACAAATTCTTTATAAGAAACAGTAAGATTGAGGTTCAGGCTGACTATTCTCAATTTTTCCAAAATTTTAAGGCTTGAAATTAGGTGATATAATAGATAAAATTGGATGTATTTATCGATTGAGAGCCCATTAGCCAAGTGTTGCATTTGTGGTGGTCTCTCTTGCGTATCGAGGATTTTACTGAGGAAAGTTTTTTAAATAAGCATAAATATATAATTATAGCACGGTTTCTAATTCCTTTAGGAAAACTACTTCGTGAAGCCAGAAGAGAAATTTCACGGCTATCAACTCTCCCCAGACTAGCAAGGAAAAGACATTTCATGTCTTTATGCTAGCAAAAGACTTATGCATCTCGCTCAAAAGTACATTATAGCCTCAGGCTTGCTCTTACTTTCTTCTTAATTTTCCGCCAAATTTTAGGTTCGTGTTCTTATGAAATGGCTCTTATAAAGAAAAGAGTGTAATCATTCCAAGCAGTTGCAGCATCTTTGCTTCATCTTCATCTTTGCCACGATGGGGTTATTTTAGGATGGGCAAACAAACAAAGAAATGATGTTACTCTTGTCAGTTTGGCAATATATTTGTGCAAAATGGATGGATGATTGTTGATGTGGCATCCACTTTATTGAGAAAGCGTAACAGAGTCTACTTTCATCATCTTCTTACACCATCATCTCATGTTTCCTTTCAAACCACTTGCAATACATCATCCATAAATCACGGAATGAATTAGAATGTGAAATCATAGACTTACAAAGCTGTTTCTTGACTTCCTTGTAAATTCCTTATTCATTCGAAAATATCCTTCTCATTTCCTTACAATTTTCATTTCCTTCTTTTTTCCTTTTAATTGACTAAATTTCCTTACGGTAAGGAAATTCTCTTGCAAGTAGAAACCTTGATTCCAACTCTCCTGTCTATTTGAACACAAAAGTACCACTTTAGGTTAACCTTTGCTCTACCGTGACAATATTTTTTACGCTTTTATTTTGCTTTAAGATGAAGTAAGACCAGGGATGTGCCGACTGGGGGGTGGGGGTGTCACGCCTCCAACATTTTCAAATGTGCAAGAAAGTTAGTCAAAAGATAGCCATGCTGCAAGAGAGTTGGCAACAGTATTTTCTGTGACCTTTATTTTTCCTTTTTGTTAGTAACAATAGTTTATAAATTGGTCAAAACGCCCCCCCCCCTCCAACAGAAGGTGTCTCGGCACATCATTGAGTAAGATATCAAAAAAAAACACCTAAATATGCTCCGTTGTTCTTCTGGCGAGGTTAAATGTTTGACACTGAAGAGCAATTTAAGAATAGTCATAAGCTCAAATCGAAAAAATCCTATAGAAATAAATGTGATGGCCTAGTGGTAGAGTGATGGCCTAGTAGTAGAGCATCTGCCTTACAACCGGTAGGTCGTGGATTCGAGCCCCGGCCGAGCTCGACATATGAGAATAGAGTGGGAAAGTTAAACTCGCGGAGCTACCAGTGGACCAGCCCCCGCTGTAGCTTTCACTGCATTCGCAGGCGCAGGGCCTAGGGCTATAGAAACGGAGATAGGTGCCGCCCTATGCGCCATTGGGGGCGGGAAAAGACTTTGACTTTTTTGAAAGAATGTAAATTCAATTATGGTTGCATCGTTTAGCCAAGGCACAAAATAAACACTTTTTCATAAGAAGTTTTATAAGAGTATTCTGGTTGAGAATCGTTGAAGTTTAATACTAATTTAAGAAGAATGCAAGTCTCAAGTCTCATCAAGGCTGAAAACTTTTGTGCATTTGAGTTACAGTACTGCTTATAGATTAACTTTTTCACTGTCAATGCAATATTTGTTATTCTGCTCCAATGTATTCTTCTTTATGATAAAAGTAAGATTGAATACAAGTAATTGAATATAATACATTCGATTAAGAATGTTGATTGAGGCTCAGCGGAAAATAAGGTATTCTTGTAAGAAGGGTGTGTATGTGGCCAGGGCTCGAATAATCACATACATCCACTAATTTCAAAGATCTCTCGGCCATGGTCGGTGCTAATCACCACAGACTCCTATTTCACTTTCACAATTTACATTTAGTTTGCTAGAAAACTATATTTCAAGCAAAATTTTTATTAGACCAACTCTACACAGAAGCATAAACCGTGGTGGCGCCAGGGAAGGGCTAGGGGGCTAGCCCCCTTCAGAACACGCTAGCCCCTCTCGGAAGGTGAAATATACTTTTTCAGAGATTTTTGGCATTTATAGTACCCTGAAGGCCTTATTTTAGCCCCTCTCGTCTGAAGAGTCAGCCTCCCATCGGAAGTTTCCTGGCATCACCCCTGTACATAAATAGTTAAAAATTTTCTACAAAAGCAGAATAGACGCCCTGTCTTGTTTTATGCTATCATCAAGGATATTTGAAAAAGAACTTAGCCTGAATGATAAAAATACTACCCTGTAAAATGGTCTTTACGTACTTGGAAGCCTGCAAAGATTTTTTTCTGAGACGACATTTTACACACTTATTCTCATGAAATTAATCTGCAATTGATAGATTCATGCTACTTAATGACACGTATATAAGTTTCTTACATGAATGGCAACACTCTTACTATACCATAATGATGATTGAAAACAGTAGCGGTGCCAGTGAAAAACTTCTGGGGGGTGGGGGGGGGGCTAATGCTGCCAAAGAGCCGACATTGAGAGGTGTCAAAGAATTTTAACGGAAAATACCTATCGTATTGTTGAAAAAAACTAATGAAAAGGTGATAGACATTATGAAAGTGCTGACAGTACATAGAAATTTACGTACCGATGGGGGCTCAGTAAAATCATGGGGGCTGCAGATCCCAAGGCCCCTTGGTAGCACCATCCTTGGTTGAAAAGAGAAGCTGTAGTCACTGAGAAACTTACACGACGCTCTTGAATCAACACGGCCTTTAACAGCTACACCCATTTTACTGCGCACTTTTACACGAATACGTGGTTGATAACGTTGGACCATTCAAGAAGTAAAATAGAGAGCTTGAAATATAAAATGAGAACTGTATTTTAAATTATAAAATCAATTAGAAATTTCATTTGAATATGGCCATAGAACTGAAATGGCATTTTGAAATGAAACTGAAACTGAAACTGCATTTCCAAGAAATTCCAAATTGAAGCCGAATATCGTGGAAATGAGACGTAAACTTGAGTGTAATTTTGAAGTGAAAAAGTAATCACATTTTTATTGAAATGTCAGTTATTTTCTAAACTATAAAAATTGAAGAAGAAAAACTTTTGATACTACTGGGTACCACAGAACTGACTAAGCCAAAAATGTGGAAAGACGTTTTTTCAGTAAACTAAATTATCAAAAACTTCTGCACACATATATTTCCTATTTGCTGAAATAAGTTCTTTTTGAGATTTTGCTGCAAGAACCTTCAACAGTTCAGATGGACCATAGAGACTTAATCTTCTGGATAGAAAATATCAGATGAAATCATTGGTATGCGAGTGAGAAACTTAAATAGGATTCTTCAATTGTTTGATGTATTTCCTAGAACAAATTCCAGAACAATGAGATTGTATTTAGCAACACTACAAAATGGTCGACCACCCCAAAGATTAACTTTCTACTTGATTACGTTAGAAAGGCAAAACTAACACCATACACCAAGCTGTATAAACTGACTCAAAATATGCAGCCATTTTATGGGTGTGGCTCCTAGCTTCCATGTAAACTAGAGAAAATTGGCACACAGATCATGTACTTGGAATACGCCTCATATTTACATACAAATACAAAATTACGCTTCGAATAACTTTCTTTCTCTGAACAATGCTCATATTTTGAACATGCAAGCCGTAAAACCATAAGCGTAGGATGCGGGGGGCAGAGGGGTTGCAGCCCACTCTAAGAAAAGCAGAAATCCGTTTCACTCGGACAAATTTTCTGAAAGAACAATAGGACATTCGGGCAACTTTTCTGCCTGCCCTCTAGTTCTATTTGATATTTTCGGGCAGATAATTTGCAGCCCCCTAAATTTGACGTCCTCCTACGCCCATGCGTAAAGCCCTTAAGATATGAAAACTGAGCTACTTTTTCAACATCCCCAACTCATGCTTTTTTACGATGGCTCAGCAATGCCTAGATAAGTACACTTTCTGATACCCAGGGAACAAAATATGTACTGGTTGCTACATTAGAAGGTACACAAGAAAGTTGAGGCATTTTCTAAGATTTATCATTAAGTGCACAAAATGTACTGCTTTGAGAAAAAACTTATCTAAGTCGGACTCGCATAAGTTAGATACTTTTCAAGTCGGGCAAATATACACGGTCCCTGTCCGCTTGGTACAACTGCTGTAGTTTTTCTAATCGTAAGTTGGATTTTATAAGTCGAATATTTGCATAAGTTGGTTTTTTATGACGTCCGCACCTTACACAGCATATTATATATGGTCTTCCTAATGAATAATTTATAAATAGCGTTTTCTATATGACTAGCCATTTTATATAAAGCAGTTGAATTTTCAATAAGCATTACATCACAGTTACTATTTGCGGATTCCCCTTTAGTCTCCAAGAATTACAGGGAATAACCACTGCTTCTAAAAATTCACGTGATGTTTCATACAGGTTTCGGTCTGTCATGGGTGATCCCCATTGCATGATAATGACAATAGAATTGGTTGTAATAGATTATTACAAAAGTTCTGACAATGACCATATTGACAACAAATGATTGAAAGTCCACCATTATACAATGGGTATAGCAATGAAAATAGAAAAAAGAATTAGATATGAATATATCCAGCCCAAAATGTGTTTGATAGAGGGACTCAGCCCCCTAAAACTTCTATAATTTCGACAAGGGTGGCTGAGTCCTCCCGAGCCCCCTTCCAGGACACACCTGTTAGGAAGCCTATTTCGTAGATAAAAGTATCCCGGGCAGAATCAGGGTTAAATTTTATAGTGCAAACAGGGCCTATGTCTGCATGAATTATTTAGAGGAATATGAATACATCTACTGAGGGGTGTGACGAAGAAAGGGGTGTGTGTATCATCCTACCCACTTTTTGCCGAAGCCGATGGCATTCAATTGCTCTTAGATCCCGAACAAGCTCCCCCACTCATTTATTTGAAAAAGTTCCCAACGCCCCTCTCTTATTAGAGCCCTTCGCTTATTTAAGGTAGTCTAGTGGTGAAATAAGCAATTTTCTTTATTTTGAAAGTGATCTTCATGAAAATCACCATAGAAGGAGATTCTTAGATGCAGAATCTAAATATGAGGTCCAAATTTGGGTGTGGTCATTGGTATCCATGGCAACGGGAATACAATGGTTATTTTACTGCATGTGCTAGTGCATGCCTCATTTGCATGTTTTAG
>WIPJ01067538.1:25589-36236 GCA_018155075.1 Cassiopea andromeda | reverse complement strand
GGGCCTATCTCAACTCTTTCTATGGCCGTCGGAAAAACAAAAACTACATGTTGCATTTTTGCAGCAGACTTCTGCTTTTCAATCAATCAAAGCGAACCCAACCCCAGAAAAGTGCGTTTTTTTCTTGTAAAGTGTTCTGATATCGAGAAATCTCTATTCCTGACAGTGACTTGAATGATATAGGAGTCGATTAAAACAAAAAAATATTTTCTGAACATTTTTTGCAAAACCTTCATTTTCACCACTAGACTACCTTAATAGTCCGATCTGTTTAGGCGAAACCTGCAAAAAGTTGGTACTTTTGTAGAGTTACCCAAATAATGAATAAGATATGTGGCAAGATTCTGAAAAGTGTTTTCTTGCAATGACGTTAAATCGGGGTATTTTGTACTTGTGCTGGTTGTTGTACAGTTAGCCCAAGCTTGAAATCCCTCCTGCATATTAGGATCCCCGCTTATTCGGGACCTACGGCTGGCTTTTCAGTATTTTATTTGCTTGTTGGTGAAAGTGGCATAGTGATCATCGCTTGTTTTGTAATTTTTGAAGATGCTTTAGCCAGTCGGTAAATTCCTTCTATTACACCCCCCAGCCAAAAGCCCTTCGCCACACAACTGCATCTGTTTTGATTGCAATTTTGTACATTGCACAAATGAGCCCTTTCTTTAGTTTAAAACGCATGGAAAGACGCAAGGAGACATGATTTGCGTTAAATGAGCTCTTTGTCATAAAAATGCCGTGCTTTTCGCTGAACCTTGTTTCCCTTGAACTCTTTTGATTTTCAGACCAAGATTTCATAAATTTCCTAATTGCCAAAGGTGTAGCGTCGTCTGAAAATTCAAATATTTGTTGATGTCTTATGGAGCTAGAGCCTTAACATACTATTGAATTTTTCCTAAACTTGAGCAATTTTGAACTTTGATGTTCATACATACTTTATTTTTATAAAAAAGAGGGTATTTGTGGTTTTTGTACCTATCAGCTGACGTTATATTAGGCATTTTTCACGGCACACCGCAGGACTTCTCACTGTATAGTAGCGGGCCACAGCACAATGGCTATTTCAAGAGGCTGAATAGAATAGGGATCAACTCATTGTAATCAGGAAAACCCTGCACAGCAAATGGGCACTAACCAAGGTAATTCACATATGCTTCTAGGAATACAAATCTATTGTAAGGAGAAATCATGCTTGTAAATACCAATGATTAGGGGTAATCCCCATGTCATGTGAACAGCAAGCTAATATAAATACAGCCACAACGAATCGTGAGCCAGACTAAATCATCAGCGGTTGCTTGGCCACAGCGAAAGAGGTATCGCATTATTCCTACTCTGAGAGATTACTGAACAAGGTGACGTACCAATTTATACTGCTTTTGATAATTTTGCCCTTGTTGTAGAAAGAATGTTTAAGAGGCATGTGAGAGATGTGTGTGCCATTACATTGTCAGGGATGTTAGCATCTTTGACAGATCTTTGACACAACTATTGTTGCCTCAATGATATTTTGGTAACATAAGGTTTATAAATATATCTATGCGACCTTTGACTGTAAATGAATGGAACTTGCATCCTATTTTGTGATTATTTGCAGTTATAGGACTTTTTGAAATTTGAAAGTTCCATAAATTTTTCCGCTAGTAGTATAAGTTTTAAATATTTCCCCTTCTACATGTAGGTTCCATGGCCATATAGAAGAAGTAGGGCAACAGTGCTACTATTAGAAATACTGTAGATCCAATTAATGCCAATGAATACATGACTTTATTATCTGCAATTTCATATTCTTTCAAAACACTCCATTTGCTTATCATTAAATTTAGATGGCTGGAGAGTTTTTTGGTGGACTTGGTCAAGCATTTGTTGGAGGACTGGGGTGCATCGCAACACTAGGGCTAAATGATGACGTCAAAAGGTGGACTGAAGAAGGAAGCAGCAAAATTGAGAGAAGTGCTGAGAAAGCCTGGGGCAAAGATGGGGAAGTTACTCAATTCTTTGAAAGCATGCCAGGTATGGAAACAAAAAATTACATGAAAACCGATTAAAAAATTGTATAACCTGAAAATCTGGCTAAATAGCAGCCGTCATTTACTTGAATGAAACATGTTTCGTGTTGTAGTCACAAGAATACAAAAACGTAGCTGAAAGAAATGTTCTTGAAGGACAAAGTCTGCCTTTACCATCGACTTGGAGGTCTATTTTCTTGATTACTTACATCTCTAGGTTTATAAGTCTGTTTGGGGGGTGGGGTGGGTATGACAGAAATTTCTGACGAAAAGTTAGTACGCTATCAGCTAAGAATCACGAATAATCTTAATGTACCAAAATGGAGAGTCGCATATTATGGTGCAGATACAGTAAGGTTCATGGGTCAAAGAGTGCAGGCAAAATTATCAACAGAAATTAAAACTTCCAGCTCTTTGACAGTATTTACATACATCTGAAGTCAAAGCGGGCATTGCAACTGTAGGGTCTGCAAGACTTTTATTTATGGATTGGAGTATTCATAATTTTAATGTATTCTTTTCTTTTCATTTTTTCAATCTTGTAAAAAGTTGGCCTAAATTAGCTTCTTCTTAGCTACTGGAAGTAGCCAACTGTAGATTAGAGCATTCATTATTATTAATATTATATTATTACTATTATTTTCAATGCCCCTGCAGTTACGTGCCTGGAAAAATAGCTCAATAGCTCAGCTTTCCAAGTACGGAAAACAGACTAGTCCTGGAAAAGAGAGACAGAAACCAAATCGAATGAAGCATCGCCAATAATACACTACATTTAATGACTAATCAGTGTTTTTATAAGAAACTTGAATATGCATCTAGTAATAAAAGGTTTTTAATTTGGCATGAAAAGTTTTGGCATCTTTTTCCATCTTTTCCAAACATAGCTAAAAAACTTAAGAGTGGAAGCAATCCAATGTACACTTTTTCATACAAATCTTATCCTTACAAAAGAAATCATTTCAGACAACTGAGTAAAGAATTTTATTGTTTACGAACAGTTATAGGGTATGTTGCATCAGCTGGTCATGGAATCGCTGCTGCTGTCAGTGGTAAGGATGAAGATCTTCAGCGAGCAAGGAGAGCATGCGCAGCATCAACTAAGTCAACTTTGGTCACAGCAGGGGCAATCGGCGGTGGATTAGTCGGTGGACCAGCAGGTATGTAGAAGACTAATGATTACACCTTAAATTCCTAGTATTTCAAATGATACAGATTAGAGAAGATGTAGGAAATCCTTGCATCCAGGCACTAAGCCATAGGGTGGCATGGGGTGGCAACTGCCACCACTCGACAACTAGGTACCGCCAGCTTTTTGCACTTTCCTGGGAAACTTTTTGTAATGTTCTTTGTTGCTTTATATTTGTAGCTAAGGAGATATCTCCTGAAACTTTGGCTGAGTACAACTTTGGTCCTTGTAAGAAACTAGAAAGTTCAATCTTACTTACACACAAATTATTCATACCATTGTGAAAACATGAATTGCGAAAAAAGCTCTCTGATTTTGTACCACGTGATTCCTCGAGGAAACTTTTGCCACCCCTGAAACACAGGCTTGGCTACGGGCTTGCTTACACCAGAGCAATCTTTCAAATGAACAACTATTTTAACACCATCCGGGATAGAAAAAGGAAAAACATATTGTGTCAGAAATTTTTGGAACTTTGATCAAATCAGCCTGATTATTGTTGACAAGGCGCTTGCAATTTCGTGGAATCATTCATTCAGCTGCGCATGAAGATGTTGTGAGTCTCACTGCCCAGTTTTGACTCAGTTGAAATGAAGTTTCCAGGTAAAAAAAGGTTTCCCATTCACCAAGGGAGATCGTCAGACATTTTCACAACTTTTGTCTCAGTGCTCGGCAGCGGGCATTTCCGCCCCCGAATATTTCCGCCCCTGCACCATAAGCCCCGTTCGCACTACACAAACTAATTTAGTTTTGCCTAGATTAAGGCTTAAACAGGGCTATAGCAATGTTTCAATTACATTTTGTCATGTGGAGCACATACCATTGAGGAGCACCCTTGCTATTGAGGGAAATGCTATTGATTGGGCGTTCTTCACAGTGAGAAAAGCGCGCTAGCAACATGATAATAGTCGCTAGTACAATGAATAACAATGACTCTTTACTCCTAAATTTCCAGCTGAAATCAATATATAGAAACTTGAGTAGGAAGAGGTTCTCCTTAAAACTATCAAAGATTACTAGAAGTCCTAAGCAATTTGAGAGGAACTTTTTAATTTGCTTCCCATTAACAATTAATGGGAGGGGCTGTGAACCTTGTTTTCTTGAAATAAAGTGAATGCCATAATGGCTGCTATTCTAGACAGCATTCAGCTGCATGAATCCACTTGTTTCATTGACACACTGTAGGGTTTATAAAAAGTTTTCCTGAGTCCATAATTCATGGAATAAAAGTGTATGTATGATAATAGCTTCCAATGTAACGACTTTCAAGCATGCAAAATATTTGTTTTCTGACACTTCAAATCAAATACCAGGGGGGTCGAAATGACTTTAAAGTGGAATATGAAAAAATGGAAAATGAATGTGAAATAGGAATATGAAATTTTGGAAAATGAAAAATGGAAAATGGTCTTTTATGGTACATTCTTCTGTAGAAAGTGTAGGAAATAGTGAAACATACTACTTTCTGCAACCAAGGTAGAGAAGCAATACCCCCAGCCCCCTAGTAGTTTCGATGCCCCGTGGATATGATTAGTGAAATAGGTACCTCAAGTCCATAGTCAAACCATAACTGGCATTCATTCACAGAAACAACTTTGTTTGCAGGAGCTGCGGCTGGTGCCGCTGCGGGAAGTGCCGCTGGCCAGTGTTCTGAAAAAGGCATCAACCACGCAAACGACAAAGAATTTCAGACTAATGGCGGTACGTTCCGTGATTTCAATGGAGGAAATTTTGTAGTTGAGATGGCGTTCGATGGAGCACTGGGAGGAGTGTCTGCAGGGACGACATGTACAGCGGGAAAAGCAGCAGCAAGGAAGGCCGTTGGAGAAAGTTTGAAAGAAGCAGGTGGTGGTGGAGTGAAAAGATATGCGCAAAAAAGAGCCGTAGAGGCTGCGATTGCAAAACCAGTTACAGCAGTATCTAGCAAAGGACTCAATGCTGTGTACAACCCAAGAAAATAGACACGTTTTGTATTGACTACTTTTTCTAAAAATTCGACTGCTTGGAGAAACATTTATCAACTGTATTGATATATATTTAAAGAATATATGCATGTATAGAAAGTTCTAGAAGAGTTTTAAAATAGATTTACGTTTTGTATAATAGAATTCCAATGAAAACTTGCTACTCTAATGTACTAAAATAGCCATCCAGGGACAAAGCTCTATTACTTCCAGTCAGGGGGGTGAAGCAGAAATGCCCGACAAGAAGGTGTAACCTGCTTGAGCAAGGGTATGCCTGAAAAAATCTGTCGAGTAAACGGACAACCTACGATCGTTTCGAGGGGGGAGCTGTCACACACCCATGCGTCCAAAACATCCCTAGCTTCAAATCTATTTTCAAATCTATTGACTGTCACAATCGACGCTGTCAAGCCTTCAATCGCACAAACTAGGTTCGCTGTTGAGGCCACACTTGCTCATTGCCTTAAAATGGCTATCAACGATGAAATCAATGCACCGATGCAAAGTTAATGCTTTTACTCTCTTCCTGTCTTTTCTTTTTTTTCTAAACCCCTATTTTAAGACTATTGTCTTCTAAACCACATGACAAGAAAGAAGGACAATATTTACTCAAAAGTAAAAATTGATATGAGGATGTCAATGAGACCACAAGTTTCACTATTGTCTTCAGTAGCCTGCAATAAAATTGGCACAATTTTAGCATTAATGAAAATACTAATTGCAAGGGGGCTAATTCAAATTATGTACAGAAATGGAGCAAAAATTTGTTTTAACTCAATCTATGAGCAAGAAAAATGCTTAGTGTCAATTCAACGAATGTGTTAATAAGGGGTGTACTTGAAAAGGGATATTAAAAGTATTTAAGAAGTCATTACAAAGGTAAACACGAGAAATCCATCGGAGCTCCAAAAAAACTTATATAAATCATGAAAAAGTGTAGGAACTTGAGGATATCACTTCTTACAACTTTTGTGGAAAAGCTTACTAAAAATTACAACAAGTATGAATCATGATTGAATCGTGTCCTGCAAAAATGATCGATGAGCTTTGTGTTCTGTAAATTATATACAAGTGATAAGAAACCCAATGAGCAAATAATGAATAATTGAAACTCTGTCCCGAACAAAACCAATGTTAATATCTTGATTATTGTTATAAACTAAACAAGTGATAAAAGCCCATTCTTCTCAAAAACCAATTGTATCTTTCTACAAGTTTTCCAGGCCAGGGAAAATTACAATATTTGCTACAAGGCAGTTTACTAGCGAAGAAACAAGTCATGTTAACATACTTTTTCAAGGTTCTGACTCAAGGTATTCCAGTGAAACTGAAAGTGTTTTATAGCAATGATGCTGGCCAATCCAAGAGGATCAGACAATCTAGACGGCTAATCAAGGATCAAATACATGGAACGATTGAATTGGACCCTGTCCTTGCTGTTATTATCGACACACCACAGTTTCAACGATTAAGAAACATAAAGAAGCAAGGTGCGTCCTACTGGGTATACCCTGGTGCTTCTCACAACAGGTTTGAGCACAGCATTGGTACATCCTACTTATGTGGAAAATTCATCACCATTTTGAAAGAGAAACATCCACACTTGATAACAGATATGGATGTTATTTGGGTTAAAATTGCAGGGTTGTGTCACGACATGGGGCATGGCCCATTTTCTCACGTTTTCGATAATCAATATCGGAAACTTGTAGCACCCCATAGTAAATGGACACACGAAGAGCAATCATGCAAAATGTTTGACTATATGATTGAGGAAAACAAGACCGTGAGAGAAGCATTTGAAACCGAAAAGATTGGAGAGAAGGAAAAAAACTTGGTTAAAGATCTCCTCATCGGGAAAGATCCTTTGAAGTGTAACAATGGTAGCATCAGGGAAACTGATGGTAAAAAGCATTCACTGTTTTCTTTATGAAATTGTTTCCAACGCCCGCAACGGAATCGACTGTGACAAGTTTGACTACTTGATGCGTGACTCCTACCACATTGGCTGGAAATGCAATTTTGACTGCATGCGTTACTTTCAAACAGCTGACATCAAATGTATTGATAGCAACTATCAACTTTGTGTAAGGGATAAAGAACAATTTGCCTTATATCAATTATTTCAGATGAGAAATGATCTTCGCCACCAAATTTGCCAACACAAGACAACAAGGGCAATTGAAGCCATGATATGTGATGCTCTTAGCCTCGTTGATAAAGAAATGAAGATCTTTGAGAGTATTAATGATCCAGCAGCATTTACTTATCTCAATGATGGAATCATCGATGAAATTGCCAGAGAAAGGCCTAAAGATTTCATAACACCTTCATATAGCAAAAATATGGAAAAGGCAAAGCAAGTTATCAATCGCATTCACACTAGAAATCTATAAAGGTTGTGTGGAGAAGTAACCATTCCTGAATGCAGTGAAGAGTCAAAACAAGGAACAGAGAAAGACGTAAATGAAGAGGTAAACCTAAAGATGTTCATTCTGAACAAGATTAAAAGGGATAAAGATTATCCTATCACAGAGGAAGATTTTCATGTGGAAGAGGTACGCAATGAGTATGGCAAAGGAAGTCAAGATTCTATAGAGTCAGTTATATTCTTCAACAAAAATGGAGAGATAACCACAATGGAAAAGGAACATATTTCCAATATACTGCCAAGAAATTTCCTAGATCGTAAGATTAGAGTCTACTGCAAACCTGACGATCAAGATAAGAGAGATCAAATTAGGAATACTTTTGAAGATTGGTGCAAGCAGCGTAAATATCCTCTACAAGAGATCATAGAAGACAAAAGCACTTAGGGCTATTCCACGAATGCAAACGGCCAGCGAATAAGCAAGTAAAGATGAAATAGAGGAGTAGTTGCATCAATCTTTTGACATTTATCGATATGAAAAGGAGTAAGACAACAACAAGGTATGACGTTTTTAAGAATCAGTGGAATACAAGCTGCTCAAATAGCCCTTGTTATAATTCTGTATCTTTGTCGCTAGGGGTGGGTAAACCGCTGGTCACTAGCAACACTGGACTCTTTCACTCTTAATTTGGGCCGCAAAATACTTCAGTCTAAGATAATTCTTTAGGCAGCCTCTCCAGGGGACCGGTTTTAGTTGGAACCGAAACATTCTGGGTGTGTATAGGCCTCACATTTCCATGGAATTGCTTTGAACGGTTCCATTTGGAACTGCTAATCTGGCTCAATTCGTCTGCTAGTGAATTAGATCCCAATTGGAACCGTACTCATGAAAACGAGTGGAATAAAAATCTGGGCAAATGACCAATGCACGTGTAGAATATGCCAGCAATGTGGTATTCGATACATGGTACTAGTCTTTCTTTCCTTTCTGTTTTTCTGCTGCATTTTGTTGTTGTTACTAATGTTTTTTAGATATTTTACGTATATAAGTTGGTCTGTATTCGTATAAAAATGCTAGATACAAACCAACGTTAAATAATGAATATGAAATGAAGTAAAGTGGAACAGTTCCAAATGGGCCTGAATAGGAAGTGAATGAAAAAAAGCAAAGAAAAGTGATTGGCGCACTTCTTCTACTCTCCTATTGCTTTCTTGCACACCTGCTAGGCAGATGTCTCCTGCGTAGTTTTCGAGCATCAGGTCCAAATGGAACCGGTCTTGTACACGCAAGGCCTATCCGTACCTGGGTAATACGGTTCCAAATGGAACCGTCCCGTGTATACGCTGCCTTAATCATTGCTAATATAAAAGTAAACAAAAAATTTTATATTTTATTAGCTAACTGAGAACCGTTTCAGACTTAATTGGATTAAAATCTAAATGAACAATTCTTGCGGCTCTCGAACCTATATTCATATTTCATATTGATATTACCTTTTCTATACACGAAAAACCATTCAGATACACTAATATCAAAACATCAATACATTATACGGACGTTTTAATTTTCGGATAAACGGTAGTCCGAAAATTAAATTGTCTGAAATTTTTTGCGCCTGAAATTTAAGTTGTCCATAGATTTTATTTACTAACAAATTTCCCAACCGAAAGAAATAATCGATTGCTTTGAAACAAAGTGGTTCTTAAGAAAACCAACATAAATCGGCACAATATATGCAGTTAAATGCAGGGAAACTCAAGTACTTTGTTCAAGAAAATTTAGAAACTGTAGAATATCAATTTGTCTAAAACAGAGTAAATTGACTTGCTTCCATTCGTTAATTCGTACGATTTTTGTTTGGAAAAGACTGTACCTTGTTATTTTGATCTGCATGGACATTTTTCGTGCGGTTGAGCGGTTGTATCCACCCAGATGTGTTTGACTTTCAAACTATAAGTTCAGTTTGGTCTCAAAAATAAGAAGCTAATTAAGAAACTGTTAGTACTAGAATGCCAAAGCTTTTATATAAAATTAAGAAACTTTTAGTGCTAGGTGATATTACCAAACTCATTACACGTGGCAAGGTTCCTAGTGAACTGCGATGCTGGGATGGGTGCATGCTGAGGAATTTGGGCAATGAACGGGTGTGGTCAATGTTACAAAGAAATGGGAATAGATATGGCCAAGTTAGCATTAAGTAATGACAGCAAGCAATATAAAAGTTGTTTTAAAAGAAACATATCTGTAGAAAGCATAAGACTCAAATTAGGCAAAAAGTTAAGAAGCACTTAAGAAACATAAGCAGACTGAGTTTCAAATAATAATTTTCAAAATCTGTTATTACTAGAAAATTCTTTATCAAAAAAGCAAGAAAATAGAATTAACATCCATTACATGCTTCATAAAACTTGGGCATCCTTTTTCTTGCATCACAGTTGCCTAATCTGGGTTGTTGTTATCATTGCAAGTATTTAAATTTAAGAAACATTGAAGAAACATTTAAAGGGCAACTGAAATCCAAAGCAAAACTCGTAAGTAAACAGATCTTTGGCATGTCAATGCAAGACATTACTTTTCCATCTCATCTGCTGTCTTGTTTGACCAAAATATTTCTTTCTTTTTGGCTAATTGACTCAACTGGGTGCCGCCATCCTGTATTTCCAAGCATAGGGCTCAAATCTTCATTGGACGAGAGAGTTTTCAAAGTCACGTGCCAGTTTTCAAGAACAGACCAGTGATAAACTTCGAAGGTATAAACAAATCGTAATTTTTGCAAAATTTAGGCCATTTTCGCCAACCTTTACTTTAACAATAAACTGATGTACAATTTCGTAGCAAGTTCCGCAAAAAGCTGCCGTGGAAGTCATCTTTCTTAGCTTTTTGCGGAATTTATCTAAATGGCCTAAATTTTGCGAAAAATTCGATTTGTTTATACTTCTAAGATTATCATTTGTCTGTTCGTGAAAACTGACACGGGACTTTGCAACTTCTCTTGTCCAATCAAGATTTGGGCCCTAAATATATATATATATATATATATTTATGTCTATATGTATTTATATATATAATGTATATATATGCATGCATATGTATATATTTTTATATATAGTTATATA
>WIPJ01067538.1:14216-25412 GCA_018155075.1 Cassiopea andromeda | reverse complement strand
TATATATATATATATATATATATATATATATATATATATATATATATATATATATATATATCCTGTAAACTATTGTTATATTTAGGGAGATACTTGGGTCTCGTCTCTACTTAATTCCTATCCCTAAATTATAACATAGAGGAGAGCGTGAGTTCTCTCGTAGGGATATAACGAATATCTAACAAAGGCTATGTAAAACTTACGACCTTTTCTCTTTAAAACAGCAGCTATCCTGAGGGTCGCTTTCATCTACTTGAGTTACTTCTACTTCTTCGACGACAACTCACTTTACGATAAAAACTAAACTAATTCATAATTCTCAACACAAAAGATGGTGCAATATATAGAGAAATATCCAATAAAAACGTTAAGTCCATAAATTGCCCAATAGACAATGTCTTGGGTCTTTTTGCACAGTAATGGTGCAATGTTCCTTCTTCAGTTCGCTGACGAATTCCGGTAATGTGGAGGAGCCATGTTATACAACACTATTAATTGTCTATAAATGCTTACATGTTAGCACAGGGGCATAGGCATAGTTGGGCTCCACACTCCCAAAATTTAGTATGTTGGCAAATTTGAATAACATCAGAGGGAGCCTTTCTGTCGGCAAACGGAGCTACCAACCCCACAAACAATTTCCCTCTTCTTTGACCCCGCATGAGCATATATCTTTGCACTTTCTGTAAAAACATGAAATATGAAAGACAGATGTATATTATACAATTCAAGAAAACTTCAGTTTGCGCATTATCTTTAAAAATGGTGTATGTTTTGCGGTCAGAATTTTCTTTTATCTGTGAAACATTGTTTTGTCATACCCAGCACAGTCATATCGATTTACGTTAAGCTGAGAAAGCAGCATTACAGCAACTTTGCAAATAGGTTACCTCTTCACGCTCTCGACGTTTAATTCTTCAGAGGCAGGTCTTTTAGTTTGGTGCCCTAATGCAGCAGAAAATATGAATTTCGTTGGAGCCGCATCTGATTCTTTGACCAATAAGTTCTTTCTGTAAATCAGTTCCTGATTCAAAGCAAATTTCTTCAAAATGTTCACTGCAAACATAACAATTTTTTAGCGGAGGGAGGTTTGCTCTCTGCAATCGTGCAAACCAGGCCTTCTGTATGTCAAGTTGACTCGGAATTTTGTGATATCTCATAAATCCAGCTTTAACGGTTTTAGCAGAATAATTCGTACACCGTGGAACACAGCAATGCACCATGTCTGTTAAGAATACCCAAGATCGAAAAAAATTCGTAGTAAACAACTCATAGCCCTTGACGTCAACTGACGTTGTGACGTCTAACCTCGTTTTGAGAGAGGAAGTAGGAGTACAAAATGGCGGCGTCCAGTCGAGCCAATTAACCAAAAGGCAATATTTTGGTAAAACAACAAAGCAGATGAAACAAAGAAGTATTGTCTTGCATTACAATGCTAAAGATGTGCTTATTTACGACTTTTGGTTTTGCACTTCAGTTGCCCTTTAGGACTGAATTTGACGAAATATTAAGAAACATCCAAGATGAAGTAAGAGAATTTGTTTCCTATAAAAAATGTAACCCGCCTGCAAGGTCTTGATTTCATACCTATGCATAGAACTCTAAAGCAGGCTCATGGGCATTCGCAATTGGATTTCAGAGCGCAAACTGCAGGCATGCAAACGTTACTTCTAACTTGCTTACACGCGCAAGATCTTGTCTAAAGCTGTCATATCCACAAAGAGTCTGGAAGATTCCCTGGTATCTCTTTTTCAGCTATATGTAGTTTCTATACATATGCAGCTTAGTCAGTAAGTTTTGTGCCTAATGCTGCGTTATGTTGGAAAATAGAATAACTACGAAGTATAGCAATGACAATTGTGGAATTTACTTTGGCCTATCTAACAAAAGCTTAGAAAGAATGGGTGATCCTCTACGTTACCTAGTCTCTCTCAGTACTCATCATGAGCGATTCTGATCTAATGCATGGGCGTTAAACTTGGGCGCAGAAAAAATTTCGGACAGAAACATTTTCGGACACGGTCTCATGCGGAACTTTTTTTGTCCGAAACGTTTTGAGGTTAATGTAATATGTGTACCGTTAATCATCGTAGATTTGGGTTTAGGGATGGATTTATGAGCAATGCTGTTTGGAAAAAGAAGCTACTGTTGGAGTTTTCATACCATTGTAGTTATAGAACCTCCCACAAGAAACTTTTCTCGGTGGTAACAAGTAACTTTTAAGTACTAGATCTGGCCCTAGCTCTAAATTTCAAAAATAGCAGCATACTCAATAGTATTACGTGCCAACGATATCGGCTTCCTATTTCAAAACAAAAGCAATTGTTACCAGAAATGTCATAAATATTTTCTTGTTGTTTTTTTGGTTTCATAGGTTTATATGATCGGTTTCTTATAAATTAGTTTCTTACAAAAACGTGTGTATATTTATATATATATATATATATATATATATATATATATATATATATATATATATATATATATATATATATATATATATATATATATATATATATACATATATATTTCTTGTAAATAAGTTTCTTATAAATAGCTGCCTGCATATTTTTTCTAAAGCAGTTTCTTACACAACATTGCGCAAGTATTTCTTACACAGTTTTGTTCTAAAACATTGCGTTGGGAAGTATGCTTCCACCCACAAACATATGCTTCTCACTTTTTTACTAAAAAGTCCTACAGAAGAAATAAAATGCTAAAACCAACCCAGAAGCTACACACCCAACCCATGGAAAAATCCCACATAGCGACAAAGAAGCCAGCCTAATCATAAAACAAATATTACATCTATAAACGTATGTTTCTCATTCTTTTGACCAAAAATTCGAAAAAGACACACAATCCTAAAACCTGCCCAAAAGCCACACACCCATCCAACGGAAAAATCTCGTATAGCGATAAAGAAAACAGCCCAATTGGGAGTGACAACTGCCCATATAGCATCCCTGATGCTCCGCTCAAACAGCGAAGGGCTTCACAAAAGTATTGCCCTGGCTAACATACGTATCATAAATTGAGGAAAACTAGAAGTAAATTGAAAAAAGAAGATGATAAATCCAAATCAACGTACATATCGTTATCATATAAGCATTTAAGAAATAAGGTTGACACGCTTAATAAAAAGCTAAAAAACTCGCTTCATGACGTGGTCAAGTGCCTTTGATCTAATGCAAATGATAACATTTTCATCTTGATCAACGAATGTGCACGGGTATGCTTTTGTGGACCTAAAGAAGGCTTTTGACACTGTTGACCATGATATCCTACTCGGAAAACCCAGCTACTATTGAATTAAGAATACTGACCATAAACGTTTTAATCTTCCAAGGAATAGATGGCAGTGCTGCAAAGTCAATGGAACAATATCAAATGTTGAACAAATAGCATGCGGTATCCCTCAGGGATTATACCTTGGCCCTCTTCTGTTCCCTTTTTACGTCAATGATCTTCCATGTGCAACATCATTTCAGGTTCTGCTGCTCTATTTAGGGAACATGTGACACCACTACTCGCAGCATTTCGGAAAAGTTGCAAAACAGATCTATAAGAATTATAACGGATAGTCCGTTCGAAGCACCCACTAAACCACTCCTTAGACAACTAAGGAATGCCTAGTGAGCATCTTTTGATTGGTGCGTCCAGGGGCGGATCCATGGAAAATTCTGACATTCTCACGACTACACCCACTTTCCCACACCCTAAAGTGTATGACTACGTATATCCATACAAACACATATATACAAAAGAAACGTAACAAAAAGGAAGCACACCACTCTACAGATTACTTTATAGTGAGATAGTTATTGGGTAATTTAGTTTTGACAAGACACAATTGGCCATCTATGTATATGTATGTACCTGCACAGAGGTAGATTTTCGTCTTCAAACTCAACAACACCTAGTATATTGTTCTCATAGCTATACTAACATTTTCTTCGACCAAACTGTTTAAAATGCCGGAAAACTCCCCTTTACAAGATAGGAAAGACAGACAGAGTTCAGTATGAAGGGCAATTCTTGCCCCTCCTGCTCCCCCCATGGAAGAGGACAGAGGAGGAAGCTGCCACTCCTGTCCCCCCCAAATGCAGGCGTCCCTGTTTGCCTTATTAACAAAATCAGTAATGGCATTAGTCGTTTTACATAGCATACATATAAGAATACTGCGACCAGACCACATGTTGTCTATCCACGGCCTCGGAAGTCTACCCCGGAAGTTCGCTGAGGTATCATTTTGCATTAATACAACTCTCCTATAATATTTAAAAATGTAAATGAAAACTCAGCGTAAGAATCAATGTTGCATACAACAGCATTTACTTTCTCTTTTTCCTTTTCTGATCTACAACGAAAAGAATACGAATTAGGTCAAAATACGAATTAGGCTATAATCCTTGCTAAAGCAATTCCTCGAGACTAGATTGTATTTTGCTCTTTCTAATCTCCCTCTAATCCATTGATTTATGATCAGGAAACTAATATTTCGAACTGCATTCTACCGAATTGAATTTATTACTAATTAAGGTGAAAGAATCATTTAAAAATATCTATCATTGGATTAGAATGAATTATGCATACCAAGGCTTAATTTTCCTCTTTCTGATGCGTTAGTTGTTGACAAGGAAACTAATACTTGGACGTTTTTTCTGCTGATATGAATTGACTGCTGTGGCACTCAAATGAGTTGTTTTTCAGTTCGGCTAGCAGGAGATTAGAAAGAGGAAAATGCAAAGAATTCTTTAAATTGAGGAGTTGCAATACACAATGATTATGACCTGATTCATGATATTAGTAATGGTTTAGAACTTTAAGAAGCTGAAGATTATTAAGAAAATTAGAAAGAATTGGAGTTCATGAAAGATTGCTCGTATATTGTTTATGCAGCTTTACATTAATTTAGCGTTTGTGCATTTTTCATTTAGATTATTCCAAAGTCGTGCTCCTCCATAGGAGAAGTTTCTCTGGCCATTGGAAGTTTTTAAAAGACAGGCAACCTGTGGTCAGTCTTGTATAAGCAGCCCCCTAACGGACTTTTAGACTACCTTTTGAGCGCATCCTGGCGGTTTCCATATCAATAGTTTCTCTTATAGTTTGCCATCTTTGTATTTCAAGAAGTGACTGGAACGGCGTATGGAAAGATCTATTTGTAGCTCTCACAACAACACGGTTTTGCCGCTTCGTTATTTATGTAAGGTGGTAGCACTACAGACTCCCCACATTGAACACACCGATAGTCCAACCGGTGATAAGTCTCATGAATTTCACTTCAACCTATTTTTACGGGGGTTTCAGAGGTTTGCCCTGCGAAAATTCTGTCTCTGACTTTTTTCCATCAAATGGTCCTGGGTATAGAAACTTGCCCTGCAAAGTTGCATTGTACTACCGTTTTTGCCCTGCGAAATGGAAAATTTTCAAGGCTTTGGGTGGGGGAGGGGGGTGACTCACCCCCATACCCCCTTAAGTTTCATCCCTGATCAGTCTAATCTGAAACATAGTTCACGTTACCCCAATAGTTACTAGGAAGAGCTGTAGCGAGAGCCATTAGAGCCTGCTTTCCACTGAATGGGCTTTGTTGGACAGTTTGCCGCAGGTTATCAACATCTGTCCCAATTCTGAATATCTGCGAAATAGTTCACTATCAACTTATGACAGCTGTCTCCCTGTGCCCACTCACCACCACAAGTAGGTCTCCAACTAAGGGCTAGCCATCATAATCATCATCATCATTATCATCATCATCGTCAACATCATCATCGTCACCAGCCTCGTCGCGCTTCACATGGCCTTGAGGTACCCCACATGTTATGTCCTCAAATGCAGAGATCTGCTCACCTACCCTCTACTCTACAACATTGCTTTCTGTGCGAAAGTTGAGACCGAAATCAGCAAAATTCCTCATGTTTTATTTCATATAAGTAAGTCTTCTTGAGTAGAATCTCATAATTTACTATGCCGAAGGCTTCCTTGGATCTATAAATGTTAAGTTGCCTTTGTCTATGTCTGGATACCAATCATTCATGCACTTTAGTGGGCAACTTAGAACTGAGAAAAGAGAAGCTAGAAGTCGTTAAGAAAGGAGTACATCTGGTCAAAAATAGTTTTCGAATACACAAGCAACTACAGGTAAGCACATCTCACTACAGGTAAGATAGAGAAGGGTTTATAATTAGACTGATCATCGGTTGGACCACTTAAATGAACAGGAGTGACCCATACAATTTTCCAACTATCAGGTAATTGCAGATGCTTTAATCTTGTCAGTATGGTATTCCCTTTGCAATAGTAGTGCATTAAAGGTGTTATTCACTTTATTTCTAAGTTGTTTTCTATCTACCAGGAGGATCTCTGACTGTTTCTGAACTGCTTCAGTCTCATGCCTGTCCATGATTAGCGATCTCAATACCCCCCCCCTCTCCCTGTATGCCCAATAAGCATTTCTATACATTTAAGTTGGAAAAACTGCCATGCCAATCAGGACTTTCTACTCTCTATCCTTTAAAAACTGGCTTTTTGACTGATGAGGTCACTTGTTTATTGTTCTGCTTAGTATGGTTGATATGCAATCTCATTCCAAACAAGCTGCAGTAGTTGATATTTAGATGTTGTAACATAAAGTGATGCTTTGAACTTTAAGTGAAATTTGTAGAGTTAGCGTTTCAAGTGCTGGGAAAAAGAGGTCTCAATAAAACAGATGCTAGCAAAGAGCATTTTGGTTATATGAACTTTCTTTGCAATGTACCAGTCGAGTAGCTACTATTGTCAACAACTCAACAACAACAACAACAACAAAAGGTCTTATCAACAACTTCTTATCAAAAGAAATGTGTCATTAGGGAACTGGAAAGGTTCTTTGAACATGACTATTAAATATCGAAGTAATAGTCCATCATCGTATAGAATGGAGTATTAAGGTGATTGATAAAGAAACAACTTGCACAGGAGGTATTGCTAATAGACTTAAAGCTGTTGCTGCCTTTTAGTAATTTGCTCGTAAACCTGCTGCACTTTCTATCTTCCTTTAATCGGGGGACTTCCTTTAATCACATCAATAATAAAATATTGAATTTACATTCAGACCTGTAAAAGTCTATTAGGTAAATGATGCTGATCCCAAGATGGATGACATACTATTGGCAGGGATACGAGGAGAACTTATGGGCCCCGACAGGGTTGAAAACTTCTTGGGCCCCTATAGCTATGGGCCACCGAGACAAGATTTCTTGGTTTCCATTTAAATGCCCACAGTTGTGCTGACTTATCCAATACATTTCAGTGGCCCCTTTTCAATCACTTGGCTCCGTTCTTTTGATGAATTCTATTGCTGAATCTAGTTAGGAGCAATTAGAAAAATCTAAATAGACTTCAAAAAGCTAAAGCAGGGGAGTTCACGCCTTTATCGGCCTAAATGATATTCTCAAAGTTTAATTCCTTACATGCTACTCATATGTATATTTTTACTTCTTTGCCAACGCAGATAGTGTTTACATCAAGGGTAATTCTATCGATATAATTTACATGAGTTAGAGATTCACGTAGTAGTTATGTGTCAATATGTTACTTTTAGTGTGTGGTCTAGCCCTCAGCCTATCTCTCTCCATATGGTCCTTCCTGAAAAAGCCTTGAATATCCCTTAACTAGAGAGCAACAAGCACTCTTTTCAATGTTATGAATACATAGAAGACAACAATCATTCAAAATAATCTGGTAAGTGAAATAAATCTTAATATTAAATCCAGGGGTAATAAGATTAATTTTTCCAGATTACGAATTGCTTTGACATCGTTATTGATATTTCTCTAAACTGCAAAGAGAAAATCAATTTTCTGGCTTTCAAAATTTCCTTATTCATGTTGCAACATTCAGGTCATTGGCTACAATCACAGAATGTTCAAACAAATCACTTATGTATACCATATTGTTGTATCTCTTTCATTGGTGCGCAGAATGAATTTTGGGTGAGGTGTAGCAAAATGAATTTACCGCTAGGTTACTTAATTTTTCAAGAATTGCCGTCAACCAATGCTCGTAGCGCCATTCTTTACAGACAAGTTAAAGAACTCCAGCTTAACATCTCCACATTCCCTACTTTGACACATGTCCTTGATCTCCTTTGTAGTTTATATGTATAGCTATGAAAATTATATTGAGAATTGCACAATCCTCTTGCAAGTTCATTGCCACCTTCACATTTATGGCTAATACTAACATACAAAATTTGATCAACATTATCAGATGTGCTCACAAGGGCTTTCATTTCCTCCTTCAAACTTGTTGTCCAGCAATGAGGAAGCTCTTTTCTCTAGTAAATTCTGTTGATTTTGTGTTATCATTGAGGTATGTAAATGAAAGAGCAGCCATGAAGGAGAGCAGGCAAAATTGCAAAGAAATAAGATTACAGGACTATGAAATTACGCAAAGTAGTACAACCACAAGATATAGATTAACAGTTGGAAATTCACTACAAGCTGATGCTTGCATGCAAGTTCAAAAGATACAAAGGAAACTAGAAAAATGATGTGTACAAGTCAATCTACAGAGCAAATTTGAAGCTATTTTCCTTCTTGCACTTAATTGATTTATAATTAGGCATACTACAAATTGAACTGCATTCTATCGAACTGAGCAACTTGTTGTTCATAGGCATGGGCATTGACATGAATAAAATATCTGCCCAATTGGGATACATTTTCCTCTTTCTACTTTTCCAGTTCTAACTAAAGACAAGATATTTAAGACTATTTTCTTTTCAATTATTTTCCTCTTTCACAGTTGTTGATCTATAATTATAATATTCATGCCTTGACTTGCAGCTTCTTTCCTTGTTTGTGTATTTGAAATGCCATTGCAAACCATTTGGATACGGTTCGTAACATTTGGGTATAAAAATCATGAAAGCTATAAATATTTTTCAGTAAGGTAGTGCTCTTGCACCAAGCAGACCGAAAGAGTCACTTCTCGGTAACATCAACTAGCACAAAAAACTACAGGTAACTATACTTTTAGAATGTAGCTGTATATGTTTCATCATACCCACTAGGTAATGATGTTTCTATCTCACGAGAAAGCTTTTTAAAGTGCTTAATGGATCAACTTGATTCTGAACAAAATCTAGATTCTCGCAGTGTTCCTTGTTCTTCAATTTATTATCAGGCTGCGTTTTCCAAAGAATGTACCAAAATCTAGATTGTATAGGAAATATTGCCTAGTACATCATTTCATGTCCAAAGGATGTTCATATGGATCCTTAAAGCAACAAGCCTGCCTCGATACAATTTGCACTTTTTCCTAAATTTTTTACTTCTCTAGAGTACCGAATAATCGTCCCCTCCCGATTATTAAATGTTTTAAAGTTTTCAAACTCTCCCTTTGCTATTCCACCTTCCTATTATAAAATTTAGAGAATATGAAATCATTTCTCAGAGACGATTTTACTGCAGTGCACAACCAAATAGAAACCGGAAACAGAAGGGCAAGGAATAGCTTAAAATGCAACTTTCACATGAGCAGATGTGTTCGTTTGAAATACTTACTTCACCAATTTGTCGTTGCTATTCTCAATCCCACTCATTTTCCACCCCCTCCGTTTATTCCAACCCCTCTCAATTATTAATTTTCCATAACCCCAACTATTCCCACCCCCCCCCGATTGTTTGGTACTCTAGAGTAACTAAAAAATACTAATTAGTTGTTAGTTTTATGTTGTAATAATACAAAGAACAAATACTGTACCGTTTCTATTCGTAGAACATTATGACAGCTTCTACCTACGACAAATAGTCTCCCCGTCCTTATTAAACAGTTCCTCTAGCAATCTTGCTTACGAAAATCTATCCGATGGAAGCACATAATCCAGTGGCGTAACAGACGCAATGAAGACAACTTCTAAGGACCCTTAAGCTTTTAAAGTCCTGAAGGGGGCTCCAGAAGCTTTCAAGAAAAAGTCTTTTAGCATTACTTCTAGGAGGAATTAAGAAAAGGCCCAAGTACAAAAGAATACGTAAAGGCCCCAAGTGTCTCAGTTATTATTGTTTGCTTTACTAAGAGATACTCGTCGAAAAGCAAAATATCTATTGGTTTAGCTTATTCTATATATGAAACTGCAATTTAATGTTGTGCTTCCATTGCATTGTGTAATATGTATCTCATCCAAAACCAAATTTAGATGGCTGCAGGATTCTTTGGTGGGCTTTTCCAAACAGTGGCGGGTGGAATTGCAACTGCTGCTACCCTGGGTTTAAATCAGGATGTTTTAGATTGGACTGTAGATGGAGCTTGCAAAGTTGGAAACAACGCCGATAAAGCCTGGGGAAAAGATGGAGAAATTACTCAGTTCGTCGAGGGTATGCCAGGTAAGTAGACGATTCGTGCACATGTTAGTCTCGACTTTTAAATAGAAGATTCTCTCTTTAAAATGGGGTACATACCGGTATCTATAGTGGCTGCGAAACAGTTAGCATTTAACATGTTAGTTCTTGGTAAAGGGGGTATTACAAAGCTATTGGCCCACTCCTGCCAGAACTAGGCAGGCCGACACTGGAAGCAACACTTAATTCTTGATTAGCCATCCACTAGAATGGTGTGCCAACATTGCATTTTAACCACTGGTCTTCAGTGCAAACGTTCCTTACAGCAAAGGATCATAGGATGACTTTACCAGAAAGTGATTAATATCGCGACAAAGACTTTGTAAAAAGGTTTTTTGGAAAGTGTGAAGAATATCACTAACTGTGCTTTCTATTATATTCTATTGCATCTCTGGAAAGAAATGCATGGTTTTTTGATGCTATTGTGAGATAGAACAATGGGGTCGCCTCCATATATTTGCCAAACCAATTACGATTCCATAAATGAGGCCCAGACATATGCAACTGGAAAGTCATTAGTATCAGGCATAAAGCATGTATCTTTTCTGGATGGTAACTCCTATGGGTAACTCCAATAAATGCGGGAGAACGGGTGGGAGTGCGGGTGCATGAATTGTACATCCAAATCTTTGTTTTTCTTGTCAATTTGAAAACTGACTATCGTCGTGCATGCAAACAACAGAGCTTCATGGCTAAATTCAAGTTGCATGCCAATGAACTGTCAGCTGGTGCAGTAGTGTATGTATGAATATATAACTATATACAAATACATATTTATATATAAATATATACATATACATACATGCATACACAC
>WIPJ01067538.1:0-12428 GCA_018155075.1 Cassiopea andromeda | reverse complement strand
CACACACACACACACACATATATATATATATATATATGAGTTAACAAAATCAAAGGCACAGTGTAGCTACTTAAAGTTTCGTGTTTCCACCTCTGGTTAACATTCATCAGGCTGCTAACATGAAAATCGTTAAGCATCGTTATTTATGACTACACTGGGGGGATGGAAGATTACACTATAGGTATTTGTTTCTATGACGACAGTGCAATGTCCTTTTATTTAGTAAGCGTCTTGAGTTAGCTCTTAAAATTACAGATTTTTCTATCAGACAAAGTTGCGCTTTGTAGGGGGGGAGCCTTCGCTACTACGCTCCATACAATGTTGAAATCTGTGTTTGAATCTTTGAGCATCCAAACATGTTTGGACAGTTAGGTCTCGTTTTCGTACTTTCTGTACCTGAGGGACTTGATGTGGTTGTTGAATCGCGTTTTGAATTCACCTTCAAACTTTCCATAATAAACAAGAAACAAAACATACTCTATATGAAAATTGATAACGTAAGCGAAAGAAAATTAGTGTCTGATAACAATGCCTGATAACCATAGTGAGACAAAACAATCTGATGCATGTGTTTTCTAGGCTAGACATCAAACAGAAGTATTCTATCCAATACTTAGCTAAAGGTACTATTTGTATATCATCTACAGTCCTGGGTTATGTTGCTTCAGCTGGGCATGGAATTGCCGCTGCAGCCACTGGAAACGAAGAAGATCTTCAACGAGCTAGAAGAGCTTGCGCATCATCTACTAAGTCAACCCTTACCACGGCTGGGGCACTTGCTGCTGGACCAGGAGGTATGTAAAACTTAATGCTAATTTAAATAGACATGAGAAGTGCACGTGCAAACGGGTAATCATACTGTTTACTGATACAGTGCAACGTACAAAATGAACGTTAACAGTTGTTTAACAATAGGAAATTTGAGTTGCTGCTAAATCAGTGGCTATTCATGAAGGATCAAGATGGACTCAAAACCAGTTTTCAAATAAGGAAAACCACATTATTCAAGGTAACGAAAAGCATCCATATTCTTCCCATTGCTCCTTGGTGCTTGATAGATGGGGGAGTGGGGTTGAACAGTTGGTGGGGGTAGAAAAGTTTCAAAAACCTAAGTAGGGGGTTGGGATAAACGGGGGACGGGGGTTGGAAAAATGACCAAAAATTGTTGTTACAAATTTACATCAAAGTAATATTGCCAAGTTCACAGAATGAAACAACACTGACACATGGAACACATGTGATCAGTACGCTTTTCTTAGGATGTCTTTCATTTGCAGGTCAAAGTATCTCCTGTAAAAATTGCCTTGGGCGAGATCTTACTTACAGCAGGGGAGGGGTATAGAAATAGGAATGTCCTGGGTGCAGGGCCGCACTTAATTCTGTTGGGGGCCCTAGACACATTGTTAATTGGAGTCCCTTAATAAGACGTACCAAAATCGATTGTGCTATGTGTGCAAAGATGTAGAAGGTAGAAGTCAAACTTAAAAGTTGGAATCTGTTGTCTATCACAGATCTGCGCCCACAAATCAAGCATTATGCTTTTCAATATTCCTTTCATAGTGTACCTGGGAATTGGGGTCTGTGAGCTTGCTCCCAGAAAAATTTTTTATATTTGCGCTCTCTATTAAGTCGGAAAATGCCCCTCTGCAAGAGAGGTGATGTACTAATCTCAGATTAGATGGGCAGCAGAAAACTACATTTTATGCTTCATAACTATTCTATAGAGAAGACAGTAGCAAAATGCCAAATTATCAAAATTCAAAGTGCACACTGCTATTGCACATTTAACGACTTTGCTAACTGCACATGCAAGAATTTTATATTGTACGCTCAAGTAAAACAGAGGGCAACACACCCACTATATCTACATGATTGATGAAATCTTGAAAAAGCGAATAGATATGTAAAAAACATGCATTTTGATACAATCCAGAAAAAAATCTTTACCACTTTTCACCAACAAAAATATCCTTGTTCGAGCTCAATTCAAAGAGCAGACTGAAGTCAATAGCACTTCATAGGGTTTCCAGGCTTAAGCTCGGGGTCCCGTATTTTCAAAAATTCTAAGGGTCTTCTGGGTACGTGCCCAGTGTGCCCAATGGTAAAGGTGCCACTGCCTGGGTGGAAAAATTTTGAAAAATAAATCAGTGAGGGAGGTGGACGTCTGTTAGGCACCAAAGAGTAGTTCATCATCATAATTTAAGGGCTATTGGTGCCATGAATTTTCAGGCCAAATTAGTTTTGATATATGCACTTACTTTACAACTTATAGGGTTGTATTAATAAAAATATACGATAATTTAAGCTTGGAGTAACTTTTTCCTTGCTGATTAAAGTAATTTGAACTCATAAGGCGCTGTTTTGGCAAATGCTGCTGGCCAATGTGCTGAGAAAGGAATCAACCACGCCAACGACAAAAAATTCCAAACTGGTGGTGGGACGTTCAATGATTTCAGTGTGGGCAGTTTTGCAGGTGAGATGGCTATGACAGGCGTAATGGGAAAGATGCCTTCAGTGGGGGGTAAAGCAGGAAGCGCAGCAGCAAGGGGATTTGTTGGAGAGAGCTTGAAAGAAGCAGGCGGCGGTGGAGCGAAGAGATATATTCAAAAAAGAGCAGTGGAAATTGCCGTAAAGAAGCCAGTTAATGCGATTGTGAATAAAGGAGTTGAAGCGACTTTCTACCCAAGAAAGTAGAGACGCTGTACCTTGACCTCCTCTCCATTCAATATTGATTTAACAATTGAGTACGCTCAAATTGAAGTAAATTCACGTTTAAAATATGAATGAAATGATTCAATCTACTATTTCTGAAGTGTTGCTTTGAATAAAAAGTCTTACTCTACGACATAGCCTTTTTAAAGAAACATTTACTAGGAGGGCAAATCCCCAGAAAGAGAACGTGCTATTTCAAAAGTCAAAGAAAAATTTTGAGGATTGGGAGCACGTTTTGGTGAAAAATCCCTTCAAAGATGATTTGAAAAGCATCTATCTCATTTTCTAACTGGAAATTCAAATGTGTCATACAAACAAATAATCAAACTGCTATCATTATTGCACAAATTCAAAAGTTCGTAGGCAACTTAATTCTGCAACAAAGTTTGATTGATTCAGCAAAAGAGTATCCCAACATTGGCACAATCAGGGATGAACTTCTTCTGGCTATTTATGATCTGTTGATTGTTTGGCTATCATCTGATGCCTTATTTTCCAACAAGTGTTGGCAAAAAGTACCTTCAGTATGCTAAAATATGATTTAACTCTTCCTTGCCATTCTAAAGCTTTGAGGTTCAAAACATCTTTGCAGGCTTTTATTGTAAGGCAGAATAGTGAGACTTATTAGCTTCTCTTAAAACCAATATTCAGAAGCAAAATATAACTGAAATAAGCAATGAGGACAATTCTATTCTGCAAATGTATTTCATAAACCAATAACCAAGGAAAAGTGGGATCTATCAGAACTAACATAAAAATGTTTCAGAATCCTCCTTAGTAGAAACATCGGTTGTTTCATCTACTTGAATGCTCAGGAACCTGCAATTTTCAATTTCCTTGTCAATCTGATCTTGGATGACAGAATCTATGCATTCAATGAGATCACTTTGAGTCTCTGAAAAGACGCCAATGAAAACACCAGAATGTACCCTTTCACCTTCTGTCAGCTCCTTATGGAGACGGCGTTCAAAGACAATCAAATTTTACGAAGTATTCAAGTAGCTCCCTATAATTTCCCTTATTAAGGCTATCGTTCGATTCATCGTGACCCCTAAGGGCTAATTCTTGTTTGCTTAAGAAGAAAACAGTTTCAGAAATGGTCTTAAGTGTCTCCCTGTTCTGCCTTTCCAGCTCATTTGGCGCTGCACCTTTTCTCTTCTTGCTATTTCTTCCACTTCTTATAGGCCTCCGAATCGCAGTTCGATCACTCACGCTTTCTGCAATCGGAAAGAAAACAACGCGTATCGGCATATCCTTTTCTTGTCCACGTTTGTGATATTCCTGGAGCAAACAAAAGGCACGGCCAGCAAAACAGTCTTTGTAAATTAGTTGAGCCACAAAGCCATTCTTTCTTTGCATACCAGTCGGCATAAAACTGACGATTGACAGTTCTAGCCCCTAGTTTTGGCTGGGGCTTCTTATGCTGCAAGATCTCTTTCTGCTCACCAACAGTTCTTGCACTCAATTATTTCTCTATAAGCTCACAAGTAATGTCTTCAGCTCCTCGGATACGTTCTTCGGCCATTTCGAAAACTTAGAACTACTGTCCACAGCTAAACGTGGCGGATGTCAAGATTAGTCATCAATCGCATTCCAAACAATCTATACATTAAACGAGAGTACTCAACAAGCTGTTCAAGAATATCGAAAAAAATTTACGGTTTACAATATGGTTAGAAACTTATAGCACAAAATACCTTCCAAAACAACGCATGTTTTACCATATTTGGGCAATTTCATAATGGCGGAAGTAAGAAAACTAACGCTAACCCTAACCCTAACCCTACCAAAAACACTAACAATTCCCGTAACCCTATCCCTAACCCTCCAAAAATCCTAACCTTTCCAAAACACCTAAGCCTACCCTTAACCCTTTCAAAAACTCTAACCCTAGCCAAACCCTAACCCTGGAAGCATATTATGGTGAAATACCTTGATGGCTAATCTTGACATCGGCCGCTAAACGTAAGTTCAAACCGTGATTTTGACAGTTACAAGTGTCCTGTATGTCAAAGTATGCAGGAGCTGTCATCACAAAGGCCTCTAAGGCAATGACGTGTTAAGCCCTTCGGCCAATCAAAATGTTTAATTCCAGCGCAGCTCCATGACTTCGCAGCAGCAATACCACCCTAGTTCCTGTCAGTAAAATGTGGCAGGAGAACGATTGTTTTTCTATTGTGAGGTAGTACAGACACAAAGACGTGCTGAAATACTCTTTTGTTTCAGCACCTACCAGCTCCTGCCATCTCAGATGGCAGGAGTTGGGCTCAAAATGAAGTTGCTCGTTGGTAACCAATTAAAAATGATTTCATAACTAGCAAAACAAAAGCTGTGTTGATTGAGTTCGCTATGCAAGAACGAGCTAACGGTTTGGAAATGTTACCATCGCTTAAAAATTAAATTTTAGCCACTTCTTAAAAATTTTGATTTTATTGAAATATTTTAGTTCTACTGGGTAGGACAGGCAGGACCTCTAACTTCACCACTGTGTGTATGCTTTGATCTGTTTCAATAAGTGTGATACTTGAAACTATTGTATGATATGTTCTGTAATTAAAATATTCAAACTTTATCCACGAATACTATCAAATTTCTGCGGTTCCATGATTTTTTTTCCACCTGGAGTAACTTTCAATATGCTTTAACATATTTATACCGATGCTCAAGAAGCTACACCCTGCCACACCCAAGGAACTTCTGATAGACTACCCAGCAGCAGAGGTCACCCTATGCCATTGCCTTTTTGTTTTGGAAACTCTAACACATCCAAGGAAACCTAGAGAATACAATTCTCTAAGTTGCCAGCAGTGTAATCTAAAGTACTAAAAAAACATCTTTTGCCGCTCAAAATATGCAGTAATACCTGTAAACTGAGCACTGGTTCGTGCCCATCGCCGCTTCTATATTATTGGCAGCACCATTATAAGACCCTAAACGAGACTGCCCTGCAACTTGCCGAAATTGAGGTTAGAACAATACCAGAAGCTGAAAATGCGTAGCTTAGTTTTCAATTATATTAGTTGCTCATCAACCAATCCATCATAAAATTCTACACTCTGATTGGTTAAATTAAGATTCACCGCTTATTGCATGAAGTAACCAATGTCACAACAAGTCAGAGAGAGTAAGGGGCGATATATTGATCCTACGCAGCATTCCTCTCGATACACCAATTCGATATAAGAGGCCTCTCTCGCTATGGGATCTGCGCGAATTGGGGGTGGCAGAACTTTGCTAGCTATATGTTTATAATAGTATTGTGCGTAGCAGAGTTCAGTATTTGAAATTTGACAACAGTTTCGCAGTTTTTTCAAGTTTTACTATCTTTGCGAGATATGATATCAAGAAACAGTTTTCTTAAAAGCTCTTGTATATGTTTTGCTTGTTCAGACTACCGACACTCCTGCATTTGCTTCGTGCACCACTCCAGTTATTGGCTTTTGCTTGTATTCTGTTTTTATCATCGTCTTTATAGAGTTCGATACGATTGGTCAAAGTTCACTGAAACTTTCTCAAATGTCACCTATGAATTTGATACTGGTAACTCCAGTCGGCAAAGTTTCCGTATAGCTTTCTTTGCACGCTTGTAATATCCAAGATTTTCGGTAGGATAAGGGTTTTTGAAAGTAGGCCTACCATCTATAAAATGTAACGAGCACATGATGTGACTTTGCCCTGGCGTCCACATAGTATTCTTCTGCATTGCTCTATTGATGCTTGGAAAACTGAACAAACTAAACGGAGGTGAGCAAGGCCACTCCTTGTGAAAGGCGTGGTGCTCTTCACATATCTTTTCTCCCCCAAATCTGAGTTTATATCGACTAATTGTGCAATTGAATGCGGCAAAGTTCCCATTTGCCATGAGATATCATGAGCGGTGTTTAATATGTTGAAAACAAGATCCGGAGCGGTACATTGGTACAAAGAAAATGCAGTTAAAAAAGCAGCTTCTTGACATCAGGTCAGGCAAAGATAGCAAAACTTAAAAATCTGAGAAACCAGGCCATTTTTTAACATACAAACTACTGGGGAAACGTCCCCAGCAGGCCCAATACCTTCCCCAGTAGTGACGGGCAAAATCAGAAAAATTCCCCAGTTGTTTGGGCCCATTCGATAACTTGTCAAATTGTAAAGATTTCTCAGTTTTGAAATACTCCAAATAGTTTTTGTGTCAACAAATCTGAACTGTTTTTATTCTTTCTTCCTTCTGGGCCATTAACAATAGCGCTGTTAAATTATTAGGAAATTATTCACAAGGGGTGTTTTCAGGTGTCTAGGTGACAAATAAATGTTTACAAAAGTGGCATTGTCTCTTTTCCGGTGTGAAGGTCATAACGGAAATGATCTACTTCCAGGTGTCTGCGTCACTAGCTATCACATTCCCGTACTCATAAACAAAACTTCAAATGCGCAAGCCGATTGTTTGAAATAAGTTATAAAGTTTCAACGATTTGACGATTCCAAGTAAACTTGAACAGCAATGAAGAGAAAGCAGAAATGTGGCAATGACAAAAGAATTGAGAATAAGAAAAAAGCGTTGAGTGCAGCCACCTCAAAACCAGGGCAGAAATCTCTGCTTGGTATGTTTGGCAATCAGAAATCTGAGAATTCAGCAGCAAACTCGAATCCTACCGAAGAAACTGTTTCAGTTCAACCAACTGACGAATTAGTGCAGTTCCCGGCCGACAAGCAAAACGAAATGGATGAGGATGAACTTAAGAAATTCAGAACTAAAGATGACACTGTTTGGTACAGAAGTAAAAAATTTAGCGTTAGCTGGCTACTTTAATCGGAAAGTTGTCTCGAAATAAAAACTGAAATGAAAGACAAAACGACGGCAATTGATGACGTGCTCTTTATGTAAAGAATATGAGAAAAAAGTGACAGTTTTCTGCAGATGGACGTCTCCCTATGGTCTCTGGGATTCGCGTTGATGGAAAAGAACGATTGAAATGCGTCGTAGATCACTTGGTGTCAAGGGCACACGAAGAAGCTAAAAGATTAAAAACACACGATGAGTTGTGGAAAAATAAGTGCTTTGAGCACCCATGGATAAGAATGTTTTCAAAGTGCCAGAAAAACACTCTCAAGTTTCTTCTCAGGTTGGCAGTGGATACATACAACGACTGTAGAGCAGAGACACTGAGTGCAAGAAGCTGGCCATCGCGCTCACTTGCCCATGAGCACAGCAACAATTTAGTTAACATTTTTGAATCGAAAGGATGGGATACCGATTTTGTAGTATTTGAGAAATCAAGCTTTTATCATTATAGAGACCCAGTGACATACGCTGAAATGAGAAACATTGTTGCAAAATTGCAAATGGAGAAGGCAGCGACTGAATTAAAGAAATGCCTGTGCTATTCAGTTCAAATCGATGGCAGTGCTGATAGACAACAAATTGATTCAAAGTTTTGTAACAGCAAGATTTGTACCAAGCAATGAAATATCAGTGCAAACCCTCTTTCTTGAAATTTCAAGCAGCGAGAGGGAGGAGCCGAAGGATTGCTAGATGCATTTCTTACATGTCTTCAGGCCGTTGGTGTGGACACTGAAAAACTGGTTGGAGTAACCACTGATGGTGAAAATGCAAATACAGGGAAGAAAGGAGGATTGTGGAAACTTTTAAGGGATCATGTTGGCAGGGACATTATTACTGCATGGTGCATATGTCACCGATCAGATTTAGCTTTAGAGTCAGTTCAGGCAGAAGTACCTGAATTGTCCATTTGGATGACAAATGTTTTGTCATTTGTTTCATTTTTCAGAACATCTCCAAGGAGAACAAAGCTTCTACAGCAAGAAAATGGAAAACGTTTGAAGTTCTCAAAGCATTTTGAAGTGCAATTTGCCGAGCATACATTGAATTTGCTGAATGCAGTACTGCACAACCCTAAGGCTGCTGAAAAGATGTTTCAGAAAATGATATCAGGCACAGTCACTTCTGAAAGGAATGAGCGCAGCATGTTACAAGGATTGTTAAGCAAATGGAAAGCTGGCTCACAGCAGCTCTGGCTGACAGTCGTGATGTATGATTTATGTGTAATATTTCAACGAATTCAAAAGATATTTGAGAGGTCCGATCTTATTTTGCCAGATATAATAACCGCACGAGGTGCTGCGATACGAAATCTCATAATCATGAAAGAAATGCCCGTACCCGGCGGAAAAGAGGAACATTACTTAAAAAATTTAGAATTAAGTGGAGAAGAAAATAAAAGTTTAAGGCAAACAAACAATCAGTTTGTAACATCAATGAGAAGTGATGATGCAGTGAGAAAAAAAGTATTAGAATCAAAATCTGTAAAGGAATTTATAGTTTCTAGCAGAGATTTGACATCGCCGATGTTTGGAGATGAAGTTCTTGAAGAATTTATTGGCGATACTTGTGCATCTTGGAGCAAAATTTCTGAAATTAAGGACATAGCTCTGGAAGATACGGGTAGTATCTACGCCCTGAAGCTGCGAAAAATGGCCCAAGCTAGTCAAAGAGTTATGAAACAATTTCTTGCATCATTTTTGACTCTGACGCTACACAGCATGGCTACTGAAAAAGTAGTTTCCCATTATAACAATATTAAAACAGTGAGGAGAACGTCTTTGAAGCAGGAAACAAATAACGGCGTGATGCATGTTTCCGTAAATGGCAAGGGTACTGCATTTTACGATCCAAGGCCAGCTGTTTTTGAATTTTTGAGAAAAAAAGAAAGACGTAACAGGCAACCGTGCGATGGAGTTTACAAAGACAGGGACTTTATTAAAAAGATTTTTCAAAAAGAGAATGGCAATCTTTAGCACTTATTGTTTTTCTTAAGATTTAGCTGCTTTTGTAAAGAAAGTATGATTTCAAAATTGTCAACGTGCAATAGACCTAGTCTACTGCGTACATGTGCCTGCAAGGCGTGGTCACTTAACGTTTTCCAGTTTTTTTTTGTGGCCTTTTTGAAAAACTTCCCCACTAGTTCCAATTCCGTAAAAAATGCTATGTGAGAAACTTTCGTCAAATTTCGAATACTGAACTTTGCATCACACGCACAATACTGTTGTAAACATATACCTTGCAAAGTTCTTTCCCCCTAATTCGCGACCAGATCCCGTACCGAAAGAGAGACCGCTTATATCGATTTGATGTATAATGGCAGTCTAACGTGGAAATTTCATGCAATAATGAATGGCTGTATTAAATCTTAGGCTTCAAGTAAATAAGGTTTTCAAAAACAAATTTTTTTCTGATATCCAAGGGTAGCCACTGAATACCTCGCATACCCTACCGCTACGCCACAGATGCCGAGACCTCCAACAATATGTCTAGATCTCAATAAGCCGAGATACAGGGGCACCGGTAGCACGGGGGCAGCGGGGGCAGCAGGTACCCTCGTGAAACCTTTTGATTGTCGCGTAATGCAATGGAAAGTGTAATGAAAAGAGCACCAACAACAACATTTTCATACTGGATCACAAAATTATAGGCACTTTGTAATCAGCTACCTTTTTATTGGCTTTTGATCAATGTTTATATTTAGTCTACGTTAAGTTAAAACCCAACTTACCCCCAATCTCAAGGCGCGTTTGTGCAATTGGTTTATTCTATTATTTGCTGTTTTAACTTAGAAAATCCATATTAGTGGTTAACAGTTGAAAGTTGACCTTATAAAAGTCTTGTAAAGCACATAGGCTTTGAGTTTTTGTTGGTAACCAGCAATTTGAGAGAACGCCTTTACCTTTTGGTTTACTGTTTTACAAATTGCTTCCTCATGAATCTGAAATTGGAACTGTGAGTCAACTATTATTTCAAGAAGTATAGCCTCAGTTTTCCTTAGAGATATACCATTTATTTCAAGACTCAATTGTTGACCTTTTTCAAGTCCCATAAAGTTACTCTAAAATTTGCCCAGATTTCCTGCCATTTGGTTGTGTTTGAACGATTCTAAGGCATTATTTACATCTTCTTTGAACAATCTAAAAACGATTTCTATACTATAATCAAATGCGTAGATAGTATTATCATCGGCGAAGCTGCAAACTTCTGAATCTTTGATCACGTAAATTAAATCGTTAATAAATCAGTTGAATAGCAAAGGCCCAGGAACTGCGCTCTGTGGGACACCAGATTTTACTTGTTGTCAATTACTAGAAGTTCCATTTACTTTGACCCTCTGTAGTATATTTATGAGGTAGCAATGCATTAAATTCAAACTTTCCAGACCGAAGCCATATGCTTAAAAGTGTAGCTAACAGTAGATCATGGAGAATGCAGTCATAAACTTTTGACATATGCAGTAGTACCATCCCAGCCTTGCATAACCTGTCCACTATCTTGCAGCATTGCTCAATAACTCTAAGTAGAGCATCTTGGGAGCTGTAGCTTTCTCTGAATCAATACAGGAGCTTAAAATATTTTGGATTAATGGATGAAGTGATCTACTTCGACATAAACCTTTCATAAACCTTGGATAATGCAGATAAAGCACTAATTGATCAAAAAATTTTCTTTGTTGTTGTTCATCTGTCTCCTGTCTTCAGGTCAACTTTTTTAAGGCTTTCTGGAAACAAACAGCTTTCAATCGTAGAGCTAGCAATTTAGGTTACTTCATTGAAACATAAAGGAGATACTTCTTTCAAAATTATCGTGGGGAAATTGCCGCTAACAGACTTTGAACCATATAGTTAATTGATTTCATCCTACCTCTCTTGTACTAAGTTTGCAAAAGCCAAATTTATGATTAGGTTCAATCAACTGTTTTATTTTGATAATACTTGGGTGTGTCTTGTACTGTTCAATAGCTGCTAGTACCGATTTGCCATCGATAATAGGCCTCTCAATATCTCATGTGTCTGCTATGTTTGTAAAGTAGACAATAGAACATTCACTAATATCCTTATCATAGGTCAAAAATGACCCATTTTCCAGTAATGTTATTTTACTTGGCCTATTTTGACAATTTTTTGACAGCAAACGCTTAAGAGTTCTCCAAAACGCTTTGTCCTTGCCAACTTCATTGGTATATAGATTCTCATAATACGTCTTTTTTGCATCTCTATTTGGTCAAACTACTATATTCCTATGATTGTTATATTCTCCAATATCCTTTGGAAGGTTTGCTTCTTTTGCGACCCTTGCAATTTTGAACGGTTCATTATTGCCCTTCTCAACTTCTTGTTTGTGTGAGGTTTATTATGTTCTCGAATAACGAATGTTTTAAAAGACACATTTGTATCAAGTTTTGCGGTAAAAATTTCGCTCAAATTATTGTAGTCATTTGACGGGTGTGTTTCTGAAGGATGTGTGTTGAAGGGTGTGTTACAGATGCTTTTGACTTTATTTTTAAGTCGTTTATACACTTTCAGGGGGATCACTGACTAGGCTTGCAGCAGACGGAGAATTAATTTATCACTATTTAGCATTGTAATATCATTTAAAGTAAACTTTTTTCAGTTTGAGTTACACGTATACGTTTTTTGAGCTTGCTTTTAATATAAAAACAAACTGTAAGTTTGAGGGGCTTATATGTGTACATATGATGACTTTTTCAAAGCAAAAAGTAAGAGAAATTAATTAATATGGGGATGTGCACTACATGAGAATCTTTGATGGGTTAAAGAAAACAGCTCCAATTCATACAGTATATTCAAAAGCAGGTGCATCCACATCCCAATTCATGCGTTAAGCGGCTTTTTCACTATGCCCATATAAGGACGTCGTGTTTTCGCCATCT
>WIPJ01067537.1:46106-64758 GCA_018155075.1 Cassiopea andromeda | reverse complement strand
CTAGGCCTAGCTGGTCGATTTCGTTCAACTGATCTTCTGCTGTAGCTCCCCCAGCACTGGCTCCCAGGCAAGAGTTTTCAACAAGTCTAGGGATGTGCTGGTCCAATGTACTTGCAGAATTTTCCATAATTCCTTTCACAATTCGTTGTAAACGTTCAGCAATAACACAACTTTCGTACGATCACAACGCAAAGTATCAATGAACGGGCTCTTTCTTAAATACAACTACCAGGATGCATTGCGCGCAGACTAGTGAATGACGTAATAAGGGGAAAGGTCTATTACCGAACTCTTTTTCAGATCACCAAAACGTTGGCACACCTCGCTATATTGCTAGGGGTCATCCATAATGGATGTCCGCACATTTTGCCAGTTTTCAACCCCCTCCCTCCTCCTGTCCATACCTGTCCTCATTTTGCTTAACAACTCCCTTCTCCTGTCCGTGAGGACACTGGGTTTTAAGACAAATAAAGAATTGCAAAGGCTATGGAGAAATAAATGCATGCTATACTTATTTTTTATCTGCCTCTATGTTTCCATCTTTAGCACAGAAAGATGATGATCAAATGGATTTTTAAAATTTTCTGAAGTTCTTCTACATTGCTAAAGATTTGCAAACTCATTTCAATATTTCCTCAGAATGCAAACTAATGCTATAGTCTGACCGGGGGTGATTTCTAGGAGGTTCAGAAGGAGGGAGCCCCCTTGTTGAAATTACTGTTCATTTGTGGGGGGACTGAGCGCCCCAAAATTCTTGTATTGGCTTTGCCTTTCAGAATGTATTGGCCTTGCTTTCAAAGTATGTTTTTTTTACTATGGTCAATTTTGCACTGCTAAATGGTTATTGAGACATTTCTAATTGCTGACTATACCATATCAGTATTAACTAAATTCTCATGTGTGCACTTTGAAAATATGGGCATGGCTGCAGGTATGCCACACCCAAATTGTGGGTGTGGTTGTACATAGAGCCCTCTTGCTAAAGTTTTTAGAAATCACCACTGAATCTGATACAAATTTGACAGTCAGTGGGATATGGGGAAGTGAATTGGAGTTATTTTGCACGAATCTAAAAGGGCGCGGTCTCCAAAAAATTTGGCTTGAGCCTTGTCAAAAAGTGAGCACTAAATCCCAGTGCTAAAAGTAGCATTCGCACTGTTTTGGAGGAGCTTCAACATTGTTGAGATGGAAACGCTTCTTGGAAAATGCAGCTGAATTATAAACTTCAACAGAAGAGCCACGACGAGAAACATGTCAGAAAGAGTTTCTTTCTTCCTTATTTAATGCGATATTCCAGGGTTCATTAGTTCGACATACCATAAGATGTAACTGATGTTAATTTAAGACGTAACCAGACATACCATAATACGTACCCGATGTTAAGACATAACCAGATAGATTTTCAACCTTTTTGCTCCAGTGGAACGCTAATGAAACATTCCAGTGGATCGAGGAACCCCTTTTCACATACCTGCACAGGAGAATTACAACGTACAGTCTATCATAGTATTTGTGCAACTCCTGGAGGGACGACTGGACTGCACTGGTGGAGCCCTGTTTGAAAACCACTGGTGCAATCAATCACAAAATAATCCTTTCCTTATTTGGCGCTTGCAATAATAAAGCAAAAAAGAAATCACCTCTCATTAGTCTCCTCAACAAAGCAAAAATAGCCTTTTTCTATCCGTGATCCTTTCGCTCAAGTTCGACTTGGTTCTGCCCGTTTACACGGGAACCAAACATAACGGTTATAAATGGAACATATCCATCAGCGAAGCCAAAAGAGCACAGATGGTGGTTCCAAATGGGACGGTTTCAACGGTTTTCATGTAAATGCAAAACCTATTCGTACCAGATCTGGATTGGTTCCATTGGCTCCCACGTAAACGGGGTCTCTAGCGCAGTTCCCATGGAGATTGAATTTATTCTTCATTTGTTTGAATATACATATTTTAGCATTAGATTCGATATGTTTACACAATATATATAATTTAACATGAAGTTCAATGCAAATGTTTTTAACAGAAACCTAGAACTTTAGTTCTAAAAGTTTCTTAAAAGTTTTTACAGTTAACGAGCTAAGTAGAGTTCATTAGTATGGCATCACGAAAATCCTATTTTTAGAATGTCTCAATTTTGACTTTAAATTCTGAAGAAGCACTTAGAAATAACTGCTGTTGACAAATTTCAACACGATCTGAAACAAAATGACTGAGATATAGGCAATTGAATAAATGAAATTGTTCTTATAAATTCACTGTATTTTGAGGCTGTTTCTAAATGCTTAGAACCAGGAGAAAAATACAATGGTTTTTATGGCAAGTATTCGATCGTAAAGCGGTCCTGTTTCATCCCATCTCGACAATATTCAACTATAATTGTCAACAGTTGCCTATTTTGTGGTTCTCTCTCAATTCATTCGGTCAAAATGTAGACATTCTAAAATTGTTTTTTATGACGTCATCACTAATGAGCTCTATTGCAATGAAAACATATGCAGACCGTGAATATAGCAAACTGTAAGTAGTATACAAAGCAATTTCTGACTCAGAATCGCTGAAGTTTAAGAATAAGGCAAGGCTCAAGATTCATTAGACTTGTAGATTAATTTTTGTAAATTAATATTTCTTGTAGATTAATTATTGGACTATCGATACGATATCTTTTGCATGCTCTTCTACAAGGAGCAAACAATCTGGCTTCAGCCCGAATGTTTCTTAATATTTTGTCACATCCAGCCTTAAATGTTTCTTAGATTTAGAGACTTCCAATGACAATAGCAACTGAGATTAAGCAACTCTGATGCAAGAAAAAGTATTTACAGGTTTTGTGAGGCATGTGATAGATTTCAATTCTATTTTATTTCTATTTGATCAGAATTTTCTTGCAAAGACAGTTTTTCAAGTTATTATTTGAAGCTCAATCTGCTTGTGCTTCTTAAATGTTTCATAGTTCTTGCCTAATTTCAGCAATCAGGCAAAAATTAAAATACATTTATGAAACATGGGCAGGCTGAGTTTCAAATAGTAACTTGCAAAAAATGCTTTTACTAGTAAATTTTTGATCAACTAGCAAGAAAATCGAATGAACATCCATTACATGCCTGAGCATCCTATTCCTTGCATCATAATTGCCTAATCTGGGTTGTTGCTGTCATTGGAAATCTTTACATTTGAGAAACATTGAAGAAGCATTTAAGGGTGGGTTTGGCGAAATATTAGGAAACATCCAGGCTGAACCCAGAGCGTTTGTAAAAAAGTGTAAGACATTAATCAACTGATCGGACTATTATCCTTTGATTTTCAGGCGTAGTTACACCATTGATACTTAAGAATACTTTTAGAATAATATAAAGCGTAAAGCTGAAAAATGTAAGAACGTTGAGGCTCAGCAGAAAAATGGGCACTCTTATAAAAGTGTGTTAGGTTGCTTATAAACTGGATTCTTATTGAGTGTATATTATGATTGGATTGAATGTGTTAAATATTGAATACATTTCACTTGATTAAATATACTGTACATGTTGCTACATATTTCCAATCATAAGAGCAGTCGAAGAGGTGATAACGAAGTGGACACATTTGACTGCATACTATGGTTACCATAGTGCATCTCGACTCGAGTGTATGAGCATCTATCGAAAGATCAATGTTCTAATTTATTTTACACCGCAAGAGTTCAGATAAATCAGGGCCGTAACCACGATTTTCATTTTGGGGGGCTTAGAAGTCACTATTGGAGGAGGCCTCACCATGGTTGAGGCGGAGGAGCTGAAAAATTTATTTTAACAAGAAATTATTGGGGGGCTTCAGCCCCCCTTGCCCCCCCCCGTGGTTACGGCACTGTAAATGTAAGCAAACTTGTACTGCCATGGCTGCTGCACAATTTTAGACTCGGCAAGTACCTATCATCAACTCAAAATGAAGGAAGCTTTGCACTTTGTATGGGGAAAAACCTATTTTAAGTTAACTGGTTCAGCAGTTTAATGGCTTTATTTAACTTTTTACCTACCTTCCTCTTTATGACTGCAATAAGCGTAGGAAATAGTTTCTTTCTCTACCTCACTGGCCATACCAAACCAATAGTGCTTATCATAAATGCAAATTAGGAACTGAGCAGGTCTTATTCTAGGCATCTTTTTCTGTAGAAGAATGTCGAAATCAAGTGTACATGTATAATTTGCCTCCTCTGAATAGAGAATAGCTTACAAGAAAATGAGGATCACGCAAAAACGTGGTTTTCTTACCAAAAAAGTCTGTATTTAGTCTACTACTTTCACCAACAATTTGCCCACTTAGTGGCAGCTAGGGGAGGAAGGAATTTGCCGATTACCCCCTTAGTATCCGTTTCCTATCTATGCAAACTTTATATTCTCCAGTTGAATTCCAATGGCTCTAATAGACTACAACAATAGAGGGGTTAAATGAAGTACTTTCTTGATATAAATCCATCAAGAATCCCGTGATCAATTTTTCTTGGCAAATTGCAACCATTCACTTCGCTACTTTTCAGCAACAAGATCAGCTAAGTTCATTCATTTTTAATTGCAACAAAATAGCCTGCTCAGACATGGAAATTCACTGGTAATTATCAAGGCGTTCATAGCAGGGATGACACTACTGGGGGCTTTGGGGGCTGTGGTTCCCCCATCCCATCCACAACTATACTGAATCCCCTCCATCGGCACCTAAAGTTCTATATACTATCGGCACTTTCATAACCTCCATGACCTTTTCTCTACTTTTTTAACCAATACGAGAGGCGCTGCTCTTTGGCTTTGCTAACTGTTGACACTTCATGGTGTCCACTGAGTTAAAGTAGAAATTCCAGTCAAAGCTTCAGAAAAAAGTGATATTTCTCCAGCCTGTTGGGCAGAAAAGCACATTGTTTTGAGGCATACCATGAATTTTGATATGAAATTCCAGCCATTGAAAATGCGGTCCGACTATTGACACAAAGTATTGAGTGACCCATAAATTTCCAATGAATTGGAATTTCCTATATAACTTTAATATCTTCTGGTAAACCACCCCCAGATGGTAAGAATCTACCAACCACCCTGGCAAAACATAGGAAAAACTGCCACTCTTGGTTCAACTTGGTGAATAAGAGGACTGTACCATGTGATATTAAACAATCTTTTCTTCTTTAATCCTGTTTCTTAATAAGATTTGGTTTTATACAATAATACCATTAATTATTATTAGGCCTAAAAATAAAATTCCAGCTTTTCCAGCCAAAGCAGGAGAAAAGCCTATGGTTTTCCAGCTCTTCCAGTCAAATTATGATAAAAGACTTATTTTCCAGCTTCTCCAGCATTTCCAGCCAGAATGGACATCCTGCACTTTGGCAGTAGTAGCCTCCCACACGCTTTTCCTCTGTTGTCATCACTGGTTTATTGTGCATATGGCTAAATGTATCACAAAGTTGGAAAATAAAGAAATGGGCATAAATAACAGATGTGGAAACAATTTATTGATAAGAATGGTACAAAACATTGTAGACAGCTGTGAAATTAAAGTGCTGTTTTACACTTTGCAAAATACAGAGGAAAATATGGGTTCAAGTAGTTAAATTGTCAACATTTTTCTAGTAAAGGAAGCCAATGTTCCCTGACTACCTCTAAGAACATTAGCCAAGGAGGCAAAAATAGTGCTGAAGAAATTATCACAATTCCATTTACAAATGACTTCACATGTTACATAATTCATCTGTTTGCTTAATTTTACATAATTTATCTGTATGCTCTGTATGCTTTTTGAGGAAATTATCTACTGTATATACTCAAATATAAGCCAAATTTAGACCTATAAAATACAATACTAAATCAGGGGGTCAGCTTATAGGCACATAAAACACAATGGACACACAGACAGACACTACCATGTTTTTGTGTCATTCTAAATGGTAAAAAACTGGAATGTAACATAAAAGTAAGCATTTTACATCTTTATAGTAACAAATTTCTATGAACCAAAAATATGCAGTATAAGTAGTCAATTGTATGATTGACTATGGGTTTTTGCAAAACTGGCAAGTTTAAAGGAGTTTTAGAGGGTCAGTTTATAAGCAATGTAGACTTATATGCCAGTATATACAGTAATCATATCCAAACATGCTAATATCACTGCCAAAAGTAGTTGCAACACAGCAAAGTAGTTCTCCTTCATTCATAAGCAGTGACATAGCCAGGGTCAATTCTATGGGGGCTAGACAGGGTGTGGTCAACAAGGGGAGAGAGTGAAACACGGTGTGGACTTTGGAGGTAGCTAAGGGGTATGAGGTATAGCCTTTTCTCATAGCCACCATTGAAGTACCACCTGCTATGAGGCAGGAAAGAATGATGGGGATCAGAGGGATGAGCCCCTGGAAGATTTTTTGACCACACCCTTTAAAAATTAGGCAAACACTCTTTTGGAGATAAAGACACACCCTTTTATAGATAAAAAGAGCAGTTTCACTTGCTAGTTAAGCTACCCTCCAATGTACTGAATGCAGATTTGAGCATTTCTCAGGCATCAACTTTATTATTGAGGGGGAGGGGTGTCTGCCCCATGGCTATGTCACTTTTCATAAGTCTTCCTAACTAGATAGCTTGTTGGCAGAATGAATTGCCTCAACCTAAAACAATTTTGCTTCTTGAAGACAAGGCATTGATGTGGTGTATTTCAATCAACATGGAAGAGGTACGATAGACACCATGCAGAAAACAACATTGTACAGGAGGAGGGGTGAAACAAAGAAGGGGAAAAATATTCAAGCTTAGCAAAGCATTTCAACTACACTGGGAACTGTTGTTGCTTAATGGTTGTAGAAAACAGAAACTGCATTCAACATTAAACAAACATATCTGAAAGCCAGACCCTGGGACAAAACTAAGATCTTTCTATTGGGTGGTGTGTGAGATTTAGCAGTCCAATGAGATGGTGTAATCTATCATTGCATTGATAAAAAGCATATCATACCCAAAATCATTACATCCATGGCATATGATGCAAGGAGAAAAACAAGATGACATGGAAGAAGAGGCATCTAAAATGCTAGACACTTAAAATTGCATGGCCAACATATGAGCAGCTAAAAAATTACCAATGGGGAGTGCTGCAGCCCTCCGTACACAACCAGCAGTTTTCCCCCTGATCAGATGCTGGTGGGAATAACAGTCTAGTATACTTACTTGTCCAATTACATATGGCATTGATAAAGGGTTGGGAAGGAAAACAACTGCAAAAACTTCATCTACTTATATTACTCAAGTAGTTTCCTCAGTACCTCCAAGTGTTAGATACACCCTTTCTTCATACGAAACAAAATTATAAGCATATTAAAGCACACACAGACTTGCTGAAATGTAAGACTAATTTTATAATAGTGCAAGACTCAAGCTTCATCAAGACTTGCAATTTTGTGCATTCAAGATATAATACTGGTATTACATATTGTTTTTGCAATGTACATACAAAATCTTTTATTTTGCTTCAATTTGGCTTTGCTTTATGAAGAAGTAAGGCATCAGAAAATATTTGACTATATTCCTTTGATTTTCAAGAGAAGTGGCACATTTAGTATTCAAGAATAAATTAAGAATAATCTGAGTCCCCTTAAAAACACTAGCTCATCATCACTGCACTTGGCATGTTCTCTTCCCACATCAACTTTATTATTTTTCATATTCTCTTTTTCATACTTCTCTTGAAAAATATTGCATAACAATGAACTAACAATATTGCATTCACAATTAGACATTGCCTTTCCCACTTGATGTTTGTGAGGGGCAAAACTGGGCAAAATCTAGAGGGGCATGATAAATTCTGGGAATAAGATGGAAATTCCTCCTTATACACTTCTAAGTATAACATCCTCATAAAAGTCAGTGGCACTATGTGACCTCTTCTTCTGTGGGGGTGTGGGATTAGGGGGTGGTGGGTGCAAAGCAATAATTTACTGACAGAAACTAGTAAAGCTGTGAATTAACTGACTGAGGTTTACTGACAGAATCATTTTCTTAGCCAGAGCTCCATATCTTATGGTGTGTCTGATGCTAGAAATGTGATCTTCAACACTCTTTTGACTATTTCTTGGCAAAGTATGCAGTCATGTACCAATGACAATCATTATATCTCATTCTACTAACACGATGACTGAAGATTGGGGAATGTGACACCCCCCCCCCCACTAGCTATGCCTCTGGTAAAATCATTTATTATTTAACTATAGCATTTAATTACTATGATGAGCACCCACATATAAAATTTTTGAAAAGGGATTATAAACTATGGGGCCTTAGGGTCAAGAGCAAAAAATTCCAGAATGCAGAGGCTCAGCAAAACAGTATTCTTATAAAGAAAATGTATAAAGTGGAATTACATACATTACTGGCAACTGAGAAAACACTCACAACAAATAACAATTAAAACATTCAATCAAAATCTACTAATGATTCATGCTTCTGCATTTTCTAATTTTGAAAGCTAATGAGGCATCAATCAACACGCTAGTGAGGCTACAGTTCAATATAATTTCAAGATTCAAGTCAAGGCACACCAGAGATAGCATCTCTCTAAGCTAATTGCACTCTCTCAGCTGTACTGATTATAATGAAGCTCCCTCCGAAAAAATTGGGGCATTTAATAACAAACAGAAGACTCCGTTGGAGAATTCAATCCATTGCGTGTGCTATCAGCTTGAGGATTGGACACAACATGGAATATTCGATCAACAAGTAGGTCTTCCCTAAAAGTCTCTTACCATCAAAAAGACGATACTTCAACTCTTGCTTGACTTCTGGCTATTTCCTGTAGTGCTCATAGAATTAGGCACAGCTCCAGGCAACGGTTGTGTCGCAACCTTCTCATTCACGCTCGAAATGATCGAAGTTCCTGGAGCAATTGTTGTTGTGTCCGATAAAGCCGTAGTAACGCTTGATGGCGTCCGCGTCATCTTTTCCTCTTGAAACACAACGTGTATACCACTCATTGCAGCAAATTTCTCAAATGCATTCAGTTTAATTCTTGCTTCATCTCTTTCCTTCCGTAGTCTTTCATTTTCTTTGCGAAATCTGTCAAGTTCACCTTCTAAGCTTCCTTTCTCCCTTTCAAGTACTGCTCGTAGTTTTGTCCTCTTGAAACGGCTTGTCTGTGCATAACCACGATTTTTGATCGTTCTTCTTCTTTGTTTGAGCTTCCAAACTTCACTCTCTGGTAATCCACGAAGCAGAGTGTTCAAATCTTTCACAGGCATATTGGCTAGCTCTTCCTCCGTGAGTACAATTTGATCTGAACCCGACTTCTCGTCACTTTCCGCGGCCATATTTCTTTTCTGCTGACCAAATGCCAACTCAGCAAGACTTGCGCATATTTAGCGGATTTTAAATTCTGATTGGTTGAAACTAAAATAATTATCATAATCAAAGAATAAAAGTTGAGTATAATGACACTAAAAGTGCCTTGAACTCTAAAATTTCATTAACAAACGTGAATTGAATAACAATAAAAGTGAAGAATAAAAGTTGAATGGAAAAGCGTAGGATCAAGGAACCATTGAAGAAAATCAATCAATAGAGAAAGAGGCAAATTCTGCTGAATTGAGACACAATGGTTTGTGTCACACTTTAACCACAATATTTATCGCAACAATATGGGCCACACTTCTTTAGAAGAGCGACCCATATTGTTATGACCCAGTGTTATGACCCATAATATTGTGTCTCCATTCAGCAGAGTAAATTTTAATAGAAGAAGTAGGGGTAAAGACAGCAAGGAGATAACAAAGACAAAATCAGAAATGTGGGATGTGGGACGTAATTGGTTTAAGGAAAGCAAGCAATGTTGGTGTGGTCAATCAGGAACAGGAATCAAGTGAGAACATTCTAGATTGTAAAACAGTCAAGGAAGCAAGTGGGAAGAACTGAGGGTCTAGAAAAGGCTTCAAAGTACACCAAAGCATAGCTTGAAAGGATGGAACGATAGGAAGCACGAAGCAGTATTTATAAAGAGCCTTACACATCAAGGCAAAGATAGAAATTGCCAGAAGAAGTGAAAGGACGTTGGCAAAGAAGATCCAGAGATTCTACTTTTAGGAATCTACCTTCTACGGCTGTCCATGCAGCGGTGTATCCAAAGAAAGCCTGGGGACAACATCCATCTAATTTAAGGGAGGGTACACCACTGTTAGCACTTACCATATGGAAAGTGGGATTACTAGATCTCTATGGACTCTAAATAACGGACTCGTGCAAAACATGCAAATGTAGGATGGAAGTGCTATACTACACAGGCGCTCATTTCACTTTTAATTATTAAGGTGGGCTGCTCTTCAGTTTGACCTGATTTCCAAGAGGCCCTCCGTTGAAAAGCTAAAATTTACTTCAAAATTAAAATAAATTAATAACCTAATCAAAAAGTCACATTAAAATATCAAGTAAAAAGTTTTCTTAAAGAGCAATGTAAAATGAATTTACTGAGAATCCCCCGCGATCTAGAAGCTAATTCTGCCCATTTCCTAACGCTGCCCATTCCAGCTGAAAAAGCGCTGCAATTGCCCGACCACTAGGAGAATCCCTAGTCCATTATATATTGCTTTTAACAGCACAAACAGAAGGAGACTGCTTTGTTTCAGTTGGTAGGCTATCAAAAAGGGCGTTTCCCTAAGATGGAAAGGGACTTGATTTCAAACATTTTCTGGGGGCTTCGTCCCCTGTTTTCTTCCTTCCTGAGGTAAGAAAAGGGAATAAAAATCTTTGATCGTTAAAGCAACGATATCGGTAAACTTCTCTCGGTATTCTATCCACTTCTGAATCTCAAACGCAATATTCACATGCCGTACCTTCTTATTATATAGTTTTGATGCGCTATTTTCGTGGATTGGACCCCTGCCCTTGAAAATTGCTAGTTGCGCGTCTGCTGCTTTTCATTATGCTTCTACCATACTTGAAATACAGTTTTTTTTAAATAAGAAACATGTTTGAAAGAAAGGTGGGGGCTGAAGTAAGGTACAAATTACGAAACATCATATATAACACAAGCAGGCTGAGTTTAAAATAATAACATGAAAGAACTGATTTTGAAAGAAAAATTGTGATCAAACTAGAATGTAAATAGAAAAAATATCCATTAAGTTCTTCACAAAACCTGAACATCGTTTTTCGTGCATCATAGCTGCATAAAATGGGTTGGTATTGGGCGCCTTAAGACTTTAAGACACATTTCAGAAACATTTAAAGCTCGATTTGACGAATTATCAAGAAACACCAGGCTGAAGCCAGAAACTTTGTTTCCTATAAAAAACGTGTAGTTGTTTATACTTGATTTCAGTCGGTACAATACAAAGAATTACACAGAAGTCCGTGAACCTGGAATTCTTTATATCTAGAATAGAGAACTAAGGATCGCCATTGTGGCGCAAGTACGAAAGATCGCTCTTCTTTCTCATGGGCAAATCCCATCCTTACTGATTTTAGTAGATGAGAAAAATACAGCTCAGTGGCTAAGATCTTGATGTAAAGAAATAAGGAAGGTGTCTAGGGCTATGTCTCCAGGCACGTTTTTGAGACCACACCCTTTACTTTGGCTTCGAATGCATCTCCCAGTAATGCATGCTTGCATGATTGCGATAAGGCACTTTGGCAGTTTGTGACAGATTTCCGTGAAAACAGAGTGCGCGGAGGAAAGTAAAGAACATAGGTTTTAAAAAACTGGCTGTCCTCTCGCATTTCACTGCGAAACCAAAGCTGCAATAAATTAAACCTAATTGATAAGGTCTGTATGCAGAGAGATAATTCTAATGGCTCAGGGGATGCAGCCCCTTTATTCAACCCAAAGAAGGATTTGGGAGGCCTAACATACCCTTTGAATGTTAAGTTATTGGCATTAGGGCTTCAGCACTCCATTTGAGTGCCAAATCTGCCAATGATTTTGGGGTGCTCAGCCCAATCAGTGCAATAATTAATTGAAGATTTGCAATTCAAGATACTTTTATAGATTGGCACAAATTTTGTCTTCAGTGGAATATCGAGGAATGAATCGTTGTTGCTTTGCGTGATCCTAAAGGGCCCGGTCTCCAAAGCTCTGTTTTGAACTGCCTTGTCCAACATTTCGGAGGAGTCAACACCGAGAGGTCGGGTGTGTTGAATTATTGTTCGAAAATAATGGCATGTGACGCAGTTAGTCACATGACTAATCCTATATCATATTGCAAAATTGGATACGTTAGACTTTAAAGAAGGTTAAAGGTTGAGTTATATGCGAAGTTATGTTATGTTCAAGATATTGCCCCCATTTCGTTTCGACTAAGCATGTAACTAGAAGGCATGCCCTGGGGGCCAAATTTGCCAGTGCAAGCACTTCGGAGGGACAAAAACCTCATTCCCTATGTAAATTTCCACGTTAGTGATACTGTTGGGGGCAAAGCCATGCACAATTTTTCGTTTGGGGCATTGCCCCCGAGTCCCCTACAGGTACGTGCCTGGATTCGAGGCCTCTAAATTTAGCACTACACCCAGTCCCATATCTGGATCTACGATTGTGTTTCAGGCTCTATGTTTTCACGCATGAGCGTTTGTTTATGAAATTGCGTGCACATCTGCGTGCGTTTATAATTGGATTATCTAGCATGCAAGTTATAAATATTGTTGTTGTAGCTGCTGCGACTTCGTTATGACAACAGTGCAAATACAAGATGGTCTCCGAGGTAGTGCTCTAAATTACGAACAGATGCTATAAGTTCCTCAAAGAAAGATCGAAGTCGCAGAAATTGAGGAACAGAAATCAGTATATCTAATTTGTTTATTACTCATCATCATCGCCAGATACCTTTGAATTGTCGGACGGGCGCCTTGAGGCGAGGTTTTACTGGAATGTCACGGATTGTTGAACATTTAGTAGCTTGAAAGCATATTTAGGGAAATTGAAGATGGGCTGACAAAGAGTGTAAATGGTACCCATATCTATTTTTTTATACACTACTCGTAAAAAACCCAAATAGGCTTGATCTTTTTCAACACAGAATAGGAACATCTCACTGTACCAATCGCAATGTCAGCAGATAGCTTTTCTTTTGGTCTGGATGAAACTGCTTTACAAGAGCTGTACACATGGATTGATGAAATACCACTCTCAAGACCTAAGAAGAATATCTCAAGAGATTTTAGTGACGGAGGTATACACAGCTAGAGCATCTCTATTTTAGCATATCACGTAGGCCTATCTCATGTCTTATGCTTCAATTGTCTGTGAAGTAGTACTAGTAGTACTACTGCTATAGTAATAGGCTAATTTATAGTGTGCACTTCGAAAGACAATCCTTCCATTCCAAGGGCTAGCTGTAGCCGTGGGACACTATAGTTATTGTATACCAATTAGGAATTCTATTTATACGGCTTTTTATGATACAATCCTATGAAAGTAGGTATTATGGCAGAAGTGAAAACCCAGATGGTTTTGTTATTTATGGTAAAGAAAAGGTGAAATAAAGAAGATTTGCAATTTTTCAGTTTATTTTAAGTATTTCAAAAAGGGTCAATAGTAATTTCTTAACCATTAACCTGTATGTCCACTGTTTCAAAACTGTGATGGTGTTATTTCATGATGTGTGATTATTAGCCTACTATAAGCTGTTTTCCATTTCAGTTCTAGTGGCAGAAATTATTCATCACTTTGTTCCTAAAGTTATTGATTTGCACAACTATGTGCCTGCAAATAGCAACCAGGCAAAGACAGAGAACTGGAATTTACTTACAAGTAAGTTATTTTCAACACAACCAGGGACCATCACTGGGTAAAATTTTTTTAGTTGCCAAGAATTAATTATTACTGGGTAAAATTTTTTATATGCCAGGCAATGACTGTGAAAATGCAATAGACATACCTCAAAACCTATGACATAGTGTTCATATTATTAGAAAGATAACAGTTTTATGAGCTTGATGCCAGTAATTATCATGCATTTACATATTTTATTACTGTCCATAATTATGCTCTTAATGCATTACTACCATAAATCCTTGAATTGGCCCCCATCAAATAGGCCCCTACCCTAGAGCTAAAAATTGTCAATAAACTTCCCCCTTGAATAAACCCCCACCCAAGCATGTGACTGTACCTATTTGAGTCTGTTAGTGATTTATGGAGCTAGGGAAGAAAAAGTAGTCATTAATTAACAGAAATTTCCCTGTCCTTTAAGAAGCATCCAATTGCTTGTATGTGCAGCATTGGACAAATGATTTATTAGTCAAAAAGTTTCAACTGGAATATGACCAACTATCAAGAAAATTTTTAAGCCCCCCTCATATAAGCCCTCCTTTGAATAAGCCCCCATGCAAAAATCCAAAAAATAAACAAGCCCCTAGGGTACTCATTTGAGAATTTGCAGTAGTCAACTCTTGTAAAAAACAATTGTCTTTTCTCTGATTTGAAAATAACTAAATTTCTCTTTGTTAGGAAAGATTCTTTCAAAGCTTGGATACCATGTCCCAAATCAGCTGATAAAAGATATTGTTTTGAGTAAGCCTGGTCAAATTGAGAAATTTCTACATAAATTGAGACACAAGGTATGCTTTCCTTGCTTTTATTTTGTAGTTGTTAAGGTAATGTGAGCTAAGAGGACCAAGACTGCTCTGTCAACTCCTCCTACTCCTTGCCTAATTGCCACCCCCTGCTCAGTAATTTTTTGAAAACTTTTCCAATCCCCCATTTTCAGTAGGACCCCCTGCTTATTAGTTTTTGCACAAAAATTTTTCAAGCCATGTTACAAATAGATGTTTTGAGGGAGTCTTCTTGTCTGCTAGCAATGTTTTTGTGCTGCGTACGTTTTCCCTACCATAAACACCCAATTTATGAACATAGAATGCTTCATAGCAGTACTATCTTAAAGTTCAAAATATTTTTACTGCCCACCCCCCTAATTCAAACCCCCTGCTTATTAACTTCCCTGTACTTAAGCACTTAAGAGTAGACACTTATTGACCAGCCTCATGCAAAATTGTAGCTTTTTGGCTGAATAACTTCCTGAAATCATTAGGATAGCCTTGTTGCTGTAGCAAGAAAATAGTTTGAGTAGATGATCAGAACAGTTTACTCTAGTAGTATGAATATTAAACTCAACATGAGCTTTATACTCCTTCAAAACACTTTTTTCACTATGTGATAACATTTTATAAAACATATGTCAAAACTGGTGTCCTCCGCAGTTCATGATAGTCTTGAAGATGACAGTTTTGAAGGTGGTGTCATAACAGTTTACAGAGTGTTTCATCTTCAAACTATCATAAACTGAGAGTGTTGAAAGATATTTTTATGAGAAGGCCATTAAATAGTATGATAATGTGTTGAAAGAGTAGAATAGCTCATATGTATTTAACTATATACACTGTTTAAGTAAATAGTTTTGTCATCTATTCTTGATTTTGCTGTTCTTTTGGTAGCAAAAGTGATACTGATAGAGAAATTTACAAATTGATTCAATATGCTCACCTTTGGATGATATCTTTTACTAAATGTGTATAAAATACAAAATATGGATATTTAAAAATTTCACCATTTTCTTTATCATTGTCTTGCTTTTGCTTTTTCTTTTACTCTTTTTGCTCCCCAAGATTGAGACATTTCAAGCAAAGAAGAAAGCAGCAGCATTGCGTGAAAAGGATCAAGTTTATGATGAAATTGGAGGTGAAGTCAGCAGTAGAACTGAGGATTATTTCTCAGACAATTACCAGTACAGTGATGGGCAGTCATCTTATAGATCATATGTTAATGGTATGCATATGCATTTATTCCTCTATTAAATAGAATAGATTAGTCATATCCTAGTGGTTTAATTGGCTAAGATCATAGACAAATTTACTGAGGGATTTTGGGATGCTACATCTCCCAATATTTTGTACTATTTGGTAATTTCTGCAATATTTTCTTACCAGTTGGAAAGTTCAGAAAACATTAACTGTTGTCTTACAACTAGGATTGCTTTTAAATAGTCAATGCTTGTGATTTTTACAACAAAAAGCTAATTTTTAAGATAGGACAGCAATGAACATGAAAATGGGCATGATTTCATTATCTAGGTATTTGAAGGATGTGGATGTCAATTCCCTTCATGATCCTATGCCCCTTAGTAATCATCTCTGAAGTTTGTCCCTGGCTATGACCCATTAGGGATGGCCTTGAATCCTACCATTGATGATGGTAGGAGGGGAATCTAACAGTTTCAAATGTGTAAGTGTCAAACATGCTCCCCAGAGGCACCTCATAATCCTCCAAAAGAGTAGAGTCGTAGACTCTGAGGCAGCTAGTAACCTATAGGTTACCTGCCTGATTGCATCCATGAAATGGTTATAGTTAATTGGTTAGGACTAACTGAACATGAGTTTAGATCTTTCCATCAATAGTCTTTCGCAACAATAGGGTGTCTGATTATAAATTGCTGAAAAATTCAATATAGTCCCCCCAAAGGCACAATCCAGGCACCAAACTAGCCCCAGCATGTGCCCATGAGGAATAACAAAACAGAAAATTTAGGTGTTTCATATGAAGAATTTTATGAAGAATAAATAAGAACCAACTCTTTCAATTAAATTGTTTAATAAGTGACCTATTTTTGTTATTGAGAGGGTATTCTGTTCTTTTTACTTTTCTCCTAGTTTATCCCATCATTGCACTGTTTTAAAAGCTATGGTCTATTTAGGTCAGAATGCCAACTTTGGACAAGACCACAACTTAATGAATTATGGAAGCACCCAAGGACCATATCCACCACAGAATGCACCAAATCAGCAGCTACAGCAACAGCAGCAACAGTACTACTTTCAGAGTGAGGTATTAAAACCACCATTCTCAGATTCTGCTTATCCTAAATCCTTTAATTAGTCCCCTGGAGGCATATTTATTTTTCACATGTTTGGGTGTGGGCTGATTTGGTGTGAGGACTTTTTCAAGGGTATTTATGGCTTGAGTTTGTCATATTCCAGTTGAGATATTTCTGCCAAAAAGCTAGAATTTTCAATGATTGTGCAATTAGTTGTCAAATAGTGAATGTCTTTTCTTTGGTAGCTCAAAAATGAACCAATATAATGTCATACTTAAGGAGTTGGGACTAGTTCAAGAGGAAGGTTTATTCAATAATAACAGTGGTGGTAAAGAATTTATAAGAAGTTTGATTCAAAGCAGTGTAGTTAATCCTAAGAATAGGGTAACTAGTTTACACCAACTATTTACTGAAACATAATATATTATAACTCCAGCTAATTACATATGGTATAATTACAAGTACCTCCATTCCATGATTTGATATGAACTTTGACTGGGGCTGTAGATTGACTTAACTTAAGAACGTCTATTATTTGATGGATGCAAACATTTTTGATCATCCAGTTCCAGTTACATGGCTTTTTGTGTGAGCTATGTGATCAAAGTATGAAATTTTAGCAATTTATCAAGTCATACCTACCAGTAGTATTATAGAATTATCTATATTGCTCCTATCTGTCATAAGCATTGGTATTATTTTTCCAAATTTGTCATGGCTTGGCAAAGTGGAGGGAATTGCACGACAATAGTGCTCATTTGGCCTCTATCTGTAACATTTGTTTTAATACTGAAGGTAGGATATTTGTACATTCCTGAATGCTCTTCTTGGAGCATATTTTGAATGGTATTTTGCCTATTAAAGAAATGGTAATCAACTCATTTGTAATGAACATTGTGTTTAAAGCCAAGAGCAACTCCTGATGAAAGAGTACTACGGCAAGTTGGAGGTGGAGTAACTAGGAATCATAAACAAATGTCAGATACATCATTAGGTCCCAAACAGAAGGAACCTGGGTATGACTGATATAATTCATTCACAAATTGTCTGACTAGTTTTTTGTCAAGTTTTTCACCTCAAATTATGCTCATAACAGAATCTGAGTAGCATTAAAAATTTTTTTTATAAGAAACATGTCTATGAGAAACATGAGGTTGAAATTAGGCTAAAATTAAGAGAAACACAAGCAGGCTGAGTTTCAGGTAACATGTAAGAACTGTTTTACTGGTAAAGTTTTGATCAAACTAGAAAGAAAATAAAAACTGCATCCATTACATGCCTCACTAAACCTGAACATCCTATTTCTTCAATTACAGTTGCCTGATTAGGGTTGCTATTATCATTGGAAGTCTGTAAATATAAGAAACATTTACAAAATATTGAAGGCTGGATTTGATGAAATATTAAGAAGCATACAGGCTGAAGCCAGAGAGTTGGTTTCATATAAAAAAGCACATGTATTCAAATGTTGGTTTTGCTTTTAGCAGGTTACAAGGAGGTCAGCCAATGAATGAAGTGCAGTTGTTGAAATTGGCTTTGGAGGAGAAGGAACAAGCATTACTCTCATCACAGGAAACTGTTCAGGTATAGCAGTCTTTTCAGTTATGCTATTCTCCCATACTGACTTGTACAGATGAGTTGATGATTATATAGTCTAACATTCCTAATGATTTTAAATGGCATAATGGTAGCTTTACATACTTGCCAAGTCTTCAAGCAGTTGTTTAATTTTGAAGTTATGTTTGTAGCACAGGCTAGGCTCACAGCCACTGTCATGTAATTAATTAATGCTAAAGTTTTTGCTGAATGATGCTGTGAATTTCTAATATATCAAAATATCTCATTACTCTTTACAACA
>WIPJ01067536.1:432058-443717 GCA_018155075.1 Cassiopea andromeda | reverse complement strand
ATATATATATATTTATCGATATATATGTTTATATATATATATATCTCAAAAGTAACCTAAAGTCAAATATATTTTGAGTCTTCAATAAGAAATTCGTAACCACCATATTGGCTGGCAAAACTATTATACTTAATACATGCACTCAGATACACAGTAACAGTACAGAAGTCCTCAATGTGCCAAACACTTTGTTAAAGATTTTCACCATTAGTTTGAGAGATAAGGATTGGCCATCAAAGAGGGTTGCTATTGAATGTGATTCTCAAATTTTTACTTTGTGACATGTATTCCACAAAAATACAGACTAGCACATTCTTTAACTCTTGAACTCATATGAAAAATATTTACTTTATGGTGCTCTCCAGAAAAAGCAATTTGTATTTGGACATTATGGGATCCTCCTTACTGTACCCTTATACACGTATCTTTTACAAGAAAAAAGGTTATAAAATGAGGCTCAAGTGGTCAAGATCTTAAGAAAATCTTAAGAAAATCACGAGGCTCAATTTCTACAAGTTAGCGTTTTTATTGGCCAAAAAAAATTGATATTTCGTCGTTATTGCATTCAAAATGTTAAAGATGGAATTCAATTTCAAGTATACAATATTACTAACGAAATTGCAAACCATTTTGGCCAGTTTATTTTAGTAAAAGTTAATAACATTTTCGAAAATTTCAGGCACAATTTCAGGAAAAGCTAAGAAAATTGAGGCTCAGGCAAAATTATGGTTTTCTTAAAAAAACGTGTAAGCAACCGTTTTTTGAATGTATTCCCTTTAGGGAAATACAATCAAGAAACTCGTGGCATAAAAGGACACAATAAGGAGGATCACTTAAGCCAGGTCTATAGTTAAAAATTATTGCTTAAAGGAAAAAGTATTAAGGAACAAGCATAAACTGCAGTTGAATAATTTTTTTCCTTAAGGTTATAAGTTTTTCCTTAATGATATGATCAGTCGTCGCCAGGCCGTCGAGGAGAAAACTTCGGAAGCTGTTGAGATTATATCGGTTGTGTAGAAAAGAGCGACAAAGATCTTATATTCGGAAAGTTAATATACCTTGATCGTCAAAGGGAGAGGATCATTCCCTTCTATGATATATAAGAGATGCCGGTATTTTTGAACTTCTTGGCATGCTTCAATGCTGTCAATAACTGTGATATATCGCGTTCAGTCTGTTTGAATTCAAGTGGGAATCAGATATCAGACTTTTCCTATTCACTGTTACCACAACATGTTAAATTCAAATCAATTCAACATTGAGCCGAAGCATCCTACCAGGGGCGGATACAGGGGATTGCACTTCTTGCACGGAAGACCGTCAGATTTATCGGATCATAGCAAGGTGGCGTTTACACATAACACAGACAATTTTGTCTGTGAGCATGACGACTTTTAGCCATGACATTGGTGTTGCACGACCTGTTATTATGCAAATATTTCCCGGCCTTGACAAATGAAGAGGCGAGCTGGGGCAACAAAAAATGTCTGTAACAACCTCAAGATACTGGGTCTAAGTGGTAGTTGCGAAGGAGCGAATTTTGTTGTCATTTGCTAGAGTGTTGGTTAATTTGAAGAACACTCGTGCAAGAAATAAGCATTTTCTTCGTTACATTCGATCAAGCAGTGGACCCTTTAAAGAAAATCGAAGACCGTATAGCATTAGAACCTTATAATGAACTAGATCGTTTGAATCAGTTGCAGTTGGCAAATTGAATCGCCGGTTTTATTGGTAATCAAGCCAGCTAAAACAATCAATGTGGTACTGATAATATGTTGTTGTTCATTTACCATATTGCTTTCGCCGGTTTTCGCGCAGATTAGGTAAGTTTATGATTCTCATCAGCCCTGCTTCAGCCAGGGCACCCAAAGAAACCCAAAGTTATTCTGATAACTATTACTTGTCCCCCCATTCTGGGTCATCGTATATTAATGTTCCCAGGGTTCATGGCTGCTTGATAAGTAGACATAGCTACAAATTTGTAAAAATATGAGATTTTACATTAAGTTTGTGATTTCCTATTTTCATTATTATTTCTGTACACTGTGACAGCCAACTGTACATTGAATAATAAAGAGTGGTGTATAACTGTAAATAGTTAGCATGTTGTTAAAGTGAGAGTTTAAAATATATATAGAACAACCATCATCATTTGATCCACTTACTCCTGGGGACATTAGTTATGCTTGCACATGGACAAGACTCATGAGCATCTTTCCTTAGCACCCAAGTGTTTGACAACTCCCTGTGTCCTTTTTCCTTGGAGTGTAACAACTTCCCTACACCCTTTATCATAGCAACACTCTTGGATCAATTAATGGTATAGGTTTGATTTCAGTAAAGCAAAGCAATTCTTATGTCAAATTCTTATGTTGCTCTTATGTACTTGTTAAAACATCAAGTACCCCATGTTTTTACATCTTCTCAGGTTTTTTTCTATACATTATAAGAGTTTAATTTTCTTACATCTTTACTAGAGTGACCACAATGGAGATAGTCTTTATAATTCCATATCTGCTTTGGTGACTGGGAATGAGCACCTCACCTTAGCACTCAAGGCCCCAACATCTGTTGAATTATATTTGAATGCTAATTATTATTCCTCCCACCCTCCCTTTATAAACCTACTTGGAACTGAGAAGAGCCCTAGCCTTCTTAATATCTTTTTCTCTGTTGAAGACACATTTGAGGCAACTGTCCTATTACAAGCCAAGTCAAGTTCTTATGTTAACTGGGTGAAGCAGGAAGCTTTAGAAAATTGCCAAATTCAAGGTGGTCTTCTTTCTTGTCAGTGATGGATCTATCAAGTGTTTTGGAATTGTAAATAAAGGATTTTTATGGCAAAACTGGGTCTAGTGTACAAGCCAAATACCCCCATAAAGTGTACAATTCAGTTGTTATACCACCTGACCCAACTGGAAGTATGACTGATAAAATTTTTCTCCTTTGGAAAAGGCTAGACTTTGATGACAGTTTGATTGGCACAAAATCTGATGTACCAAATCACATGTTGCCACTATTATCTATATTCTTGTTCTGAAAACTCTATATCTATTCCTCTACCACTGCTGCTCAAAAAGCTAATTCAAGTAGTAATGCCTCATGTTCTGCAAATCATTCTTCAGCAATACCATCTGACATTGGTTATTTTTTTGAATGTAATATGACATTGGTATTATTGTTGAATGTACTAGTGGTCTTACAGAGCCTTACACTTTTGACATTTCAAGTAATATTTGGAAACCTGATAATAATTTTAAGTATTCATTTCACACAACTTATGATAAGGGAAGGAAATTTAATTTATCTTGGTATCAAAGTCACTGATGGCTTGCATATTCAAGATTGTGGGTGGAGCTTTCTGTGTTTCTTGTTTTTTTTTGGAAGGAGAGTTGGACTAAACTCTCTAAAAATATGAAACCTAATGACAAAATCTCTAGGCATTTGAAACTCTCCATTAAGGAAGTTTGAGAATCATGAATTAAATCAGAAGCTCATAAAACTTCTGTGCTGACAATGCAATCTTTTATATCTGTGATGAATAATGAGATCAAGGCAATAAATCAGATGCAAGAAAAAATTATTGGTGAGTGCAAGGGAATGGGTTGATTTCAAATGTGCCTGATTCAGTAGTTTCACATTCACAAGGATCTTGAAAATGTTTGTTACTGCACATGTGCAAAACATAATGACTTAACAATGTGCAACCCTCAACATAAATCCTGTATTTGCCCCTGCATCCTACCTTCAAAACAGTTATAGAATTGACTACAGGACACATTACAAGGCATTTTGACTGAAACACTTCTATGAAGGCATTTAAGGATAAGGAAAAAGTTGAACTTTTTTCAGCCCCATAATTTTTTTGCCTAAGGTGTTAAGCATTGCCATCACACCCCCACAAAATTTGCTTAAGCATGGTCAAGGAAAATTACAACCTTAAGGAAAATTATTGGGGATTATAGAGTAGACATTTTGGTGCCAGACTGGTAATTTTTTGCTTAAGCTTAAGCAAAAAAGTACCAGAAAAATTACGAACTATAAACTAGGCTTTAGAAGTGAGCTTGCCTTATCTGATAACATGAAGTTACATCTTCCACTCTTTTTTTTTCTATAGATATAAGAAATTACATTAAACAAGTTACAAATTGACAAACTACTTTACAATATTACAAGGACGATACCAGGGGGTGCAAAATATCATGACTACCCCCTGGCCTTTAAGGCACCCCTCTGGTCGAAAACGAAATGAAATGAAACTCATAGTTTATGCAGTTTGTGGCTCATTTGTCACTTGGATTTTCGACCAGAGGAGTGCCTCAACAAGAATCTAAATACAAGAACTAAGGAAACAAAATATCGGGAGAGGAGATTAGAAGATATTGATACCAGGTCATTCAAAACGTTTGGAAATGTGGATATATTCCAGTGCTGCTCTGAGAATTTTTGCATTTGAATCAAAAGATAACTGTTCATGGCCATAAAGGATAACTTTTAGCAACTCTTCATTTGAGGGGCATTTTATACCAGAAGGCAACAATATAGCATTCACACTATTGAGAAGATCATTTCTATATACATCATAAGCGTGGCAGAGCAAGAAATAGTGTTCCATGTCCTCAACACCGTCATTTATTGCGAACAAGGGGTTCAAGGTTTCTCTAAAATTATGCTTAAATTTGTGAAAATTCAGCTTACTTAGCCCAACACGTAGCTGGGTTAGTATAGATAAGCCTTTAGGGTCATTACGAACTATAAACTAGGCTTTAGAAGTGAGTTTGCCTTATCTGATAACATGAAGTTACATCTTCCACTCTTTAAATACTTCAAGGTTATCTTTATCAGTACCTAGATAAATGATGGCTAGGACACACTTTTTTGAGGAGTAGAATCAATTTGAATATGCAAATTCATTTGAATTTATTTCAATTCATACTTATTTGAATTTGTTTGATGACTAATAAAAACAATGTATACATGTTTGTTTTATAAGAAAAAAGGTCTCTGGTTTCAGCCTGGATGCTTCTTAATATTTCATCTAATCCAGCCTTAGGTGTTCCTTGAATGATTCTTAAATTTAAACACTTCCAATGACAATAACAACCCAGATTAGGCAATTGCAATGCAAGAAATAGGATGCTAAGGCCTTTTGAGTCATTTAATGGATATTCATTCTAATTTCTTGCTAGTTAGATCAAAAATTTACTAGTAAAACCAGTTTTTGCAAGTTATTATTTAAAACTAAGGCTGCCTATGTTTCTTAACTTTTTTCTAATTTTTGCCTGATTTCAGCCTCATGTTTCTGTTTCTTCTAAAAATGTGTATATAGCTCTGAATCTCATAAGAACCTCTTAGAGTTAAGATTCGATAGAAAACTCCAAAACTACATAGCAAAGCTCAAGTGTCAACAATTTTAAGAATATTGCCAACAAATTTAATTAGATGACAGTTTTTCAACACAACTTGAAAGAACAATCTTCCATGTTTGGCAAGGCAAAGTTCCAGCAATCTGCTCTCTTTTTAATTTTGTATTTCCTCAAATGAATGCTACCCCCTGATAAATGCCACCATCCAAAAATGCCACAATTTTTGGCTAAGGATTTAAAAAAACACCACCCTCTAAAGAACACTGCCCTCTAATGAATGCTGCAACAAAAAATTTATATCATGAGCAAGGACTGTGGTGGAGACAATGGTATTGAAATTTTCTGATATTTTTCATATTGTGAACACATTTTTAATTATAACATATTTTTCACACAGTCTTTGCTATGCTTAGTGTTAAGTTTCATTTTTCAGTTTTTATTGAATGCTGCCCTGTAAAGAGAACCACCTTCTAATGAATGCTGCATCAGAAAGCTCAGTTTTTCAACGAACACCACAGTATTCTGAGGAAATATGGATACTACAAAGCAATAGGAAATTTGGGCTACCAATAGGGAGTCTTTTGGCATTGTTGGGAGGTTATGATACTACAAAGCGTCTTCCCTGCTAAAATTCATATTGGTCCCAAAGAGAAAAGCAATAACAATAAATTCTCTATTCAGCCTCCCTTGGGGCTTACTGGATATGGGGTTCATAAGAGAGGGGGGCTAAATACATTAATTGAAAATGTTAAATACTGAGCTAGATATTTGCTGTTTGAAAACAGAGAAAAATATTCAAAGTATTTAGTCTACAGATCACTAGCTCACAGCAGAGCAGACAAAATTGAAAAATTGTGTAGTAATCATTGATAATGAACATTTTTATCTGCAGTAAGACAATAAATGATCTTGATTCTTGATAGGGTGAAAACTATTAATTTTGGAGTGTGATCTAGCTTAGTTTATTTACTTCTATGAAGCTTACCTATGCTTGGTTGTATTCATCATTTTCTAAGGGGGCTTAATGAATTTCTTCATCCAGATAGGGGGTGCATTAGAAAGGGGGGCTAAAAAGGGAACTTACAGTATTTCAAAGCAAGTAGCAGAAGAAATATGGGAAAAGTAAATTGGTATGCAATTACTTATGTTTTGGTTATGAAAAGACAAGCTACAAAAATAGCACAAAAGTCAGTCTGAGCACAGAAAAACATTGATGAACACAACAAAGCCTTCAGTATTGAAGTAGCTTGTGCTAATGAAGTAGAAGTATGCACAGGCATTTACTTGATAACAGGATATTGTTCTTATAGTACAAGAGGCATTTCATTGGTAACAGAAATAAAAAAATGAAGCCCTGAGTGAGAATCAACTCAGAAACAACTTTCAGAACAAGAACAGCATGAGCAATGGGATGATGAATCATTCTAATTTACTTGACCAAAAACTATTCATAAGGCTAATGACAAAAGGCCAGCATTGAGGATGCTATATTTTTGCACATTCAGAATAGATATCCAATAATCTACTAGATTTGCTACAATGTCAATATCAATGCTTACTTGTTGTTGCCCATTTTCTTTATTAGAAAGCTATATTTTCTCCCTTTATCATTCATAAAAATGCCACTAAACATCAGAGGCTCATTTGGAAAACGATTTGGTACAAACGGGGGCTTAATGAATTTCTTCATCCAGAAAAGGGGTGCATTAGAGAGGGGGGCTAAACGGTTTTCAGTTGATGAATGATTTGTCTCATAATTCCCTAACAAAATCTCATGCTACAACTGTTGCATAATATCGCATACTACTATGTAAAGCAGGGACACGAATTTCTAATTCACACAGTATTGAATGCACTTGAAGGTTCTAAGCTCTTTGGAATTCCCAGCAAGACTTATTTTTAGGATTTTGCCAAGTTTTTCAAAATGTGGTCTATTGAAAATTCTTAGATGCATATCATATATTGAACACACGAAGTTGTACTGTATATTTCCAAGGACAATGGCACGTTATTAGTTTACAACAAATCAAGAAGAGTATGATTCAGGGCGAGGGAGACCTCACTGTTCATAGTGTTAGATTCCTAGTGTGAAACGAAGGATTCCTGGTGATAGCATACTGATAGCTAGCACTTTAAGGAACAGTTTCAACCATACGGGCCTAGGCCAATTTTGTGACCCGCCCAACTAACCGCAAAAATACGTTCAACAAAATCACAAGTGGTATAAAGAAAAGCAAACTCCCAATGCAGTACAAAAATAATGGTTTGCCTACCTTCCTCTGCGTGTAGAACAGCTTAGCACAACTTCGGCAGTGGGAAATTCACTCCGGCCACAAATCCCAGCGCTACGAAAAGTACCCCTTCAGTGTTTTCACAACACGTCACGTGCCGATGTTGTCATTGATTGTTGTTGCGAAAATTCTTCTGCAAGAGCGTTCTTATGACTTGTAATAGCAATCATTTGGTAAAAGCCTGCATAAATTAAACTCCTTTTATGGCCTAGGCTAAAAAGGTTCATATACAAAAAATATAAATAAATAAATGAGAGTAATAATTAGTCTCAATTATTTAAAAAGTTCGAAACAGCAACTTTTGTCTTCGGGGACATTAGCTGTCAACCACCTGAAAGTCCATAAATAGCCTGTCTTTAGAACAAGGCTCCCTAAAAGTTCTTACTATTGTACGTATCAGAACTAGGAATTTGTTAATGTAAGGTTCTCAAAGTTTGTGACTCTATAATGCGGGTTTTTCAGTCTTGCTATGCGAATTGGCAAAACTGCAAGTAACAGAAAAGGAAACGCTGCCATTCTTCTGATCACTGAATTGTTTCACAAAATATAATCTATACGAATATTAAGGTTCCAATTTGCTTGGTTTACAAAATGATTAAGAGTTAATGCAAGGCGTAAGCTCAGAATTAGATTTTTTGTTTCACTACACTTAAAGAAGCAAATGCCAACAATTGTGGAGCCTATTGTATTGTGAGTCTGCGATATGACAATGTGAATGAATGCTGTTAATTTTCTCTCAAAAGTGGACTTAGAAGCGTCTTCTCGTAGTTCCAAGGAATGGCACTTATAATTATCCCTGTGCTCATAAAAGACAACATGACCAATCTGCGTGCAAAATTCGACTTTTATTCCAAGCGGTGGCTAAACATTTCTGTTTACAGTACTATTAGATCTAATACCTCTACACAATTTCAGAAAAATAGCAAGTTCTGAACTACTGCCGAATGAAACCAGCGAATCAAGATCTCAAGAAGCATAAAATACAGGAAAGCACAACAGATTGGAGATTGTGGCTTTTGTGGTTGAAGCAACAAAAGAGTGAGATGGATATGTCGGTGCAAAATTAATGACTTATTTCAATCATGACTTCCTCTTTGCATCTGCAGGTACTGCGTACACATAGTATTATTGTTATTGTTATTAAAAATGAAAGTAAAACTTGATTGCATAAATTCTAAACCTCCACGTTGTCTAGTTTTACACGTTGATGATGCTAACAATACTAACTCAAAAAACGAGGCTGGACTCTGCTATCAACAATGCATTTCTAAGTGCTACTTTTAATAATTGTTACACTTCTTATCCTGCCAAATAGCAGGAAAATTATGTACTTTGCTTAACAAACAGAGTGCTAAATTTTTAACGAGGAGGGCACAAAAACAGAATTATCGAGGCCACGCTCTTTTGGAGATGTGCAATATAATCCCAATTCGCTTCACTGAACACCAAACTAACTGGATATAACATTTTATTGTAATTTGAACAAATATTGACATCAGTTTGTGAATCTAGAGAAAAGCAGAAAGTTTGAGAAAACGCTTCAATAACTTAGCAATCAAAGGGGGGGCTGAGTCCCCCATAAAATCTTCGATAGATGTAACAATGGGGGCTACGCCCCCTGAGCTCCAAGGACTACATCCCTACTTATAACGTATTCGCCCGTCTCAAACGCCATAACGGGATGCATAGTCAAAATGCAATGGTTCCAAATCTTTTCAAAATATTATACATGGCGGTGTCACATACCCAGTATGCTCCTGCGCAGTGTATTTAATGATGTTATTCATTTTAAGTTTGTTTTGTATAGCATTTGCATAGTACTGCTCTTTAGCATATGCGTTAATGCTTGCATCATGTTTTTTGCATAATAATTTGCGCACTCCTCTCCTTCTTAGATTGTAGGTGCGGGTGTTTCCCAGTTTTGTTAGGCCGTATCGATACCCTGGTTATCATTAGTTTATCATGTATATTTTACCGTAGTTAATGTTATCTTAGTTTTACATCATTAGTTGTATTATTTATGCATACCCTTCCCTTCCTTTCCCACGCATTCATAGTTTAGTTTCGTATAGTTTGTAATTATGAGTAATAGTCATCATTTTACGTTTATTCGCATGTAGTATATATATATATATAGCTTATGTTAGAATTAGAGTGGGGAGTTGAGGGCTAGAGTTGAGGGTGGAGAGTTAGAGTTGGAGTTAGAGTTGAAGTTTGAGAAAGTGTCAGGAGAGATGTAGAAAGCCAGTACAAGTCGAGTAAATGTGAGCACAGGCGTCATGGAGGTTGAGAGTAGAACGCGAACGCTTCATTAGTTTTCCTGTAGCTATTCTTACAAATGTCTACAAGACTTGAGCAAAGAGTGTTCTCTCTTGTTGTAATTCTTCGGTCTGTGACAGCGGTCCCTAATACTTGCTACTTTTACTTCCTGTCTTTCATACTTTAGTTGACTTCTTTCATACTCTCTTTTATTGGCAAATAGGCATGCCACAGACAATTTATGGCCATCTCCCATTAGATGCAAATCCCGATTATTCAGTAGTAAAAAATTTACCTTTATAGCTCTGCACCAAAATGACCTAAAAGTCTGTGAATGTCAGTCTACAGCTTGCAAGCTTAAGCAGTTTCCCAAGGCCATCCAAAAATCCTTCGGGGTCCCCAAGGGGGGTGCAGACCCCAGTTTAGTAACCACTGTTATAGTGAGTAAAGCGATGAAGAACATAGTCAATTTCTTATCTTCTGTACGCCTCGGTTCAAGTAGAAGGAGGCTGCTGCGGTGGAAAAAAAACACTCTGACAAAGTTGCTAAATAGGCAGAACTCAGACAGTAATGGACGATATTCTGCCGATTAAATTGTGAACTTCAATCCAAAGTATAGATAATATAAAACATGCGGTACGTCTACTTTAGTACATTGGTAAATAATACTAATCATTATGAACACCAATTTTAAAGTCAAAATACAGCTTCTAGTCAGTTAAAAGGAACTATTGCGTTACTTCTGTTACAGGCACTCTGCCCATATATTTACAATGCAAAGCTCCTACATAAAAATTAGAGCCCATAGAAAGAGGAGGACGTGACTGCCAACATGGAACGAGATAACTACAAATGAGATAGTAGAGTAGAAAGAGTAGAGTATTACTAGTCAAAATGTCCTTCCTCCATTGAAAATTTCAGCCCTGTCTCGGTCACAAGTAGCTCTTTTTGGACTTCCTGAAGCCGTAACCTTACATGCCCTCAAGCCTTATCTTTTCCTTCAACATTGTCCTATAATTTGCATCAAACAACCTAAACAAATAAATTAAAACAGGATTCAATAATATGGGGAGCAATATACAATTTTAGCCGATATTATGTTGACATTTCCACTTGACATTTCATCTCAGCCAATACTGATGTACCACCATTGCTTCCAAGTCAATAATATTATTTTACGAGTTCTAACTGCCCACTTGAAATGCATCGTGGACGGAAGAAGCCTCGCTAATACCGGTTGTCCTTTCCAGGGTTACTCGAGGAAACGAAAAGAGTCCCAAATATGCTTCCACTGCCTTTTCATACAACCCTCGCTTGGTAACTGAATGCAGTCGTTGCAGCAAATAACAGTTACTCCAATCAGATAGAGCAAACCATCTTGATTCTAACCATTATCAAACACAACCATCAACTTTCATGAAGTTTATCGATAAACAGGAAGGGCATGCACTGCATCACTTTTCAGTCTTTAGAATGCTGAATTAGTGAATTCGGTTTGCAGATGGCTGCAATGAATGGCACTGAATAATTTTATTGTCTCCTTGGACATTGAAGTGCATCCCAACCATTCTTGTGGTTTCTGGTGCGTGTGTGTGTGAATTGCATAGTTAATAACTCATTAACAACTGTGCTAGCACCAGTCAGCAGTATAAAAGAAATCACCAAATAATGCCTGAAAGAATGAAGACATAGAGAAGAAGGATATAAAAGGATGTCTCAGAGTTTTTCAACAACAAGGATATA
>WIPJ01067536.1:376722-392893 GCA_018155075.1 Cassiopea andromeda | reverse complement strand
AGACTAATACCTATTATAAAGATAAATGTGTATATGAATTAAGAAACTTGTAAATAAAACAAACCTTTTTGTGAGTGAAAATGGAAAACAACTAATATTATAATTGTTGTTATTTACTATGTATTTAAGTAGAACCATGAAACAACAGATTATTTACAAAATGGCTTGGGTAGGGATCAACCATGATTAAGCAATGCTGTATCATATTCTGGGTAGATGCTAAAATTCCTATTTTTATCTTATTTCCATCTTTGTTCTATCTTTGTTTTATTCTAATTCTATCTTATCTTTAAATTATTTCCATCATATTAGCAGCTTATTTGCAGATGGCTATCAAATCAAAACAAGTGCAATTTATTCAGTCAACCATGTTTTCAGGAAACATGCCACTATTGTAGAGTTAATCCCTATGCATTGTACTTGAACCAAATCTATATATTTCAAATACCTCACTATAGACTGCAATTAACTCACTTGCTGGGTCTTTGGTCTAATAACAATAAACCCAATAAAGACAACAAAAAAACATCAATGAAACATTATATATATATATATATATATATATATATATATATATATATATATATATATATATATATATATATATATATATATATATAGCTTAATAAATATATTGCAAGAATAAAAAAAGCCCAGTGTGCACCCTGCAAACATTTTGCTACACATGCCAGCTTCATGATCACACATATTTCTGGTTAAAGTAGATCTAACCTAGTCAACAATCAAATGACTTAAAATCTGTGGAAATGCAAGACATCAATCTCCAAAGTTAGTTCACCAAAATCCATGAAATAAAAAAAACAAAGACCTATAGCTTCAAAGCACTATTTTTGATTGCAATAAAATGCCAGTCAGTGTGCAAAATAACAGATGAAAACTCACTACAGGGCCAACAAGAAAGATCAAGTAATGTAGCAATGCTTTACACTAGTTATAACATGTCTATTTATAAAATTTTCCCTTTAATAGTAGAGCAAACAGCAAAAATGAAAGCTAGTGTTAATGAGTAATTCAGCACTAGAAAATCTAAGAATCCTTTAGTAACCGACTATACAAGCAGAAAATTGGTGAGAGCAACTTAGTTTCCAATTTATGCTCTTTTCAAAACAAAATATAGTACACCACAAGTCAGAAAATCTAACTAATAATTTCAGCTTGGACAGAACATATTTTAATGGAAACGTTGGAACTTTAAAGAAATTACCCACGAAAGACTAACTATAACTTTCATAGCTATTCAAGAAACAACGCTCCTGAAAGAAATTCCATAGCTTGATACGTCTGGTATATATCAACTGTAAAACATTTGCATTGTGCATGTTATATCTGACAACAGCTAAATTGAATGCATGTAACCCTAATATCTCAGGCTGAACAAAATGTTGACTTCACTGACATTTCTATATTTGTGTGCTCAGAAAAGATTCTAGCGGATCATCAGCTACATGGGTATTGGGCATTTGTATACAAACAACAATCTACTCTGAATGGATGACTGCTGGTTTCACCACCAACACAAGTTGCCAGCAAGTGTACAATAGGGAAATGTGAAAAGGATGAGACTATCAAAACATGGGCTACCCCGAGAAAACAACCTCGAATAACAAAAGAATTCAAAACAATGTTTGTTTTTCTATCGTCTAGGCCTACACTCTCTCCGGCCTACACTTCGCTGAATTGCACCAAGCTCATAGCTATAATGGTATTGATAACGTTGTCACAACATTACAACGGGCTACTGCCATTTTGATGATAGAATCTTCTACAAAACTTGGTAGTCGTAGGTCACAAAAATTCTCAAGTTTACTCTGTACTGAGCGTGAGGAATCTGTTACGAAATGTGTCAGCAAGCGGTTAGGTGGGGCGCCAATACGGAAAACGAAGACCTGTTTTAGTATAAAGCAGATTACTCACCTTTACTGCCAATGGTAAGGATTTCATCAGACAAACGGGCATTCACTTCTTGCAATTCATGACGAAGTTGCTCAAGTTTAAAGTTAGACTGCTTTATAGCTTGATTACACTGGGCAAGCGTCTTCTTGTCTGTCGATACTTTCCGTAGGTTCTCGGCACCTTCCTTTATTTTCAACTCTCTTCGAATTTCCACCTTCAATGATTCCCTCAATTCTTCGACATGCATCTGGACAGAATGCTCTGAATTTATACGTGACATCTTGGTGAATGCAATGAGAGTATCCTTCTCTGGCGTTGGGCCTAAGATGCTGCTGTTGCTACTGTTACTACCCTTGAAGATAAATGATATGGGCAAACTCTGTCTTCTGCTTTTAGATGCCTGAAAAGCAGATAGAGGCGTGATTGAAATCTGGAAACAAACTAAGTCACCAAAAACTCCTAGATGCGGAAAACTTATTCACTTACTTAGGTAACCTCCATTTTGTAACAGCCAGTAAGAAGTTCATTTGCTCTTGCAAGCCGCAAGTATATGCAGGACCAATGAAGCGTCAGATTGGCCAATCACAATAATACAAGACAATAGGTGTACGATTTTGTCGTTGTACCTACACAACCGTTATCTCATCCACAGAAATATGTAACCAGTTATGACCTCTCAGATTTCTCCAATAAATATTCAACTACATTTATCATTCTCGTAAGAAAATGGAATGTTAAATACCACTAGCTGGAAATAATTGCCTGAAATCAGAATGGAAAAATGGTTCCCCTATGTGCCTTGCTTTTTTGTGTTAAGTGACGCACACTGTTGACAAATGCAAATCAAAATGAGTCATCGTTCTATCTAAATATAACACTTCAAAGGCTATGAGAGCGGATAGAAGTGACAGTATTGATAAATATAGCTCCTGGCCCGAAGAACTACAGAACGAAACTGAAATGGATCATATATATTCCGGGGGGTCCTTCCTCACATCCATATAATTGTATTTGCCTACGTATTTGACAGTTTAAAATGTTCCACTTTTGCTTCCTTATTCTTATCATATGACTAACGAAAAACTGCGGGGGCGTCGAAACCGGGGGGTGGGGTGGGGGCACTGCTCCCCTTTACCTTTTTCATAAAATAGACTGCTTCACTATTTTTGCCTGAGCTTATCCCCGACTTTAGTGACCAGAAATTCAAGTCTACTGTTCCATCTCAAAAATAAAACACTAGATAATACTCGCATTTCTTTGCTGCACTTCGTTTTTCAGATCAGTTTTTTAAGGTATGCTATCAGTTAGAGTTCAATTTTTCATCTACAGTACGCGTTTTTTCTTAAAGAAAGTGGTTTACAAGAAAGCAGTACCCAGTTGCTCAAAAAGTTAAGAAATTTCAGTACTGGATTTGTGAGATTTAAGAAAGTTTTTTAGTGTTTATGTAGTTAAACTTCGATTTATCTCTTCTGTACAAAATGTCATGTATTCTAGTTTATGTTTCTAGTTCACTTGCGCCATAACTTAAATTTTCGTGAGCGAGTCAAATTTTTCCAATTGAGCCAAACGGAAATATTCGAATTATTTGCAAAAACTCAAGCTATGACTCAAAATGAGCTTGAATCATGAGTCGGAATGTGCAGCTGTACTATAAACTTGAGTACTCATTGCTACCCTCACTCTCAAAATCAACAGAAATCGTTACAGGCCAATGGACACTAGAAGTAAGAGGCATTGCCCCAATAACTGAATGAATTTGTGTATAGAGTGCTGTAAGCTACAATCTTTAATCATTTCATAATTTCTTCTACTCAGCCTAGAACCTAGGAGCATCACGTCACAGAGATGTGGCGTACAGAGATCATAATTTTGCTGTGTAACAGCGAACTTAGATCTCGTATAAACTTCGGGCAGCAAATTAGAGAGCAAGACGCTAGTACCTCAACTTTTGAGCTCGCTTGCCAAAGAAAAGGTACTATGCAAAGATAATCCTTCGTAGACTATGTCTTGCTTTTGGCATTCTGGCTTGAGTTGGTTTTACTTCTTGGTGTACATACATGCGATTGTAGAATGGAGAATTCGACGTAGCATTTTCCTTTTTCGTTCCAAATCTTCAAAATTCGATAAAGCTAGTTTCTCCTTCTCAGCTCTAAGCTTAATGATGAAAGCAAGAGCATTTTTGCTTGTAAGAGTGTGTTCCCACCTTTTAGAGGGCACTATCTCACCAGACCTCCAATTGCCCACACCATCTTGTAAGAGAAAGTGTTCATAGAAGGTGTAACAAAGTGAATGTCAATACTAGCAAATGTTCATTAAATTAAGGCTTTCATACAAAATGATAATTGATTTTTACCAGTCGGAAATTTCGAATTTTTCACACCCTAAAAATTCCCGTCAATTTATGTCCCTGGACGTAGGAACCGGAGGCACAGGGGGCACGTACCCCCCACTTTTCAAAGACTCGAACAAAGCTTTGAAGATACAAAAATAACTAGCAAAATACACGTTTCCAGCGACTTCAGAAAATCTAAGTTTCAAAATTTACCTGGGGAGCATGCCCCCGGACCCCCTAGCTAACTTATATTTAGGGACTGGCACATCTTCATAATGCAAAGAGTTTTATCATTTCATCAAGCGTTTTATCCCCAAACAATGTGCATAAATCTCACTTCAAGAAACCCTGCTAAGGTGCCCTTCAGTCTATGTGCCCCACCCACTTTGTAATGCTTCCTTCGTCTCTGGCTGCAACCCTATGTTGGCTCTCTCCTTCTATTAATATTTTCCCATTCAAAGTAGTAACAAGAACATTAGGTTCATAAATGCAAAACTAGGCGTGGTCCAAGGTGTGTTGTTCATATAGTTCGTACAACACAGCCCCCTTGTTACAGCACAGCCCTCTTGTTTAGGACGACACCACTGGGCTACCTATACTGGCAGCCTCCTGGGGGTGGGGTGAGGGGCCTCTAGCAAGGTGTAAGTTTTCTTTACTATATATTCGCCGCGTTTTTAATTGCACGCTGTTTGAGCTAGAATATTCACTTCCTTCCACTGAAGTTGCTGTTGGCAGCGGTGTAGAAGAGGGCGCGGGGGGACGCCGTCCTCTTCCCGTGATTAGTAGATGTCTCCAAAACGAAGGCCATTGTAGACGAAAGCTTTTTTTCAAAGACAAAATACTTTTTTGAAAACTTGTAAGAAACAGTTAGCTCATAGGATTTAATGTATTGCAATACGCTTCCCTGCTAGACAACTTTCAAGTTTCTTATATAACTAGGTGGACCAATTGTTAGTGTCATATAAAAATGAATGTAAGAAAACCACCCCCTAGCTATCAATTCACTTGTACACCACTGGGTGTGGGTATGATGTGGTCAATAAAGGGCGCCACCTCCAGAAGCCCCCCAATCTGCAATGGCTGGCCACCACTGAAGCACACCCCAATTGGGCAGTTCATTATTCGGGCAACGTTTTTCTGAAACAACAATGATTGTCTAGCTGCTATCCAACTCTCTTTGCTCTCTCGGGCAGAACACCCACAGTCCCCCTGAAATTGAAGTTGCTCCATGCACCCATCAACACAGAGGTAGTACACACTTTGTTTATAAGATTGCCTAACTTTTTTCTGAGCTTCAATATTCTTAAATTTGTCTGGTTTTGAACCTAAGATTGTTCTTAAATTATTCTTAAGCGTCAAAGGTGTAGCTTGGTCTGGACATGAAAGAAATATATTCAAATCTTTGTTAATGTCATAATTAATCATAAAGCAAATCAAGAGACCAGAAATAATAAATATTGTATTGATTGTCCAAACGTAAATCCAAAGCACCATTATAGCTGGAATACACAAAAACTCTTAAGTATTGATAAGCTTGAGCCTTGCATTACTCTTAGATTTCAGCGATTCCGGGCCTTAATGTTCTTAAAGAATGTATTCTTACAAAACAAAAAATGTGTATCTCAGTGGCTGGTCAAAACCACTATCTCAAACCACTTCTCTTAATTCAATGAAACTTTAATTATTAATGACGTAAATCAACGTATCTGATAAAAATGTCTGCAAACTTGCTTTCAATGTAAATAGTATGAAAAAGTGTAGGTTCCATTCCAAACAAACAAAACCGACTTGCAAAACATGGTTTGAAAGTATCATATAATATTATGTCGCAGCTTGAAATAAAACAGACTATAACTTCCTTATGTCAACATTCTTTACAATGTAAACATAGCAGTTCACTGCCTCTAAATTATGACTAATTTGCAAATCAAAACATAAATACTCCATACCATGTTACTATGGATGTGATGAAACAGCTTCTTGCGATCATTAACCATCTGGAATGCGCAAAAATTCTGCTTGCAACAGGCCCAATTAGCAGGGTTCTCCTAATGAAGTTTCCTAATAGTTTATATCCAATGGCAAGCTATCCGCGACAGCAATACTAGGGAACAATGGCCTACTTTTTTAGCTCTCAAGTACTCTTGAGTAGCACTTAATCACTCGTCACATCCATTTGCTATGTTGGTCAGTACACTTTCCTCTTCTCCATGGGAGAAATGAGATTATCGAGATCACGTGATAACTGGTGGCTAGCTTTGTAATGTGAATTGGTTACCAGCTGGGTAATCTTGAATGCGATCGTTGGTGTGTATGGCGATTTTTGCAATTTCTGTGGGCAGCATTCAGTAGCAAAGAACCTTAGCAACAAAATCGGCCGCGAAATAGAGAACATCGATTGTAAAGTAAGGCAGACTTCTGTACAGGGTGTTAATAGTACATTCACTGCAGCAGGGGGTTAACTATGCCGTATTCATAGTTCATTGTGTCAGCTGTTTAATATTAGTACATTCAGTACTGCAGGGGGTTAACTACACACCATCGTCAGCGTATATAGAATTGACATTTAGAGAAACAAGCCTGGCCTTGCGTGTTGTATTCGATTATTTGAAAAATTCAGTAACAGCAGCGCATTATTCAGACTATCTTACATTTTGCGTTACAATAAGCGTCTTCTTGCTGTGTACTTGAATACATTCATAAGGCGTGGGGAAAACTACAGAGAGAAAACAGTTTTTGCAAGTACACACTTTTTCTATTTAAAAGAAAGTTGTTTATAAGAACGTAGTACTCAACTGCTCAAAAAGTTAATAAAGCTCAGTACTTGATTTTTGAGACCTAAAAAAATTTATTAGTGCAAATGCACATTAGATTTATCCGTACATAAAATTTTAAGTATAAGATGTCCTATAGCAGTTTAAATTCTGCTATTTGCCAAGATTTATCATAATTTCAGGTGTGCATGGTGCATTTTCACTTTCCGCTAAGGTACATGCGCGAAACATTGGAACTTTAAAAAATCTGTTGAGAAAGGTCTTAAGAAAATTCTGATACTTGAATCGTGCAAAGTTAAGAAGGCTTCAGTACTGGGCCAAAAAAACTTTCCTATTAACTAAAAAACATTCGTAAAAGAAAAATGCGAGAACATAAAAGCCCTTTCTGTACAGTAAGCTGTAAGCTAGCAGGGTAAGGCATTCTAGTACACTGTTCTAAAGTAACAGCGATAAATATTATTATCGTTTTTCTTTTTTAACGTTTATAATAACGAAATTTTATTTATATACCGCTATTCCTCAAATAAACCCTTAGGGGGTCATTTCCTAGGTCACTCTTTTTTGGATTTTTGCATGGTAACTTATTCGAAGGAAACGTAAAAGAATTTTCTGGCAGTTGGAGATATTCCAGCTGAGATATTTATACCAATACACGTTTTTTAAAGGAAGTTTTTCACCAGTACTGACACTTGCTTGACTTTTCACAAAATTCTTGTATCAAAACTTTCTTAGCAAAAATTTTTGAGTTCCAATGTGTTGCGCATGCACGTTAATGGAAAGTGAAAATGCTCCATGTACCCTTGAAATGATAATAAATCTTAGTATATAACAGAAATTAAACTGTTAGAAGGTAGCCAACATCACATACATGACACTTTGTACACAAATAAATCGAAGTTGAAATTCATAAACAATAAAAGACTTTCTTAAGTTTCAAAAATCCAGTTCTTAACTTCTTGAGCAGCTGGGTACTACTTTGTTATAAACAATAATTTTATTTTAAAAAACGTGTAACCCGGCACGCCGGAGCCGGGGGCTGGGGGCTGTAGCCCCATTGTTTTGCTATTGATATGACGTCATACAATAGATAACCTATCCTATCTAAGATAAGATACATTCTAATGCTGAAAAAGGGATTTTCTTATAATCAAAGGGCACATTTATAACAATTGTAAGGGGCACCACCCTAACCCGAACTGCCACACCCACTAGGTGTTTGCTGCTCGCCCCAGCCTCCTCACTCAAAAATACGCTCCGGTGTCCTTGGTAACTCATTTACTCACAAATTCAAGCAATGGGATGTTTTATAAAGGACATTTGATTTTCATTAATTAATGAGTGTTTTTTCTTTATTAGCTCTGTAAATAGCTACAGCCACGTGATTAGATGGGAGCTTATGCGAGAGGGGATGATGGAATCTTGATTGTAACCCCCTGAAACGTTGACCTCTGGTACGCTTACGAATAGTACCTTTACTTCCTTTTGCGTATTACTCCACACCATACCATGTTGCATTGGACTCGTTTCTATTGAAGCTCATTGCTGGGAAAACGCAGAAAAACACACAAATTGGTAGTCTTTGACCCCCTAAGTTGCTAATGGTTCATCCCTAATGACATATAAATCAGATCAGGTGGAAAACAAGATTACAGTTTATCTCGCTTGCAGCTGACACTAGAAACCAATCTTCGTTGTGTTCCCTCATTTAAAACCTATTTCTATGGCAAAAGTCGTCTCAGACGATCGAGATGAACAAACATTTTTTCAAAAGCAAATGGTGTATAGTACATTGTCTAAATTTATTCGGTTCGATGTTGTCACAAATTCATTCTTTGCTGTGTAATTCCGAAGTGGAACAGTGTACAAGAAGAAGTACTCGATCAAGCAAAATAAGCTAGCTTTTTGGCTTATGCAAAGTGTAATTCTCAGAGAATGATTTTTCCTTTGCTTCTTAGCGAATATATTTGTATCATAAAGTTTGTTGGTAAATAGGCCTACAGATCAATGATGAAATTATAGATTACTTTTTGTTGAGCCTCTGTAGTCTTAATTTTGATTTTGAATATACGATAATTCAGACATTATTCATATGGACTAAAAGTGTTACTTTGCCTGAAAATAAAAGGAAAAAATCAACCCTTTGTTGGCCTCTTATTTCACAATAAGCAAAGCAAGAGCGAAACAAGGGAATGAATATTGCATCGATGGTACAAACGTAAGTTTATAAGCAGCACTCTTACCTCATCTATTCTATCAAGTCCATTAAAGTTCTCAGTTTTAGTTGCAGACTTAAAGCTCACGCTCGTAGCATTAACTGGAATACACAGCAGTTGTGAGTCTTGATGAAGCTTGAGCTTTACATTTTCTCGAGATAGTCTTGATATTCTATAAAAGAAAAAAGTATGAGATTTATACTTGCTTTTTATTTTATAGGAAAGTTTTTTACTCAGTACTGAAACTTTCTTAACGTTGTCGCGATTCCTGTGCTAACAATTTCTTAAGACCTTCTCAGCCAATTTTTTGAGTTCCATATATTTTGCTCAGGTACGTGAGAGGGCAGCGCAAGGCTCCATGAACACCCGAAATGATGGTAAATCTTAGTAGTAGCAGAAATTTAGCTGCTGGAGAGAACAACCAACATAACGTACATGAAGTTTCATGCACAGGTAAATCGAACATGACATGCATATACACTTATCAATTTCTTATTTCTCCAAGATCCAGTGCTGGACTTTCTTAACTTTTGAGCAGCTGAGTACTACTTTCTCGTAAACCACGTTCTTGTAAAAAACGCGTATCTTGCAAACAAGAATACTGCAGAAGCTTTAACAGCTCCTTAATTCAAATCAGTAGTTGAATGTTAATTCTCAACACTCTTATATCATTATAAACAGTTACATCTCCAAGCTGGAGATTCGTAAATTTGGTAATAACGCCTCCGTAAGAAGGTGGTCAGTAGTAATTCGAAATTGGTTTTAGATTTGATTAATAAACCTAGACACAATATTAGAGTCCTCATTAATTTGGCCTTCAACATAACACGTTTATCAGCCTTCACCCAAGAGATGAACCGTGCCCATTTGACTGTCATTCATTCTCTTTGCTTGTTAAGTCGTGGTATTTATAACAAGGTGATATAAGATTCTAAAATCTACACCTGATTTATAGTTTGAAGGGTCGTTCCTCAATTAAAAATTATGAAATACAGATTCATAGTGAACTTACTGCAATGGAAACCTTCTCTAGGAAGGCTATGCTTGTAGATGTGAGCGGAGATGTGCCGAGACACTTTCTATTGGGGGGAAGGGGGCATTTTGACCATTTGACCAACTACAGTTACTAAAAGAAAGGGTCATGGAAAATACTGTGATGATTTCTCTGGCATTATGTTTGGCTGTTTGCCAACTTTCTTGGATTTTTGAAAATATTGGGGGAGTGACGCCTCTCCCCCTTAAGCACATCACTAGATGTGGCAGCCTAAGTTGATCCTGTGACAATTTCAAATATATGCACTACGATGGTTGTCAGATGGTTGTCAGATGGTTGTCAGATGGTTCCAACTATTTGTACTTACCTCCAGCTATAACTTAGCCAGTGATTATTTTTTCAATTACAAGTTGTTAGTTCTTTTGTTTTCATAAATCCCGTCCAAAATGGCGCACCTCTCTGTTTAATTCCACTGCATATTTTAAAATGAACCTGCTTTGCTGGTAACCAGTGTAGATGTTTAGATGTTTACAACTTGCTACTAATCTTAGCTCGATTATTGCATATATGCATTTCATAGTAAATCTCCTCAGGCAAAGCACTTCTTGTATGTAAACGGCTAGTTACTTCAATTCACCAACCTCTCCTTAAATATTTGCTTCTCTGTGGTTGCTCTTCTTTAGTGGTGAGCTGACAACCAGTATTGCATTAGCAGGTTATTGCATTTCTTGCTTTGTCGTCTACAAAATTCTGTTTATTTGGCTTATTTTGTCCGCTATTGACGAGCTGTGTAACATGCCCTAGCGAATTCACTTTGAAAGCAGCACAAACCAACAGTACTGAATATCTGTGGCAAATCGTTGAACTTACATTGCAAAAGTTTGCTAATTCGTTAGTCGTTTTAGGTGAGTCCCCACCTAGAGCAGACTTATACACTTGTTATTAAAAAGGTGTTTTTGCAGTTTTTACAATTGTGAGAACATTACATTTTCTCGTTCAGAGCTAATTACTCTTAGATAAATAAATATTACTAAATACTATTAATTTTTTTCTTTTTTAACGTTTATAATAACGAAATTTTCTTTATATACCGCTAATCCTCGAATAAACCCCAAGGGGCTTATTTCCTAGGTCACACACACTTTTTTGGATTTTTACATGGGAACTTCTTCGTAGGAAACGTAAAAGAATTTTCTAGCAATTGGTGACATTCCAGCTGTGATCTTTATTCCAATACACGCTTTTTTAAAGGAAGTTTTTCACCCAGTACTGACACTTTATTGACTTTTCACAATTCCTATATCAAAACTTTCTTAGCAAAAATTTTCTATGGTTCCAATGGCTTGCACATGCACATCAATGGAAAGTGAAAATGCTCCGTGTACCCTTGAGATCATTATAAATGTTAGTAAATAACAGAAGTTAAACTGTTAGAAGGTAGCCAACTCCAAATACATGACATTTAGTACAGAGATAAATCCAAATTGAAATTCCGAATTTCATTTTCCAAACTGAAGAAAGTTTTTTATTGTTTATGGCATAAACAATAAAAAACTTTCTTCAGTTTCAAAAATCCAGTACTGAAATTGTGAGAATGTTAAGAAAGTTTCAGTATTAGAGCACCCGTGGCCTAGCGGTAATGCACTCGACTAAGACCAACATGGTCCTGCGTCCGAGGTCCACCGCATGCCATTGGTGACGTCAGAAAGGGCATCCGGCCCTAAATCTCGCCCCAGAACTAGAGTCCCCTCAGAGGCACCCTCCAAGCCCCAAGAAATTGGGGGAAACGGAGGTAAAATCCAGTATCTTAAGAAAGTTTCAGTATTAGATCAAACTCTTTCTTTTAAACAAAGATGTGTATTTTTAAATTACGCTGTGAATCTGTGGCTCTGTGTTCTTATGTGGCATATTATGATAAAGGAAAGTGTGTAATAATTTAAAGATTGTGAAAGGTATGAGTAATTTCTTGTCAGTGGGGCAAGGCAGCTTGGAGGATGTTAATTCGTGAACTGAGGTCTCCCGATTTCAAAGAACGAGCACATTTATCGTATGCTTTTTGGTCATATACAATTAATATCATGCCATGCCATACTTTACGTTATCTTATGCCATAATTTCATGACACTTAAGCTAATCCAGTGATGGCCTAGTGGTGGAGCGTCTGCCTCACAACCAGTAGGTCGTAGGTTCGAGCCCCGGCCGAGTCATACAAAAGACTTTTAAAATGTTACTCACTGCCTTCTTGTCTGGCGCTCGACATATGAGAATGGAGTGGGAAAGTTAAACTCGAGGAGCTACCAGTGGACCAGCCACCCGCTGGAGCTTTCACTGCATGCGCAGACACGTGGCCTTGGGCCATAGAAACTGAGACAGACGCCGCCCTATGTGCCATTGGGCACGGGAAAGGACTTTGACTTGAATGTAAGCCAATCCATGCTTTTTTCTCTAAAACGTCATGCTAATCTATGCAACCCAATCAGTGTATTGTCAAAAGAAATCTGAACCGTATTCTTTTTAGCAAGTGGGCGTAATGCTAAATTTTTGCTCTAAAAGCAAACACAAAAATAAACCATATGAAGTGATCTCTCTGTTGCTGTTTTGCAGCTAATTCTTCAAGAATAAAACATGGACAAAAATAATTATTTAACCCAAGCCTCTACAATATTTTGTACTAATTTGTACTCAGTCGCATTGTTTCTCTTAATTCAGCAAAACTTGTGCTAAAATAAAAATTTGATGACTCCATTCTATTGTATGCCCTCTGGGGGGCTTGCAATCATAACAGCCCCGATATACTGAATTTCAATTGTCCTTTTAGTTTGTAGTAGCTGGCTAAATTAATAGCTAGTGGGGCTCACTTCTAGCACGTACCTTTATAAGAAGCTCTGAAGTTGGTCCACCTAGATGTGTACTAAAATTATACTATAGTCCAGTAATCAACGTATTCTCAATATCTTATATATTGTGAGCCAACACTTTCTAAAATAGCCCTGTACAACACAATGAGGGTTCATTTTGCGAAACTGCATAGAGAAAGTGTATGAAAATATGTTCATTACTGGACTAAATTACCATTTTAATACACGAATAGATGGGCCAACTTCAGAGTTTCTCATACTCCTATTTCCAAGCAACTTACAAAGCTTAATGGGGCTGAGTCTCCCTTACGTTACAGCTAGGGGGCTGCCCCCTCTTCTACATAACTGGTACCGCTCCTGAAGCTGGTGATGAGGAATGAGACTAGAGTAATACATAGTTATCAATGTACGCATTAACACAATTCTACTTATAGATACTGCTCCTCACACTAATTGAGCACTAACTTATGACCCCTTCTATCAGCATGGTTAGGTTTCATTTAAACATCATTTTAAAAGTTGCACTCATTGCGCGATTAGCCAGCATTTTAATCCTTAATTCATTGTACCAGGTGTTGCTCTTATTTGCCTAAATTATCTTTGTTTTTGTATTTTGATTGCTTTTAAATTCAAAGACAGAGAGTAAATGGTCGATATATACAGGGATACCTGCGCATGCCTAAGGCAGTTGGGGGAAAGGCTTCCTTTGAGGGTACATCTTTGTATATGTGTATTCCTCCACAGAGTAGATTGTGGTCTCCAAACTCTCTTCTAGGAGGACAATTTTTAGTATATTGGTCTCAAAGTTATACTATGTTAAGTAGGGGATCTGGGGGCTTGCTCCCAGAAAAATTTTCCTAAAATTGTTCTTTCTACAACGCCAGAAAATGCCCCTCTACAAGATAAGAGAGATAGAAAAAGTTCAGTATGAAGGGCAATTCTCGCCCCCTGCCCCCCACTGTGAGTATACCTGGATAATTATGTTATCATCTATCCTTTATTTGTTATTATCTATCTCTCCTTTTTTGATTCCCATTTGCTATCTACCCTATATTTCTTTCCGACGTGAAATGCTTCGCAATGAAGAGCAGGGGTTGCAATGTTTCATAGTCTTGGGCTGTAATTTACATAAATATGAGTTAGATTATGCTACTGAAATTATGCTATTGAAATTATGCTACTTGTAACAATCCGTGAAAAATGGTAGCCAATTCTAGATTTACGAAACGAGTTAATGGCATACCATTATGTCACCACTTCACGTCTCGTTGCTCCAAGTTGTACGAAGTCTCACGTTCTGTAATGACGAGTGAGTCTCAACGTCTTAACACGTGAGTTAACAACTTTAGTGGTCTCTACATTAATTAGGAGCTAAAATCCAATTTGAATAAATTCTAAAGTAAAAACTATCAAGTAATGACAATAGACAAAGAATCCATATCAAGTGTATCGATTTCAAATTGATTTCGGACAAAAGACCTGGATAATCATCAATCTTAAATAGAATCGAGATCTAAGACCAGATTCAGTTTCATAGCTCTAATTCCTTGACTTCTAAAAATGCTCTCGTTGAAGTATAATAAGGCAGTTCACTGAAATTATGATTCGTTTATATTTGGCTAGTTAGATGCACGTATTTCTATTCATAAGACAGCGGTGTACAAGAATGTAGTACTCGACTGCTCAAAAAGTTAAGAAAGCTTGGTACTGGATTATAAATGTTTAAAATTCGATTTATTTGTGTGCAAAATGCTATGGATGCTATACTGGCTTTCCTCTAACAGTTGTACTTCTGCTATCCAGAATTGTCATAATTTTAGGTGTGTGTAATCAACCCAGCATAGCTTTACGGTACAGGGTAAACAAAATAAATATTGATATATTTCCACACTTCAAGCATATTAACTCTAAATTCCAACGATAACTTCTACTAGTTTCTTAATCCAAGTCTTTCACCATTTTCTCTCTTTTCCACACTCCTCCTTAGTCTCTCTAGTTCACACCCTAGCTCCTCCACATGTGCATGAAGCTTTTCACTTTTCTCCAATGTGATGTGAGGCATTGGAACTTAAAAAATTTTACTAAGAAAGTTTTGATACTGGAATTGTGAAAAAATTAATGGAGTTTCAGTGCTGAGCCAAACAACACTTTCTTTAAAGAATAAAAGACGTACTTCCTAAACCAGCTATATGTTTCTACAATTGATGCCAAAAGAATCTGGGGAAATGCAGATACTTCGCCCGATCAACTTTGTCTCTCTTTTATTCTAACAAGCTTCTACAAAGCCGATCAGAATTCGATGTTGAAATGTTTTGATAAATACGGATAAGAGGTAAATTGCACACTTTCCACACATTTTTTGCTGGGCCTCAATATTTCTTTGATCTTGAGCCTCAAATTATTCGTAAATTCCTGCGCGATTAAAGGTGTAAATTAGCCTGAAAATTAAATTAAAGGATAACTTCTTTGCTAATCAGCTAGTTCATATAATGTACACGTTTTTTTATAAGAAACCTAGCTCAAAACCTAGTACAAAAAGTTTCTTAATTTTTGGCCACATTTTAGTTCTAAAAGTTTCTTAAAACTTTCTTAAATTAGCCATCTAAACTGCTGTGAAAGCGTACGCAGAACGTGAATGTAGCTAACTATTTATCCTATAACAAACGAAATGCATCAGTACGAATTAAATTCTAAAGCAATATCATGTTCACATTGTCTTGGTGCAGCTATACGTTGAACCAAGTAACGACATGAATACGCTATTTATGAAAATTTTCTTAGCACTATCCTTGTATTTCTAAAAGTTTCTTAAATTCTAGGCTGTCTAGTACTAGGTTGTTTATAAAGCGGTTTCTTATAAAAAACGTGTATGTAAACAGAACAAGAACTAAACAGAACAATAAATGCGGTAGCTACACTAAAAAACAAATTAGCTACCTAAGGAGGGTGATACGTAAAAACTACAAAATTTAATCTAAAATCAGGGCCGCGTTTACTTCTCTTGGGCCCTGGGCACTATGCTGATTGGAGCCCTTTATGGTATACCCTATACCAAAGTCGATTGTATCACGTGTGCAAAGATGTAG
>WIPJ01067536.1:355794-366441 GCA_018155075.1 Cassiopea andromeda | reverse complement strand
AATAAACTAAAGCTTATGGTCATGGCCAAATTATCCAACTATTATAACAGTTTATTAGGATAACGTAATAAATAAGCTTAGCAATTTTCAGATTATATCAAGGATACGAATGGTTATTGAACACTAACAACATTGTGAGTCATTGACAGACTGACTTTAACAGCTATTTGCTGGCGCCAGGATTCGATCGCGCTGACTACTTGCAAAATGTTGCAGCTTGTGAGATATCAGCAAGTGATTTGTCGTCAAATAAAATTTACACATACTAGTGTGAGAACGTAGCACCTACTTTATCAAATTGCTAGCCATCAACCGCAAATTTCCTGTCTCAAAATGGCACATACTTATGAAACGTGAAGCTACAGGGAGATCATTCCTGAACAATAATAGGAATAAATTGATTGCTATTTCCCCTGGGTGATCTCAGCCTAACCCCATCTCATATTCTAGAAAAGGCTGCCCCCTATAGTTTAAAAGTGTGATTCTAAAGCATTCTCCAGAGGATAATTCCCCCTAGCCCCGTCCTTCACCCGATTCCTGATCAGGGGCGTAGGAGGAAGCCGAAAGATGGGGGCGAACATCCTCAGGGGGCACCCTTACAAGAAAAAATGGGCAACTCTGTAAGCTGCAACGTGGCACGTTATAACAATTTTTTGAAAGGTAGGGGGCATGTGCTCCGTGTCCCCTGGTCCCTACGTTCCTCAAGCTATCCCAAAGTCGAAGGGGGGAGGCGTATTCCTTCTTGTTGGCTGGCAGCATTGCTTCAGTGAAATCCAGTTGCTCAGCGACGCTATGGGTGGGACACATCATTTATCCAGACTTAATAACTATTGACAACATCATTTAGCTTTACAGGTCATGTAGGCAACAGCGTGGATCCTGGTGTGTCGGAGACTGTAAAGCCGTTCGTACAGGATACGCTTGCGTACTTCGACAATCAATACAAAGTTGTATCTGAGAATGACAAAGGTCCTTCGATATCCGTTGTAGCTCTTCCTTTCTCCGAGTGGTCTCGGCCATAAATCATAACTGATGCCATATCGAGGTTAAGGCTCAATGCGATGTAAATAGTCAGTCTCCAGGTCCCGCTGTCAAGATCTCATCTTTGGAGCTATTCCATGACGACAGGAAGATAACGACCTCACTATTGGTAGTTTAGCCGGTTCAAACTAATCCGGATAAATTATTGTACACGTATCCGGGTGATTACATAACCTGGTAAAAGCATCTGTACAGGTAATGCAGTGCCACATGTCACAACGCATTCCATCTGGTACTCTTTTGTGTTAATTTTAGGGGGATGGAATTTAGCAGAGGGGTGGACATTTTTCTAGATTTTTGATAAAGTGGAGGGGTGGAAATAAAATGACCTAGAGAGAAAATCGCAACAACCCTGAAGGAAGTAGAGTTGATGATCCCACCAGATGGCTTTAAGCAAAAATTGGATGGAGTGGTAGACAGTGTTCCACCTGACAACGGTTGTGAAATGCTTGATGGAGAGTTAACTCAGCAATAATGGGATCAAAATGACAGTGAAAATTGTTCTGATAGTTATGATGCCCACATTTTGTTAAAATGGGGGTCATTATAAAATGCTATGAGAGGCGAGAATTTTTAAAAAGTGCAAAATCACCCCCCTACAATTAAGCACAAAAGAGTAGGAATTTTGAAACGTCAGGCCAGCTATTTATAACAGAACATAGGCTGCAAAATTGTAGATGTTATAAGAAGTAAATGCTGGATTTTTGAGACTTAAGAAGGTTTGCAAATGGCTGTGTAATGACAATTCGAAATATCTGTATATAAAATCTAATGTGCGCTAAGTTGGATGCTCTCCAAAAATTTAATTTCTATTGTTTACTAAGAATTATTATCATTTTAAATGTACATGGAGCTTTTTTTTCACTTTCCATTGTAATATGGCATGTGCAAAACATTGGAACTCAAAAAGTTTGCTAAAAGGGCTTTGATACTGGAATCGTGAAAAAGTTTCAGTACTGGGCCGAAAAAACTTTCTTATAAAAAAACCTGTACTTGCTAACAAGTCCAGTGCTATGATGCTGTCACAATAATCTGCACCACTCTATTAAGGGCGTGACGCAATATATATGTACTATAATTGTTAACCACATGGAAAGGCATCAGATTGTTCAGAGTCATAATTTTCTTGAAGATGGAAGAACTGATGAAAGATAGTAAGCTCTTACCTCAGAGAGGAAGCAGTCTCCTCAAGTAATTTCTCCTGCAATCGTCTGCGCCATCGAAGGGCAAAACTTAAATTTTTCCAGTCACTGGTTATCGTTTACTAAGGCCATCACAACAACCATAATATCCAAATAAACTTACCTTGAACTATGAACTATGAACTATGAACTTGAGTTGTATGCTTAAAGGGTTAAACGGATTCTGATACTATGCAATTTCTAATGATCTTACCATGTTATCAAAGCTACTCAGAAACTGTGAGCATAAGCCAGTAGCTTCTGCCAATTTGACAAAGTGTGATATCAATTTAGGCCAATGACTTTATCAGCCTCAATTGCCTTGGGCTTAGCAACAAAATAAGCATGCTGATGCCATGTGGTAAGAATTCGGGAAGGGAATTGACAAGGGAAGGCTTTTGTACTTCAAATTTGAATGAAAAGAATATCTGATAGAACAATGGTCATTCTTCAAGGAGAAAACACTCCTGAACCCCAATATTCCTGCTCCTGAAGCTACGCTGGCAATGAAAAATGCAACAAAGATTGAAACCATCCTCCATGGAATACTCTAATTATACCATATCTTATCCCCTTGTTTATCTCATAGATCACTTCGTCCATTAAACAATTCTAGGTACAACAGACATGAAATAATCGCTGAGTAGGTGTAGAATTTACAAGGGGATATCATAGGGGCAAAATGAGGAGGATGAAGATGGAAACAAGTACAACCACAAAAAAATCTTGGAGGGCACGGAGTCCTGAATTCCATGGATCCTGAAGGACATAAGAAGACCAGTCTGCTGCCTACTATCCCAAGACCATTTTCGATCTACCTCGTTCCTGTATCTATCCACTTACTATATCTTTTAACTATTTAACCTCCGTTGTCTTATCCCCTTTTCCTATTTACTCAAAAAGCACTAGCATAATAAGTCAAACAACTTTGAAAAAAAATCCATTTTATAATGAAAATAAGCTCTGAGCATTAACCATAAGGTCAATATCCATGCTAATTTATATTTGAGGTAAACAATACTGGAAATTAAGGAATAGTTGCAGTATACAAGGGTAAAAACGAAATTAATTGTGTGCCCTACGCATTAAAAGATAATCTAAAACACAAGCGATGCTAACCATATTCTAATGAGATAAATAAAATGAGAATCTTCATGCAACGAAAAGAGCAAACCTAAGGGGAAACTGTTTTGAATTTGCATCAGCTTACAACGTACTAGAACATGCACTATCATGTTAAAGCAGCCCACTATAAATAGGTCATAGCATATATGCTTTTAGTCCGTGAAAATGGGGTTAACCACGACAGCCTCAAAAGATACAATAGTCTCGATTCATTAGATGGGACATGTGTACTACCTAGACGTTAGTCAGCTGTTGAGACATTTTCATTTTAGGCCAAGAGCAAGCGGTACTATCATGCAAACTGCAGATTGTTCTAAAAACAACTACTTGGAAAGAACGTCCTTTGTGCTTTTTATATACATTCTATGGCCCTTCACTTACATAAGAATTCAAAATATAAAATGAAATTCCAAAATAAAAAGAGACTATAAAAGAAAAATTTGTGTTATTCGAATTGAAAGATGTAAACCTATATATGTATATATTTACGCTTAACTAATATATGTACATCAAAACATGACAATATGCTACGAATATACAGTAAAACAATATACAAATTAAACACAAACAACATTTACTTATAAGAGTACTTTCTTCCCCAGCATCAAATGTGACACATCGACAGAAGTGATGGGATTCTTATACTAGATCTGGAGAAATGATAAGTAGTACTTGAAGGAGAATATACCAAAATGGGCCTAATTGAGCAGCAGTATGGCTCCATATAGACAGCGACATGACGCCATTATAGCAATGATGTAATCCTCTCGTTCAAAAAATTGCATGAAATTCAGCTTTGCTGTTCACCATATGATACAGTTTGCGCGTACCACATTTCCTTTCCCTGCAATGCAGAATTCAAAATTCCATAATACATTCCTTTTTTATAATAATATCTAATTTTTTCGCCGAGCCTTAATGCTTTTATTTAATGCTGTTGGCTAATTATTCCTAGTAAGCCTATTCCTAAGTGCCAACGGTGGGTGTAGCTTACCATGAAAATCAAAGGGATATATTCAAATATTTGTTGATGCCCTACTGCAGGGGTGGCCAATCCATGGCTCGCGAGCCGCATGCGGCTCTTTGCCTGGATTCATGCGGCTCATACACTCATATTGAAGTATGTGTTTCTTATATATGTTTACTTCCCTTGAGTTCAATAAGGTATATTTGTGTGAGAGGAAAGAATGGGGGTGGATCTTATGTATCCTCACTAGTTTTGTTAGCTTACTATATTAAGCAAGAACTTTAGTTTGGCTTCAACGACTACCTAAGAATGGGTGTAAGGTTGGCGATAGCCGTATATACGCTACACTATAAGTCATGTGATAAATGTCAACAATAAGTCTAGACGGGGTACTCTACAGCTAGATGTGACTTCTCGTGGTATCACAGTAAAAAATGTGGCTCTTACCCTGTCACTGGCTGGCCACCCCTGCCTTACTGCATTGCAAAGCAAAACAAAAGTGGGACAGAACAATAGATATTGCAGCGACAGTCCAAAAGCAAAAGTACTGTAACTCGAATGCACACAAATCCTAGGTCTTGAGCCTTGCATTATTCTTTAATTGCTCTTAAACTTCAGAAATTCTGAAAAAACTTCTAGCTTGAGGACAGGAAAAAATATTCGCCGCTAGTTATGGCTGATTCTTCATAATGGCGGATGGTGCTACACTGTAATTGATTCTCGCTTCCCTGTGCTTTCCTGCGCACGGCAAAAATATTTTAGCCTCCTGCTACGTAAATGAAGTGAAAGTGGTAGCTAAGCTTACCTGCCGCCTTTCGCATGACCATAGAACGATCGACATCTCGTCATTTATTGCACCAACGCAGCTCAAAATTTGCTTGTGATCATTTCTACAAAGGAGACAGAACAACGTCACATCTGAGCCACAAAACTGAAGTTTGGCATCCTGGGCAAAATCCATGTGCAAATCATTTAGGCCTATCCTACCAAAAAGTTTCTACACTAAATGCGTAGAAATAAATGTGCAATACAAATGCGAATGCAAATATCATATTGAAATCCTAACCAGGCTATCTGCAGCTCTAAAGTATTTGAGTCACATGGATAGTACCAAAGAAAGAATGGCGCCTTTTTAAAGCTAAAATCTATTGAAGTAACTTAAAAAAAGGTAGTCCCATATACTTTCGTAAGTAGGGGAGTGCCTGTAGAAAGGACACTTATTCTGAGTCATCCGCATGTGAGATAGGGTGGCCAGTTCCTTTCCTCACCGCTTTCATCTCCCCAGTGCTGCCACCAGGTACCCATTTGCTGCTGGGTGGGCAGTGAGCGAGCGTTCAGTCAGGGCATCGAGTCGGGCTCGAACCGTAGACCTTTTGCACAGGAGGCATGCGTGAAGCAACTTACCACATTAATTACGAGAGAAGTTAACAAGGTATAACAGGCTGGGGAGAATGCACATTAAGTATGCAAACCAGCCTGCTATAGGCAGACCAAAATTGAAATGTAGTCATTTATCAATCACCAAAGACTGTATCAACTAAGATGGGTCCTAACTCTAAAGTAAAAACCTTGTACTACCTACAGTTACAATCCACTCTCCACTAAATTATCATTTTATAAATACCATATAATTTGAAACAATAAAAACTGGAGAATGAAAATAGTCTCTCAAGATCAAAATTAGATGGAGACTGCTGATGGGTCAGCTGAATTGTTGTAAAACGCATATAATGCTAGATCAACAAGTCATGGGCTTTGCGTGTACAAAGGGAGGATCAATGATGGATCCTTGCAGAACATCATATAAATTCACTAAGCAGCAGGCTGGATCCATTATTTTCTAAAGAGCAAGCAGCAACGGAAAAGTTTAATGAGAAGTACTTTCCAATGCTGTAAAATATAAAAAACTGTCGGAAAATACCCGAGTACTTCACGTGCAAGTCCTTTGTTCTCAAGGCATATCTGTCACAAGGCACCCTATGATGAATACCTTCTCAATTATGGGAAACATGCTTCAGCTCGTAGAAAGCCATTTGATGGGGATATAAACTGGACATGGATGATTCTCTACTACACAGGTGGAGAGTATAATAGGGCATTCAGTTCCTTATTTCCGAGCCTCCTTAATACGCTAATGGATCCTGCTTCGTTAAGTGCATCTGCTTAAGGGCTTAGTAAATATACCCCAAAATTCTCTCGATACTTTTGCTGAGAAGTTTTCAAAGGTCAAAATGCTACAATAATAGCAGAGAAGTAAAGGTCTCGCTCTCCCAGTATGCGAATCCAGCCTTAATGTATGCAGCAGTGAATAGGAAGAACAACGGGTGACTTTGGCCTATACACTGCAGTGAGATAAGACTTTTAAACAGTTTTGTTAAGTACGGAAACTGTTGAGAAACTCAATATAAAAGTTTGCAAGTAATTCAATGTTGAGAGCCATGCTCTAATGAGCCTGAAAATCAATATAAAGGAGTACAAACCTTACAGACAGTAAACACCTTACAGCATCTTCTGACACTCGTTGGAGCTGCTTTAGGACAATGTGAAATTTGTCATCCGGGTCGAGCGGATTTACAGATCCAGACAACCGAGAGACAAAAACGAATCCAGAATCTCCGAGACTGAATGACGATAAATTATTGGAATTCTTTCTTACAAGTGTTTCGTGACAACATGTTGGGCCTGATTCTGCAATGTCAATAGGTTTACTACCAGCCATTCCTTTTGCATCATCTGTCACGCCAGGAATTTCTTCCTCAACAATATCTGCTATTGAACTGTCAGATGAGCTGGGGAGTGGCTTCGGACCCTTCTTCAATTCGAATATGAGGAATCTGCCATTACCAAGGCCTACCCAGACTTCATTTCGTCGAGAAAGAACAGCAGTGATTCGTGTACTGCTTAGATGAGAGATCTAAAAAAAGGAGCAGAAAAATATTCCTTAAAACTGAGAATTGGAATTATAGTATTGCAATACATGCATTGGCAACCTTTTTTCTCATATGGACCAAATTTTACTTTCTATCACGGATGTCAGATGACGTGTAGTTTCCCTACATTGTGGGAGTGGCAGCCTAGTATTCGATCAAAGTCCGACGAATGGCTTTCAAATATTTCATCACGATTTTCTGGAAGTAGCTACACGCTTTTTTCATAAGGACCCTAGCTCAAAACCTGGTTCTAAAAGTTCACTATTTTTGGACCTCTTTTTATCAAATTCTAATACTAAAAGTTCATTAATAGTTCCTGAATTTTCACTGCACATTTAGAGTCATAAAAGTGGTACAGACACAAGGAACCATCAAAATCCGGAGTTTCATCTGTAATTTTGGTTAGAACTCAAGAATAAAAGCACAAATAAAAAAGGAAAGACGTTGATAAATGTAGCTATGTGAGTTTTAGCTGTACATGAATGGAACCGGTGTCCTAATTCTTGATTATTTGCAGCTATAAAACAATTTTAAAGATCCTTAGCTTTCTTTCCGTTAGTAGTATAAGTTTCTTAAACATTTCGGCCATCTACATGTAGGTTCCTTATAAAGTGGTCCTTTAAAAAAAAAGCGTGTAATGAAATTCAGTCATATTGCTTGGAATACTCTTTTAAAATCTTGATAAAACGAACTGTATAGTGTTCTTAAGTGCGGAATAATCTTTTATCACAAAAACCGAAATTTCAAAAATTTTTCAAAAATCTTCGCTGGCTGCATTTTGCTCATGCATGCTGTTGTTGTTGCTTACTTTATTCTGAGTAGTCTCTTATACCTAGCTTTTTCAGCTAATTTAGGCCTACTATGCATGCCGCATCCAGGCATGGGACCCCTAGTTTAACATCCCTTCCGAAGGACGGCGGAGTGACCTGTTCTGGTCGTTCATCTGGAGGTCGCCCATCCAGTTTCTGACCGTACACAGCCATGTTTAACTTCAGTTAAGCTAATGGAACTGGCAAGGCCGCTTGGCGACTCATACCGCTACTGTGGAGGCGCATACCCCATAAAATACTCCGATGTGTTAAGATAATCACGCGGGAAATAAGGATTCTTGTAATATAAACATGGCATGTGTTACCATGTACTAGTCATTGAATACTAGTAGATAAATGACAGACTTAGAAAGGAAGTTGAGAACTAGGAAGACAGATCAAACACATCCTAACTAATATATAAGACTGAGCACAACAGGCATATTCATGTGGTATTTTCAATATGAAAGTACAGGAAAATGAAAATATTGTGGCTTGTTTGCAAATATGCTGGGAAAACAAAGCTTTTCTCTTTTCAAAGGCAAAATGATTTTGTATTCTATTCAGTTTCATTCATTCATTCATTTTATGTCAAAAATATACAGGGTACAAGTTTCATCTTAAAAAACTGTGTTATAAACTGCCCTACAAAAAATATTAAATTAAAATTATTCCGACTGTATTTTAAAAAACACGACAAGGAGAAGGAAAATACATAAAAATACTTTATAATATAGAAAAATTTCCTGGTCTGCTTCTCATAGTATGGATATTACTAGAAACCATGTGAGTAAGCTCAGGCTATAAATAAATTCTAGTAGAAAGAAAGCTAGGCTTTCAACGAACAAACTTCTGAGATTAAAGATGCTGAGCTTCTAGATAGTTCTACAACATATCCATATAAATCTATAGTCAGATAGCCGTCGGGTTTCCGCTTTCGTAAAAAGCGAATATGGAAATACACACCCATTGATGTACAACGTACGACACCAAGAGCACATGCACAAACAGAAGAAATAAAAAGGCATTCGGTTTGGCAGGGGAAGACAGTACCTTCTCAGATGACAAACCACTCTCATCCATGACGTCTGTTGTCATGATGCAAGAGAAAGTCTTTTTGTCGAACAATTGTAGCACTGATGACCTGAAAATCATTCATTCAAAACTCGAGAATGTTACCGCAGTAAGTACTAAGCAAGAGTTCTAATATCTTAGAAAAAAATTATTTAGCTACCCATGTTCTATTGGCCCTACAAAGCAGTAGCGTGCTCGGAGACTATTCACTAGAGGGGCACGTTCATTATTGAGAAAAATAGCGCCCCTCACACCTCAAAGTGGCACGCTCTCAGACATCAAAAAGTATGTTAAAATATCTCTTTCTCGGTTTAGCGTCCCTAAAAAGTCCTTCTCAGGGGGGCACGTGTCCTCTTAGCCCCCCCGGCCAGCACGCCACTGCAACTTAGTATTTGAAGAAACTATTAACAAACCAAAGGTAGGTAATAAATGTATGAATGTGAACAATGATTCTGAATCTACATGATATCTTACTGCGTAAAAATGAGCTCGAGTATGAGGAAGTGTATTTGTAAGAAAGCGTGTGTAAGTGCAGACGTAAGCTTAATATCAAAGTGTCAGTAAGTAGTAAAAAGTGAGTAAGTGTATCACTAAGTGCATTAGTAAAAAAGTGAGTAAGTGTATCAATGTTTTTGTAAAAAGTGAGCAAACTTATCAGTAAGTGTTGTAGTAGTAGCAAATGAGTAAACGTACAGTAAAGTAAATGCTTTAGTAAAATCGTGAGTAAGTGAATCACTAAGTGCTCTAATGAATAGTGAGTAAGCGTATCAGTGTTTTAGTAATTGATTTCCATTTAGCTCAAGGCTCATAAGAATAACACAAAGCTCAAGGCTCATAAAACTTTTTAATTTTTGCCTTTGTGAGTGCTTCTCACTGTTTTGTTCTGCTCCCGTTTTGTTCCTATGATGAACTTACACCTAAAATGAACTTCCTATGATGAACGTGCATCTCAACAAAGCGTGGGGCTTTCCTTTGACATTTAAGGTGAATGTACAACTTTTGTCGCCCAAGAATATTAGCATAAATTGCCGTTCAAAATAATAAAAAATTAAGGATACTAAGGCTTTGTGAAAAATTAAGCATTCTTGTAAAAAGAAAAGTTTGTTCATACAAAAGGCATGAACAACTCAAACATCAATATACGCACCCCCTGACAGAACACCAGATTCCAACCTCGCTTGCAACGAGCTTGCAAATACTGTGTCTCAAATTGGGGCAAACTTGGATAGACTCAACTTCATCCAGTGTTCTAAGAGAAAAGCATTACTCAGGTATTACCATGTATTACTCTGGTATATACCATGCATTACTCAGGTATATAACATGCATTACTCAAGTATTACCATACATATCATACTGTTACTATTTTCAAGCAACAGATTAAAAAGTACTCATTATATTCTATGAGGATTCAGCTTAATGTTATTTCAAAGTACAATTGCCGAAAGAACACTCTTTACGTAATGTTGGCCTCTTCATTATCCTAGCATTTATTCCCTCATTTCAACTTGGATACAAAC
>WIPJ01067536.1:307730-335957 GCA_018155075.1 Cassiopea andromeda | reverse complement strand
TGATGTCGATGGTGATGATGATGATGATGATGATGATGATGATGATGATGATGATGATGATGATGATGATGATGATGATGATGATGATGATGATGATGATGACGACGACGACGATGATGATAACTTCAACTATATTCCAAAACGACGGAAAAGTGTTCAGGAGAAGGTTCGGTAACAAGTAGTTTTTACATGGCTGTCGATTATGTCTTCAGCTTGTCTTCCTTTGATAGCGATTCTAAATCAGAGCGGATTTCCTGTCTATCTACTCGACAAAGTGTGTCCATTAAAGTGGAACCCAAGGCTTTAATCCATGTGAATCCATAATACTCTTCACTGCAGGAAGTCATTTTTTTCACCTCCAATGGACTGTAATTGTAGAGAGTGCACTGGTGTTGTTGGTCTTTTACGGCTTTCTTATCTACCATGTACTGAAATCCAGTGCAATTACGTGATCTTATGCACTTATCGTGGCAAAAGACAACGCTCGGGGACCAGAAACTTTGATTGAGAGGACGAATCATTGAGCAATAAGTGAAATTATCTTCCAGCACGCACCGCCGAGAGTACACCAACGAGATGACGGCCAGCTTGATAAACAAAGTATCCAGATTCATTCTGCGTATAAAATCTTCACCGTCTTTACTTTTAAGCTAAGAACTTGTAGGGCAAAGAAAAGTCTTGCTGAACTCTAGTTTTGTTTACTACAACACAATGATCCGATGCGACCTAGATTAAAGTTGCTCAAAGAGCCGATGAGATGCTGTACACACAAGAACAATTGTAGTTACTGGAATTTTTTGTTGGTCCTGTGCGTACACGTATAATTTGCATAACTAATGACATAACCACGTGACAAGCTTCAATATTGTAGTATCTAACCGTCGTTGATTGCCTCAAAACAATGAACTGCAACAGCAGATGCGAAAACAACTGAAAAATTCACAACTGATGCCATAGCATTGGTGAATGTGAAAAGGACCATGCAGTTGCAAATATGTATACCAAACCTATACGTCAAAGGCTTTGATGAGGCCAAATCCAGAAGTCATGGGAGGGTAAGTGAAAGCTGCTCAAACCAATCAATCCTTGGCTTACAATTACCTAAGTTCGTGTACAACTTGTTGAACACAAAAGAAATGCACAGTAGTTTGTAATCTGGATAAGAGCTTGCAATAAACTAGCTACTAAAACTTAAGCACAATTTTCACAAAAAACATCACTCAATGTAATACTAATCTCAAAAAAAAGAAGACTGGAAGTTTGAAATCCGATACAATTGCAGTCTCGATTAAATGATATATAGACCTTGCAAAAAAGCTCTCCTCACGAAGTAGGGGCAAGAGGGTACAGGTAGTGTAGTGGGATTGGCCTTTCTATTTAGCAAGAAAGTATCTACCATTCAAATCTTAGTACATAAGTTGTAACCATTGAAATCTATTCCCAACTACCCCATAGTTCATTCAGAGCTGAAATACGCTTCAATGCATCCATATTAACATATTTCAGATAACGAATAATCTCTCCCAAGCATCCTTGATACCGCTCAAAAACGTAGTAGCTACAGATTACCACTACACGCCCCTTATTTCTAAGATTCTAGGCAAAATGCCTCTCTAAAGCACACAAATCCATCATTTTGGTACATGTAAGGGATGCCTTCAAAACATGTGCCTCCTATGTTCCCTGTGTTCTTGGTTCTCTTTCAAAATCCATATCAGAAGCCCTTACATTATTGAAATATAAAGTAAAATTATTCTGATATTAAATATCTATCAGGAAACGTTAACAATTTAGCATCTGTTCATTACTAAGAATCCTGTTTGGTGAAAAACATCAAAGGAGCTAATGTATTCGACTGGTATATCCAGCTTTGCTATTTCCTTACAATTTAGCCCATCAATTTGAAAATACTGTCAGTTCAAAACCAATTGCCCGTAAATTCTGCCATGGCTTGTGAGCTTAATGAGAAGCTAATAGCATCAGCATCATCATTACCATCATCATATACTACCATTTTACTAGTAACAACAAAACAACATGAAAATATGCGCATTTGACATCTAAGAAATACAGTAACTTCTTCATAAATTTGAAAAAGTCAAAGGTCTTCGATACAAAAAGAATAGGACGAGTAGCTTATGCAATGAAAAAATAAAATGTCAGTCATATGTCCTATTCATGATATTTACCTTTTCCATAGATCTGGACGAATATCACTTGGAAGGCCTTCGATGACCAGCTGCAATAGCTCCTTCTATAAAAAAGAGCAATTATCAGAGGTGAAAACCAGCAGCAGACGCTGAAAACACTGCGATTAAAATACACTCATAGTTCAACTTTGAGCTCTGAAAATGACATCACTTATAAAAATCAACAGCTCTAGGCCAGCCTCCAGATACGCAATAGGAAGCATGAATCGACCAGGATATTGTGAAGCTCTCAGCTTCGCGACCTCATTGGTGGTGTGCATATCCTACAGCAAACACGTCATGGTAAATTTTCAAGGCAATCCTCGGCTTAGACCTCATTCAAGGTACCAGTACAATATGAACAAGTGTGCAACATCGATAGAAAAAGACATAATTTCTAACTTCAATAAAGAAATCAAATATAGAAGAAGAATGTAGCAAGATACAGACAAGGAGTTAAGAAGTTAGACAACATTTGATTTGAAGTGAATAAAGAAGAACTTCTAGCCTACTAGTAACGAATTCAGTTTGATTTTTTAGTTACGTGCTGTATTTCGTATCACTTTAGTTATCATGTTGCGTGTTTCAGTCTTGCGTACCTGCGGAGTCCTGTTGTGAAACTGAAAACTCACAATTTAGCACTTACACTATATTCAAGATCATCCGCAGTAGTTTTTTGGAAAAATACCTCCCACTTCTGTCTCAGTTCTTTCTCCTAAAGAGACCATAAATGAAATATTAACAAGCAAAATGGGCAATAAGTGCAACGAAGGGGGGAAAGACCTAGATGTAAATGGGTTACAATAAGTCAACAGTCTTTGATAATAAATTATCAACAAGGAGAAACAACTATAGAAGTATCAAGATATACTCTTCATAAGCAATGTGTAAAGTTCAAGACCCAAAAGAGTTGTGATATTACATAGAAGAGGAGGTACAGAGTCAGTTTGGCAGTAACAATGAGGGGATAGATACAATCACCTTTGCTTCGCGAATGTAATACTCTTTCAATTGGCTGCAACAGTAATAGAAGGCTTGCACTGGGCTTTCACGTTCACCATGAGTAAAGCCAAGTTGATCGGTATATACAGAAGACATGGCACTGAAAGAACAAATGATGTTACAAACAGTTCTCTGCCGAAGGGCTTGCAGTGCTTAGATTTGCCGGCTTTACCTTACAGTGCAGAATAGAGCTGGTTAGAACAGAGGTCTTAAACGTTGTCATAGGATTGAAAAGAAGTCAAGCCACATATCCATAGGAATGGCATCTGTATACTCAAAACTATTACCTTCGGATATCTGGAAGCTTTTGGTCAACAACTCTTGCCGCTTCCAGCATGTCTAACACTTTTCTACAATGCTAAAAATCATTTAAAGTCACTCTAAGATAATATACAGATAATATGCTGAAGAGGCAATAGAATTAGATGGAAAGTCTACTCTAGATCAACGTGGCATGTAAAACACAGACAATTCATAATTGAATTTACATCAAAGCACTTAAATATGTAAGTGAGTGATAGGGAATTCTAGAATTTTTTGCGATGGTGTAGCAATATTGAAAACTTCTTAAACTTAAGTCGACAATGGAGATTCAGTTTGATTCTGAGATTGCAGAGAGTAGAATATTATGAAAACATACCCTGTTGTATTCTATATTCATATCAAAATCTTCTCCTGCATGAATTAAAATATTGATGAAAAGAGCAACGACACATAGAATCCAGTACAATTCCCCCAGATTCAAGTAAATACCGTTGCATGAATACTCTACCAAATTATGTCATAGCATGTAAAATATATCCGAGTATTTATCAGAACTTGCTGTGACATAATTTCAACCACAAGTATCTAACAATACAACAGTTACCAAATCAAGTAAAACTAGAAACATTTTCATTTAAACAATGCAGAAAGAGCTAGGCTGAATAAATGGTCTAGGCTCATTTTTGAATAGTTCCTACCAGGTGCGAGAGTAAATTATGGGTAAATATCGACAGGAACTAAATGATTTATTCGGCGAATACCTTCCCAATTAAACTCTATAGCTCGCGTAATTACTGTTCATTACCAACTGGTACGCACTGTATAAACATACACAGGTTAGAAAGCTCTTTCTTAATTACAAACAACTAGTAACATTACGGAAAAAATCCGCCTCCATACCGAATGAAACCATAGTCTTAAAGAACTTTTCTATAGACCATGATGAAACATACGAGATTGGCCCTATGAGCACTACATGGTATTTTGTTGGGGCTACGCATCCCTGAAGTTCATGAGCTAAAGGGTATTCCCCAAAGGGAATCTAAGAGCATGCGTAGAATGCATATTTTCAGTTTTCTGATTGTGGGCAGTGCAGTGGGACAGTGCATGGCTCGTGGATGCCAATAGATTCCCCGGCTAATGATTGGTTTGTTACTTCAAAAGCTGAACGATAGATTTCAATAATGTGGGGAGTTTTCGCTATTCTCAATAAGTACTATATTATTTTAAAAGATAGATCGCACTTTTTGAAATTAAATTACTTACCTCTGCTTACTAGATCCTGAGTTATTAAAACAATGTCTTTCTTCATCAGTAAATTTTCAGTTTTCAAGGCACTTACAACACTAAGAAAGGGAGTTGAAATGTTAAGCTTAATTGATGGTAAAATAGCTAGCGAGGACATGATCTTGTCTAAAAAAAGCTAGGCCTAACAGTTTTCTACTTTATTGACACAAACTTACAAATTGACTTTCAATACAAATTCTTGCACTATACTCAATGCTGAAAACAGTCACCCTCAAATGCTATTCATCTGATACACATTTCATGCTTTTAATACAGCAATACATTTGATACATTAATTTCATAAAAAACAAATTACCTCTGATTTTCGAGCATTTGTGCCTCTAAAGATTGCGTCTTCTCTCTTAATTTTCGAATTTCAGTTTCTAGTGAATCATTGTTTGATGACAAAGATGCGCAAGATTTACATTTCCACTGAAAAATGAAACTTTTAAATAATTTAAAAGCTCCTTCTTAAGGGCGAGCATATCGCAACATAAATTGATACACTCTTTTTTCATAAGATATAATTTTCTTTGAGCCTCAGTATTCGTAACTTTATATTTACACACATAATGTCTATGATTATTCTTTAACTATTTTTAAGTTTCAACTTCGCCTAACAATCAAATGAATATATTCAAATCTTTGTTGATATCTTACTTCAGCACAAAAAAGTAAAAGCGGAATAAAACAATAAATTTTGCCTCGGTAGTGCAAACGTGAACTAAAAAGCAGTGTTTTAACAGCTAGAATACAAAAATTCTAAGGCAGTGATTTTCAACCTTTTTAGAGGATCGGAGCCCCAAGGCTCGAGGAACCCCTGATCACATATATGCATCAAAAAAAGTCAAAGTCCTTTCCCGCACACAGTGGCGCATAGGGCGGCGCCTATCTCCGTTTCTATAGCCCTAGGCCACGCGTCTGCCAATGCAGTTAGAGCTACACCGGGGGGCTGGTTCACTGGTAGCTCTGCGGGTTTAACTTTCCCACTCCATTCTCATATGTCGAGCGCCAGACGAGAAGGCAGTGGGTACCATTTCTAAAGTCTTTGGTATGACTCGGCCGGGGCTCGAACCCACGACCTACCGGTTGTGAGGCAGGCGCTCTACCACTGGGCCATCATTCCGGTTACATATATGCATAGAAGAGTTAAAATATGCTGTCGATCGTAGCATTTTGATAACTTCTGGTGGAACCCTTGAGCTGTGTTGGCGCAACCTTAGGGTTCCGGGGAACACGGGCTGAAAACCACTGTTCTAAGTCTTGATGAGCCTTACATCTTGCATTGCACGTTCTTTTTTATAAGACAAAAGCTTATAAGAAAATGAGGCTCACATCGTCAAAATCTTGAGAAAATCGTAAGAAAATCACGAGGCTCAATTTCCAGAATTAAGTGTTTTTATTGGGCAAAACTCGATATTTCGTCATTATTGCATTCAAAATGTTAAAGATGGAATTCAAGTTACAATATCAATAACGAATGTTTAACCCATTTTAACCAGTCTATTTCAGTAAAAGTTAAGAAAAATTTAAGAAAATCTCAGGCTCAATTTCGGGAAATGTTAAGAAAATTGAGCGAAATGATGGTTTTCTTATAAAAAAAACATGTATTCTTAACATATTCTTAATTTTCAGTGATTTTGAGCCTTAACATTTTTACAAATTCCATTCTTACAAAAATGCGTACCACACAAAATTTACACTCAATCTAAGCGCTATATGACTATTGATATATTCTGTCCTGTTGTAAAATGAAAGCGAGGCTTCACGGGGGCGGTCAGTGCAGAGTGTTTTCCAGTCGAGCAAGACGGCCAATAACGACCACTGCGAAGCAAAAAAAACATGTACCTTCTTTCCTGCTACTGAGGAATTTTTTGTTGATGGTAAACCAGCACTTTTGCTGAAAGATAAACAAGAGATAACTCTTGGAGCTTGGGTTATTGCAAATGCCTAGGATTAATGTATTTATTCAGGGCAGAAAAATAATGTTCATGCCACCGGCCATGAAAACTGTTGCCAAAATGTTTTCTAAATAATTCAGGTTTTCCTGAAGTAAAGTTAGTAAAGTCCCAAGTAAAAAGTCTTAACAAGCATCCATTCAGATGTCATAATGGTCGTGCTGTCTGCGCGGTTTCTAGCTCTGGCTACATTAATTTTCATTGGCTGGGTAAAGAACTTTGGAACAATGCTTTGCAATTACATAGAGTACCAAGCCAAAGAGATAAGCACACATTATCAAATATTGAACATAAAATTTCAAAGAATTTACACACAGAAGCCTAACACTACAGCAGCAAACACTGTGTCCTATTACCTCTACTCTCCCTCAATCTCTACAATTGCAAACCCCAATAGGGTGGATCCATACGTGTAGTATGGAGGCAAGACCAAAGCAGCGCCTCCACAACCACTGGAGGTGGGTCCGCACCGCAAACAAAAGAGAGCACTACGATGCTATAGCATATGAAAGATTACCATGAGACTGGCTATGGATATAAAAAGATACCCAAAAGTAAATTCTACAAACAGGCATTTTCATGAGAAATCTTTCAAAGTTGACAAGGAAAAGAACTCATGTTTCTTTCATAGCTCGTCTCTGCTTCCTACATGAAGACAAAAACGAGTGAAAAGGAAAGTTAATTTCACCTCACACTGTTAGAAGATTCTGACAACGGTACTGAATTTTCATTTGGTGATAAATCAAATTCAGATTTCCTCTTCACACTAGATGGACTGTCAGCAGTTCTTCGGAAACTCCAGGGTAAGAAGACACGACGTTTTCTTTGGGTTCCTAAAACAACACAAATACAACTAAAGTATAAAGACTCAGTATTCATAGTAGCAAAGAAAAAAACTCAAATACTGCAAGAGTTCCACAAAGAGAGCCACTTTCAGTGCTCTATAAGAAAGGGCCAGAAGAAAAAACAGTCCGGATGAACGATGGAATGGAGAAAAGTGATGCAAGGAACGGCGAAAGAGAATCAGTGTATCGATGTTGAAGATGGAAATTGCTGCCTTTCATCAATTGACGATGCAGAACGACCACAAAAAGAGTCCAAACAATTTCTTTATAGATACTGAAGACTGATCCAGGGTAATAAACTATTCCGTGACGACTAATCAGTGTGTAAAAATAATACACAATAAGATTCACAGCAGGTGGACCAATCTCAGGACAAACGATAAATAAAGACACTGTACCAGTGCTGTGGTACAAGAGTTGCTACGCTTTTTCAGCAGGTACTCTAGAGTACCGAAAAACTTAGGGGGGAGTAGGAATAGATGGGGGCTGGAAAATTCTCGAAAATTTAATAAGTAGGGGGGCTGGAAATATTTGAAAATTTACTGAATTGGGAGTTGGAATAATTGGAAAATCCCTTTATTCATACCGTTGGACTGATGATTCCAACTTAAGTGGGCATATTGCGCATTATCAAATGTTATGGTTTATCGTTTTGATTCAAATGTGGGGAAAATTATAAATTCAAGTCCTCACAATATTTGAAAAATCAATAAATGGGGGTTGGAATAAGAGCGGGGGATGGAAAAATCTCAAAAATTAATAATTGGGGAGGATGATTTTTCGGCACTCTAGAGCACTGAAAGTATTCCGATAGGAGGAGCAAGGAGTGTCACGGAGCAATGTAAACGGTAGGCTAATCTGTAAAACCTCTGTAACGGTACAGAAGCTGCACTGGTTAAGTATAAGCGGGGCCATAGTTCAAATATCAGCAATGAAAATAATGCTACACACAACTAAATATCATAAAGATAATTATTGCTAAATAATGCTAAGTAATGCTAACTTATGATAAAATTATGAAACTAAGTCGTTCAGTTCACATATAATAAAAAGAACGAATATTAGCATTGCAGGAAAATTTCATGCAAACACAATTACATACAACTGTATCTGACCCCTAAATAAAGGTCAACCACTGACGTACAATTTCTGTATACAGGTATTTTTGTGGCAAATATATACGTTCACTGTTTGGGCATGGCCGTTCCTTGTAAGCGTAAGCCAATGAGGATAGCATAAAATTCTCACCTGAGCCACGAGGGGGTTCATCTAGATTGGTCATTGACATACTGAACTGTTTAGGTCGCTGAAACAATACCTATGACGAAAGCAATCAATAGACATAATTATTAACAGAATACTTCAGACTAGTTTATATCGAAAGATATATCACAGTCCAGCACAAAGTATCATGGACAAGAGGCCAAACCGTGCAATTATTCTATTTAGATTGGCAATATTGTATGGCAATTTCACTCGAAGAATATAAATAAGCTAGTGCTGAATGGTGTTCCACATCCGTCCAAAAATTAGGACTCAGGATGTTCAAAATAACAAACTAAATTATGCAGATTTCTAAACAAAAAGTATCTGCCTTGTTTATTGATACAAGTAATGAAAACTTGCAATAATAGAGAAAAATAATACAATAAACACGAGTACTCGATCAGTATAGACAATTACGTCGAATTCAAAACTTAAATACTAGGCTACTACAGGAACCCATTGATAGCGAGGCACAATGCATACGTAATGACTAATATAGACGATAATAACCAACAAATCTAGCAGCCTCAACATACCATTTAACGACAAGGCAAAGGAGAATACTTCAAACAAACCTCGTCATCGGTTAAAGTGTTAAAATCGAGTGACTTTGTTCGCTTCTCAATTAAATTTGTAGATATTCCTTCATCTGGGTAGACCTTGTCCTGTGGAAATGACGCAGAACTGCAATTGTAAACAATGAAAGATGGGTAGCAGTGGATTTAATAAAACACGTGATCATACAATCATATGAAATGCAAAAATAGCACGAATAAGGAAGCATGCCTGCCAAAATTAAGTTGAATTGTTTTGATTCTTGTTTCAGCTAAGGGGAAAGCTGCGAGAAACTTTTAAATGATATTGTTTCAAGCAGGCTACAAGAAGGCAACGAAGAATAACAATTGAGCTGTTACATCAGAACACAGCATTCCAGCGCAGTTTTGTTTCAATAACAAGCGTATTCACCACGTATCTTAAACATAAAACCCTCTCAATTGCCGCCCTTTCGCGCACCAAATATAAAGGCCTCTATGCAAGAAATGACATCAGAGATTCTCAAAAAAAACCTTACAAACGTCTTCAAGTATGCCATATCACACGTTGTTTTAATTGAGTGCTCAGCATTGCTCAGTTTGCTATTTTCCAGTCGTATTTCCAGAGCAAAGTGATTTACTAAAACTACGCTGCACAACATAGAACAATGTGAATATGCTTTGGCTTGCATAAACATGTCTCACTGTCGCATAGAAATTTCTTCTAATACGAAAACCCGTGTGAATCAAATGACTCTCTTATTCATATTTCTAGTATTCATATGGTCTATTTCCGCCACCAAGCGTAGCAAAAATAGCACCGCTATTCATTGTTTTCACTGTACATTATGACAACTCAAGTATTAGATTGTCACTTGATACTAACCGATGATAAAAGGCCAGCAAATTTCGCATAACGTGGTATAACTAGCATTGGGTGAAGATAAGGATTGTATTTTGCAACTTATTCTGAAAGCACAAAACGCTCACAGAATCAAACCAGGAAGAAGCCCACTACCTATCCATTTTACTTCATATTCCACCTTTCACTTCAACTTCCATTTGCTAGTTTCTTGCCAATCACAGCAAGATCAATGGAACCATTCTCTCACACTGATACTCTCTTAATGGGGGCATTGTAGCCCTAAAACTGGGCTTGGAAAGTCTGATGAATCGGGTTCCTTTCATTGTAGGAATTTAATGGGGGTCTATTGACTGCTAATGCAGGCACATTTATCAGCCTAGCCACTAAAGCAGCAATCTAGAGCACCAAGTAGTCAGGGGGTCTGAAGAAAATGGAGGGTGTGCACCCTATCCATTTATTTAGACCTCCCAAACACATGCATTTGTTCAATAAACTATTTCTGAATATACCCCCTTTGGACTCACTTGAAATTTTCCTATTTCTTGCCTCAGGAGCAGGTGACAAAATTTGAGAACATACAATTGAATGTACTCTTTTGTGATTTATAAGTGATTTCTAAAAATTGTAAATATACTTTCTAATATTTTATTTTTTAATTTAATAATTTGTAAGTGAGAGGCCTCTTGAAAATCAGTTATATGGCTGGAGGCCTGCCTCTCTATAATATTACTAGATGAAATGAAAGGAGTCACAAAACACTATTACTCACTGACTTAAACCACTTGGAGGGCAAGTGTCAAATAATAAAACTCATGTGTTCCTATGACACATTTTGAAGATACTATATGAAATTTTCAAAAGAATTTCATAATACATCATATCATAAGGGGAACAAAAAAGGCTCAACTGCACAACACTTCTGGGTTTTTACTCTAAAGTCAATAAGAACACTTACCCTTAGCATTCTCAGCCAATCCATCATCAGTTCATGGCTATCAGCTCTTAAACAGTGCTCTCTTCCACCAACACTAATAAGAAATACAAACAGATGTTGATACCTATAGACAATATGAAAGACTAAATACCAATTTCTGATTGCAGCTTTTTATGTGCACTATAGAAATTGTAATGAGTGTTCATTTTGTCAAACCTATGGGTGGTTAAATGATTTCATCAGACTTTAAATGTGAATCATCATTATTTCAACCTCTAATGATTGTGCAAAACTCACTTTATAACAAAGTCAAATAAATCAGAATTCCCAAAATAGAATTGAGCTCCTTTCAAATCCAATGTTCTAGAAGAAAAGTGAACAGCATGTAACCATATGAGAGAATAATATGCAATATGAGTAAATACAGTTTACAAAGAACGAAGAAATAGAAAAATGAAGAGATGCAGTTTACCTCATAAGATAGACCTAGATAAGCAAGGATTTCAAATAGGGATTGAAATTAGTTTTGCATGCATTGCAAGAAACCATCAAATTCATGATAAACTAAAACAAGACTATCTTTGCTACTTAACTTATAAAGCTCCTATAGTTCCAACTTCAAGAACACAACTATACCTATTGCAATGCATTGCTGAAATTGATGTAAACAACTACAACTGAAACACAGCTGTGCAAAGCAATTCAAACACCCTCCACACCATAAAATTACTGATTTTATGGAGAAAAATCAACTAGAGAATTATAATGAATTAACATAAGAAACTACTTTGCAAACTACAAAAGCTATTCAATCATCATCAACTCACTTAATCCAATTGAATGACCTTAAGTGTTGAAGATTTTGCACCAATTCTCTAAGAAGTAGTTGATATGAGAAGTGCTCATCTTACCCAAACCACTTCCAACCTCTACAGCCCAAACAGAATAATTATTTCTCACCTTGCAGGCATCTTAATAAATGCATCTTTGGATGACTTGAAAAACTGGAGCTGTGTCTTGCCTTCATCAAATACACACCTAGAATAGTGAAATCAACTGGTTGACAAAAGTTATGCATCTAGTTTGTACTGCAGTGCAGTGACTTACAATAAAGTCAAAAAGTAAGAAAGAGATAAGTTCTATAAAATGGGAAGTGTATACAAAGATATCAATTCAAACAAAATTGATGTGAAAGCCAAACACCAAAAAACATTTGTAAAACAATGTCCTACCATTGCCTTTTCCGGGAAGGCCTTAACTTCATTATACCTTTGATCATAAGAGGGAATCATAATTACAACTCTGCTTAAATAATTTAACTATCAATTCAATGAAGAGGCATCTCAACATAAATGAAACAAAATTTATATGTTTTTTGTTTTATATGTGTTATTTGTTTCATTTATGTTGTGGTGCCTCTTTGTTGAATTGCCAAACAGCATGCACATTCTGCATAAAAATAGCATCAGATACAAAAATAATGTGTCCTTAACACTTCAAAATATGTCCAATGCTCTTTTCTATGACTTTAATGCAGACAATCCAAGATGGTATTATTTATAGCAGTGCTTCTCAATTAATTTTTGCAAAGCCCCCCCCCTATGAAAGAGAAAGCATTTCAGGCCCCTCACTTGCTATAAATAAGATTTTTATATATAAGCATTGCAGAAGTATACCTACATGGGGGTACACCCCACTATTTAAGAATTGCTGATTTATAGGGCTCTGACTGCCAAAAGTCTTATGGATGTACCCTAGATGCTGTATGGAACAGCTTCTGTATCTTAATACTCAACCATAACAGATTTTAATAGGTATGTGGGATGATTGAGCTTGAAAAGATAACTGTTGATCATCATTAGCATTGATTAAATAGTACAAGGAGTTCTTGATACATGAAAACTTATAAGAATAATCCATGTAATAGCCAAATTCTATATACCCTTATGGTTTTGTTTGACATAGAGATAGCCAGCCAAGTCATTCCAAATTTCCTGCAAGGGAATTAAATTGGTACTTGATAAAAAAGGATGCAAAAAGCACCTAGAAATATTTGTGGGAGCATCATTCCCAAAAAGTTTATGGAAATTCTGCAATTTGTTGGCGCTGTTCTGGAACTTGCATGTAATTTCCACGATTTGCTATGTTTTAGATTTTTGCGATTTTCTGCTATCATTCTGTGACTTTTGTGAGGTTTTTGTGATTTTTTACAATCTGTAAGGCATTTTTTGGAGTGAGAGTCCCCTCGAAAGTATTAACAAACGGAATAGTACTGTTCGTAAGCATGACAACTGTGTTCTACAAAAAACGATGTCTGTTTACATTAGGAATTTTATCTCTGTCACAACGAGATACTATATCTACCGCTCAAAATGCTACCTAAGTTAGCTATGACTTCAATGTACTATTGTTATGAATGCATATTACCATTTGCCTATCGCATTCCAATCATACCACAATTATTAAGTGGGCTTTGGGATTTGAATGAGTGACTTCACCTTTAAAACTGGATGCAAAATGCTACTTGGCATATACACCAAGAAGTGAAGATTCTTCCATGTAAAACAAAGGCTTAGTCTGCTAATTGAAGGAAAGCTTAAATCAGTAACTATTCTACAATTCCACGCCCTACATCATAATAATCAAATCATTGAATTACAAAACCAAGCTGCATTCTCAACAACTTGAACTCAAACATGTTCTCCCGCGCTTTCGACGTCAGAAATCAAAGCAACAATACTCACAGTTTTCTCCATAGCTTGGCTGTGAAAGTTTGTGGCTCTTTCACTGTTCTAAATTCTTTTTCCTTGTGCAAAAAGATTGGTTGCTTTTATAGAACCGAAGAATGCCTGACCACTAGTAATATAATACTATGCAAGCAATATAAAACTATTTTTCCTTAGGAGTCTAAAAAGGCTTGTCGTCCTCCAATTGGTGACAAATTCTACTGCTAAATTCCCTCAACCTTCCGTGGTTTTTCTGTTTGATCTTTACCCGTACCAAGCGAAAAGTGCAGCCATCTACTTCCTCCTGGGCCAAAGACGTTAGGTCAGATACGTGCTCCTTCGCAGCTTCGACAAAAGACAGACCTGGGCAAACTGCGGCCCACGGGCCACATTCGGGCCTGGCTCATACGCACCCCCTCTAGCATTGCATCGCGCCTCCTTACAGGTCACGACCCACTATTTCAGAAACTCTGGACTAGGCCAATATCTCCTTAATAATTGTTGAGTATTGCTGAACTAATGAACTAATCAATGAATGTATGAATGAATGAATGAATGAATGAATGAAGTGGTTAAGTATTATAAGAATGATCAGCTATTGAACTATACATTGAGCTTGGTTTCAAGAAAGGAAACAATTTTAATGCAGTTTGGCAGAGACAGTAAACAAAAGGAAAAACAATATGTCTTTTGACCCATTGATGAATAGCAACCAAATTACAACCCACAAAAGACAAGGCGAAATACACAAATTACAGTAAACTTAAAGTAAGGAAATTAAAAGCATGTAAAATGCAATTCCTATTACCCACAGCTTTCCTGGCAAAAAACATTCCTCTCTTTGAGTTATCTGGTCGAGAAACAAACAATGGAACTGAAAGCGAGGGTATAAACACGAAACCAAGGGAGAACAAACTGCATTGAAACATAATGCGTATGGAAATGCTGGCTCTTTTATTGGGTTGTGAAATGAACATAAAATTGATAAATTCATTTCCTAGTGGGCAGAGAAAATAGAAAACTATCAGCAATTTTATATATTTGCCAATAGACACTTAATTTGCAGTTCCGAAGAATCATCTTGTGTCAAAATAGAATATGTTGTAACAAAAATAAAACAACAACTAACTCCAACTCACTTTGAAGGCACTATCAAATATGCAAACCTGATAAAAAATTCCTTATACCGGAAAAACATTTAAGATCGGACAACAAATGCTACAATACACAGCAAATTTCTTGTACTAAAAAGAGCTTGAATTCCTTCTATTCATGTTTAATTTACCACGAGGGGAATAAGTAACAATACAGAACATAAAACAAAAAAATTCTAAATCTAAATGTTATTTGCAATGGCATGGATAAAAAGTAACCAAATGATAAATGTTAGAGGTAAAACGTTCCCTCCAAAGAAAGCGATTTCCGCTTCATGTTATTGAACTATAATCAAAATAAAATGAATGCAATAAGCCAATACGTGCAAACAATCCGAGCAAAGATAGACTTTGAAAAACCGCTATACGGCAAAATTCACACAAAAAACTTAATTCTAAGGACTCCAAAATTCATCTTATTTCTCTTTATTCATAGTCAGTCCATGACGAGTAGGCATAAGTATAGCTGGGGGGAAGTAACTGTTAACTATCACTAGAGGCAAAAAGAAGTAAGGGGTAGTTCATAAGTAAAAGTGGGGCTGATTGTTACTATTAAAAATCCCCCCTCCATAGCACAGTAAGGTAGGTGACTTTCAAATTAGCAGTGGCATTACCACTTCATACTGTGAAACAAATTTTGCAACAGCTAATTTATCCCTCCTCATAAATAAGACTTTAAGAGCTCTCAATATACATATTCCCAAAGGGTGTCTGCCAAATGAGGGAAGTCGTTTTCCCTGATATTTACATGATGTTTCTTTGATTTCTACCTGGTTTTCCCTGATTCAGTATAGGTTTTGAGCATATACTACACAATACGCTTATCACAATACAAGTCTATTTAAGCCAGCTTTGGCCTATTTGAGTGACGTGTGCTCTATTTCCATTATGGAAACTGAAAACTATTAATTTCATTACGGGCATAATGTGTGTTCTTGGGTATTTTTTAGCATAGTGGGAAATCCATTGATTTAAGGAACGAAGACAAACATTTCCCCTGATATTTCCGTAAGTTTTTCCTGATACTTTCTAAGCCCAACCCATTTCCCTGAATTTCCCTCTTTCCCTGATTTGGCAGACACCCTGTCCTATGTCATCTATCGTATGTTCAATAACACTGAGGACTACATCAAACGTAACATATACCAAAACACACAAGAGCACACCATAACACATCAAAACACACCACAACACATTACAACACATCACAATACAACACAACACACCATAACACAAAATAATACATCACAACAAGCTAGAACACATTACAAAATATTACAACACATCACAAAAACACCACAACATATCACAACACACCACAACACATCCCAACACAACACAACACACCACAACACAACACACCACAACACACCATAGCACAGAGCCACACACAATAATAGCTGATACCACACAATGTACACAATAACAAATCGTACAAAACACAACTACTAATACAAAGATACAAATACAGACACAACTAAAAAGATACCCCCAATTAATCTATGATAAGATAATATTCTATAATTGCTTCAATAGAATTAAAAATTGCATACATTAAACACCAAACCAAATTTCATGAAAAATATCTACAAAATTCACAAGGATTAATCGACTCGAATATAACAACAAAGGTAACCGGGATTTCCTGACTTTTATTCATACCAGTTCCAAAACCTAACAATACAAAGTAAAAAATTTTCATTGCTTAAACTAGCATTTACAAGTAAATTTTTTAATTTAGGAAAAGTTCTAATTGAAAGTGCTTTCTATTATACTTTAGTTTGATTCATAGAAGGATGATGTCATTTCATACTACAGTTTCTAACATTGCTGCGTGCAGACGTTTGCTGAATATAATATACGTAAGTAACAACAGAGGTCAGAAGGCAAGAGCAATTGTTCTATAAATTTCAGAAAAAGACAGACGAAGCTTTTTCCATAACTTTTGGGAGGAAGCATTGCAATATAAAGAACGTAACAGGAAGCAAAAGATATGAGAAAACATTCTCTCAGAATCAGCACAATTACCCCTCTAAGCAAAGAATCACCAGGCAGAACACAAAGACTGCTTCAAATGTTCAGGGGGCCTTTATAAAAGCCATTCTAACTTGCTCTTCATGCACACAAAAATTGAATATAGTAAGAAAACATAGTATTTTCTTTACCTTGATAGAACCTTGACTATTTGCAGCAACTACTATATCTGAATCCTAAACAGAAACATAATTTTCTTTAATTGATAATTTCCAGGAAGATAAAAGCAATGATATTAAAAAGTCTTTCTACTCCAAGTGTTTTATTTTGTCACTGATTCATAGCGTACTGAGCATTGTCGTCATCACAAATTTATCACGCAAAGAACAAGAAATTTGTCTTCTAGTTTTCAAAATGATGAGAAAAGGAATAAATACCACAGAAACTGAAATTATTTGTGCCTAAACAGCATTCTAGCGCAAAATAACACAGCAAGTTATTCACCTGAATTCAGGACATCTTTACATGAGAATAAAATTGTGGGCAATGCATTGCTTTTGGATAAAACTTTTAAAAAAATTAAATTTTCTAAACGCAGAAGAGAACTGCATTCAAAGAAACCCCTTCTCGGTAGCCTTCATAAAACAAATCATCTTTTTCGATGATTACTATCATACCTAGTGCAGTTTGCAAGATTATTAAATCATCCTACTTGATGCATTTTTCAACAGGTCAAAGGATATGCAGAACATGTAACTTTAATCATGCAGGCCACTATGGGGTGGAACTTGATAATAATAACATAATAATAATATAATTTCTTTAAAGTTGGTTGTAAAATAGTTTGTGATAAAACTAATTAAGACCAACTATCTACAGTACTATACAAAGTCTAAAAAAAAGAAACTCAAATACAACAAAATCGTTAGAAGCAGCGTTTTCATCATTTGCTGTTACAGTCATCTCCACTCCAACTGCTAAAAAGAGCAGACGGAGGTTTTGCTTTTAATGTCATTCTGAAGGTAGTTCCATAATAAGCTGCCTCGAAAGATTAAGCTATCGTTTCCATATCTTATAGTGTTAGCTTGAGGAAATATAAGCAGGTTTTTTTATCGTAAATCATATTGACTGCTCTTTTCATGGAACATGTTCCACATAAAAGATGAGTTTTCTTTGTTGATACATTTATAAGCCTCAAGATTAACTTTTTTAAATTTTTAATATGACTTGTGCATGAATTTGATTTTCGTAAAAGTTGAAGTTTTAATCCTTACAGGTTTCCAACAAACAGCTGATACAAATTCATTAACATCATCCTCCTTTTTGTCTCGCTCCTAAAAGGAAAGCGCTTCACGGTGCAACAGATGAAAAGTGCTAACTTACAGAAATCAAAAGTATGTAGCAAATAAAGCAAGTTTTGTAGTAGCATATTTCATGAAAATGCATCAATGGACAAATACACATCAAATTTAGTCATAAAAAAGAAAGTTCCTAACATACTGAGTCTGGTAACAGCTTTTGGCTAATTGGATAAATGATAAATGATAACAAAGAAGCATAATGGGAAAAGTATAACATTACAAAATGATATAGTACAATAATAAACTATATACAAAACATATATAAATATAATATAAAAGAATAATGCAACATAACACAATACAATACAATATATAATATACTGCAATTTAATATAAAACAATATAAGACTTATCATAATAAACATGATATAATATAATACATAATAATTTAAAATAAATAAGATTGTTCAAACATATAAGAAAAATATACCATGATAAAATAGCAAAGCAAAATAAAATAAAATTCTAATATCATATAATAAAATATCATATTTGTAAACTTTTAATTATAATGAATGCAAAAACCAAGAGAGGATTTGTATATTCTTCTTGATTTAAAAATCATCATGTTCATTTGATGTTATCACGCATTATTTTATTGTTACGAGCTTAGCTTGATTTGCCTAGCAACAAAAGTATACATATCCGATTCATGTTTGCTAAAATGATCTGCTGGGATTAAAGCTATGTTGTAACAAAGTGAAACTCAATTTTCAGGTTCAATACGACATAACCAATAATTTCCAGTGTAGCAAGTCACAGGGTGCAGTTAAAAGTCCATTCCATTCAAGCCAAAAGTAAAATGAAGAAAAGGTAGCACATTTACTATCGATCTGGGTATTTCTTTAAGCATAAAAAGTCCTGTATGCATTAACACACTTACCAAAACGCTTCTAATTGTATCAAACTTAAATGTAAGAACCTGCTTTGAAACACCTTTGTAGTAAACGTAAAGTGAATTGTTTTCGCTTCCTACGAAAAATGCAAAATGGAATGATAATAAGGATGGAGACTATTCTCTGCAATAAACAAATAAATAAATATATATATATACATATATATATATACATATATATACATATAAATATATATATAAATATATATATATATATATATAAACGAAGATACTAAAATGAAAAAACGAACTAAGATACTATAAATGGAAATAAAATAAAAAGTGAATTAATTGCACAAAAAGTAGCAATTACTCTAGGAAGTCTCCAGCAAAAATCAATCAACAAAACAATAAGAAGGGAGACAGGAAGTAGGAAGCATAAAAACAGAAAAGCTCCAGAAGCAATTAACGAGAGCCTTTATTGATTAAAAATAACGAGAGTCAAAGTTACTGTCACTCCTCTCTTCTTTACGCAAAACGCAGCATGTGGCAAAATTTGCAAGGGACACAAACAAGAAATAGAATTCAATGCTAAATATTGGCTGTCTAAACATCAATACGTGGTGACTTGTAGCTTTGCTTATCTCGGCATACAATATGATATTTTGAACTGATCAGTAAAGCTATTGCTATGACATAAAGCTTTACAAAAAGCTTTGGAAACAATAGAAGGTAACTATGAATTTCTACAGTAGCAAAGCAGACTTGTACAAGTCACATACCACATGCGACATAATCTCCATTAGTTGCAAGCCCAACGAAATTCTTTTCATTCAGGTGACCTTTGAATGTTCTTAAGCATTGTTGTTTGGATACATCCCATAATTTCAGCTGGCTATCTGTTGAACTAAAGATGATGAAATGCTAATAGCGAAGGGGTTCATTTATAATGTAAGCTAAGAAAATTTCATCTCACTAAGGAAAAAAGCATTATCTATGTAAACAAAACTTGGGCATATGGGAAGCACAAAAAAGAGAGGAGAGAAACATAGAGAAGCACAGAGGAAAGAGAGGCAAAAAGAGAAAGCGAGAAAAGAAACAGAAAAAGAGAGAAGAATTAGAGACGAAATTATTTAAAATAAATAAACACAGAAGAACCAAACGAAAATGACAGAAAACTCTAGAGATTGAATGAGAATAAATATTTGCATTATGATTACTGAAATATAAGATACAATAACGAAGGCCCTTACGCCGATACAACTTCATTTGGTGTTACGAATTTTGCATAAGAAACAGCTTTTCGGTGTCCTTTGAATACAGCCAATGCTTTTTTATTATTCCGAAGGTCAAAATAATGAACACAATGATCTAGGAGGAAAGGTGTATGATAAATCATAAAAAAGGGTCAAACAAACTAAAGAGCATCATTAGAAGTGAGTTGATTGCGACCGACTTAAAATTCAGTCTCAATTTATTCTATTCTTCTGCCTGATTGGTCTATAATGGCAAGTCAAACAATAGTGAATAATACCAAGAACAATAGAACAGAGCGTTCATTCAATTGATATCAAATGACTGCTTGCAAAGTAGACCCTATATTGTCAAACGAATGCAATCAAGACATGTTGATGGCATTATAGGGCTGTGGGAAAATTTCATAGCTTTGCTATAACCTAGCTTCCTGTAATGAATTGAAATTGCTTGCAGTTTCTCCACAGTGGAACTTTGTTAAGTCTAAATTTAGAGAATAAATCAATAAGGGTAATTGAGGAAGTGCAAACAAAAGCGATTACTAGAACAATAGGAAAATAAAAATCAGAAACAGCACGAGTTTCAATTTCAAAACTACTATCAAAATAAATTAATCCTATTATAATAGCCTCACTCTAGATAAATTTAACATCATTTAAGCTGAATATTTAAAGCAGTATTCAATTGGAAATAAACAGTGAGACACGGATGTCTCAAAATAAGTACCCGCAGAGCCAAAAGCAAGGTGATATCTACTCTCCGGGTTGAATTTGACGCAACACACATTTGCTTTTGCTTCAAGAGTAGATACCGAATGCTCCATGTTGGTTGCCCAGAGTTTGACTGCAAAACAAAAACGCACCATACTCATACCTGTAGTGACGTGAAATTTGGGCAAGTAAACAATATGCTAACAAAGGAGATAGATCTTTTGACTTCGATCAAAAGCTTGTTTTTCTTTCCACTATCAGGAGGTAACTTCATAATTGCATTTGGATCAAAATCAAGCTAAATACTCATTGGGAGACTGTATGACAAAATGCACGTATAAAATCAAGTAATAAGTCTCAAACTTCCCTTCAATTAGCATATATGCAAAATAGGTTCTTAAGATTCTGTCAATCTGATGGGAGACCTGAGCTTATCATCATGCATATCCGAGAATACACGACATCCAAAGTACCTGTTTGTAAGTATATATGTATGTAAATACGTCCATGAGCGCGTCTAAGTGAGTGTCTATAAGAGTGTCTATACTTTTGTCAAAGAGTGTTAATGAGTGTGTCTATGAGCAGTGGCGTAACCGATGTTTGGTGGGGTTAGGACAACCCCTAAGGGACTCCTGACCTTTTGGAGCACTACGGGGCACCTCATTGATTTTCAAGACATAAACCTTATTGTATTTTTTGATGTACAAATAAGATAGAGCCCCAATCTTGCGCCACTGTCTATGAGTGTGTATCTGTTTGAATACATACAACAGTAATTACTAGTCTCGTCAAAAAACTACAGGCTACTTTCTAAATAAAATACAACCAAGTATTAGGTAATAAACTACTAGCGAAAAATATACAAAAATATAAGGAAGAATATAATATATCGGATGAAGATAGAGAGGAAATATGTAAAGTAAGAAACCTTTAGCATCATCTGATCCAGATGCAATTAGTTTAGGATCCACCATATTAAAATCAACACTCCAACATCTTTTTTCATGCTCCTAAATAAAAACATAAGTGCCCAATTCAAAATGTATATGTGGTAAATGTGGAGTTTGTAGAAAAATGAAATGGCAGAAGCTGAACTAAATTACAACTAATGGATATGGGGAAAATAATAAATCAATTTCAATTCCAGTAGCTCTGATAATAACAGGCGTAAATGGCCTAAGAACTCTGAGAAGATTCTGCAAAATCTACAGTTATACCTGAAACAGCCTCGTATGCGTTCCAACAAATGCATCCCATAAAGTAACAGTGCCTTCGTAATCACTACTTGCAAGCATGCCTTTATGATACTGACTCCATGCTATTGAGCTGAAATCAAAAGGATATAAAGATGAATGAGTAACTCGTGGGCAGAGCATCATCCAACATTAGCCAAATTTTTCTCAGATATTTAAGCACACCAATTCGAATTTAGCAACAAAACTCTAACTAGTCAATTGTGTAGCAATAAATGTAGTTTGAAAAATCTTGCGAGAAACTTTCAAGTGAACGCAAACAACTCTTGAACGTTGTCGATTATTTTTTGGTACATTGGTGTATTGGTGAATTCATGGCATCTCCTCCTCCAAACTTATCCCTTCGCAACGGCCCTATGTGTGCCTGTGTGAGTTCTAAGGCTGATCTATTATTGGGTCATAAACTAAACACTTTACACTAACTAAACACTAAACATAACACTTTACACTGACTAAACACTAAACTAAACACAAACTAAACACTTTACACTAACTAAACACAAACTAAACACTTTACACTAACTAAACACAAACTAAACACTTTACACTAACTAAACACAAACTAAACACTTTACACTAACTAAACACAAACTAAACACTTTACACTAACTAAACACAAACTAAACACTTTACACTAACTAAACACAAACTAAACACTTTACACTAACTAAACACTAAACTAAACACTAAACTAAATACACAGAAATAATAATGTAAATAATATTACATGCTTTACGAAGGTGGCAAAAGATAAAATTATACAACAGCTATAAATGAATAAATTTAAATCCCAAAGAATAGCTAATAGAAGCCAACTGATTCATGATATAAGAACAGCTGTTCTAAAGCTCATAAACAGCCTAAAAACTGAACAAAATTTCTGCAGAGTCTAAACTGGTATTGGTGCTCATTTACTATTCAGCTTTTGACTTTGGTTTGAACTTCAGCTCAGTGAGTAAAGTGCATAAGTTAGAAAAATCAAGCTCTTTTTGAGTAAGGAAGCTCTGTGTAGCAATACGTACCTAATTTTCGAATTACAAGTCATTTCATGGACGGGATAATGAATATCCACAACATCTCGAACTACTTGATTATACTCAAATACCTGGATAAAAATAACAAAAGTAATTATAACTCTTTTACAACGATATCCCTTCAGTAATACTTCAAAGAAACTTAAATGAATACAATTAATTAAAAACTATTGCAATTGAAAGTAATCACAAATCCTACAGAGCAGACTACAGTCAGTAAAATGAGGCATTAGAATTTAACATTGTAGAAGAGAGTATCTTAAGATCCTTAGAGGAATTAGAATCCTACGTCAAATATGCTTCAATTCTGCACCCTGCAGATAAGTACAACATTAATTTGCTACAATGACAACGACAGATAGAGTGATCATGGTATAAGAAAGTATGTATGTAGCTCCATACGATTCGTGTGATATCGCTAAGTGATTAAGGTTTTGCTGCATATAACGCATTTATTTGGGGAAGAAGAAAGTCTACACAGATTCATAAGGAGTAAAAAAGGCCAACAGCTTGGGTTGCTAGCAATATTGCAAGGTTTGACTTGTGTATAAGCTTGCAACCAATACAACTAGCACAGCTGGAAAACTTTAATTGAAAAGAACAATTTCAAGATTGTTAAAAAACGTCCTGACTAAGAGGATGAGAATAACCAACGACGTACTATAATGAGACAAGGAGCAATACCTTAATTTTTTTGGTGACTCCAGCAATCGCAAAATAATCGCAATCACGATCAAATTCTATGCTAAATGAGGAAAAGAAAATCGAATCGATTATATCAAAGTAGATTAAGGGGTGTAATATTTCTAGGGGGATGTAATATGGCCAGGAGGGTGTTGCAATACTTGGGGTGTAAGCATGCATTAGGTCAGGTCTATGGTTGTACAGCTTTCTCTTTTTGCCTTGCGTTATATCTGCTCTGTGATCACATATTGAAAAACGTCCGATATTTCTAAATCCGACCGAGTTTAATTCTCAAGTTGAAGTCATAAGATTACAACGCAACATAACGATATCAAGTGCAATACGGTTCAAAGGAAAGCTACTTAGCATAGACAGAAGAGAATTCTAAGATACAGTTAGGTTGCAGTGCTAACTCACAAAAGCAAAATGCTACGAAACAACATCAATACCATTCAACATCAAACATCTCATTTCCATTTTTAGCCTCTATCGAATTAGATGTACTAAAAATCAACTCACTTCAACTAGGCGTGGAATGACTAGTTAAAAATTACTAGCTTTTAAAGCAAGGGTCGGCAACCTTTGTAAACCAGGGGGCGAAAATTGAATTTTGAAATACGTACGGGGGCAGCAACTCAAAATACAGTTTAATTTTAATGTATACTGATTTAAACTAACTACTTATCTAATCAATAAATCTGTATTTATCGGTAAATGTACTGTAACTTTGAAGCAGTACGTAAATTCAAACATAGACTTAAAGTACATGTTCATTTGAGGAGCTGAATTCGTACACAAACGCCATTCCCTGGAAGATCACCCCATTCTTACTCTTTTTCGTGTACCTATAACATTGATTTCAGTCTTTCTATTGATTGTACGTTTTATCTAATTTGTAAGCTGTTTACCTGCTATGTTGACAGTAATATTACGTCTATATTTATTTCCTCTCCATTTTGCAGCCAACACTCATGTATCAGGCCGCAAGAACAGCGGATTTACATGGGCCTTCCGGGACACGAAAAATACCCTGCGGGTCGCATATGGCCCGCAGGCTGCGGGTTGCATATGGCCCGCAGGCTGCGGGTTGCCGACCCCTGTTTTAAAGCAACAAAGCCAAACGAACCTGGAGACGATGCTGGAACCGTTATATATATCACTTGCATAGCTTAATGTCGCCAATGGCCGAAATTCACTATACCGCGTGAACTTTAAAAGATTATCTGCGAAAGTCCCTAATGTATCATCACCTTTTTCACCTGTTGAGAAAAAGCAAAAGGACGATTCACACACAAGAAATTTGAAAACCATTAATAAATTACAAAAATGAAGCTGACTACGCGTGGGTTGTTTAGAGACCTCTTGTCACTAGTAGCTGCGATGTACCGTAGAATCCCGAATATAGACCCCCTGTAAACTAACCTAAATATCCTTCCGAATATAAAGCCCCCGAACATAAACCCAGTGCTTTCATATGGGGTTATGTGTGTATAGTTGGGATAATGAATGAACATGGACAGGACACATCTTATTCACCATTGATCTTGTAAGTAATCATTCCATATGATAAGCAAAAGATTGTTCTAATGAAGTACATCATGAAACCAAACACTCAGAAACACCTTGTTCATCCAATATCATTGAAAAATGACAAAAAGGTGTGCAAATACTTACAACTGATTCTCCCATGTTTAAGATTAAAATAGCACGACTCTAAATCTTCAAAATGGGTATGCACCCTTTTTCGTCTAGCTGCTAATGTAGTCGAAGAGATTGTCAGCTGGGATCCCTGAAAAGCCAAAGGTCCTTGTGTTCTATTAACAAGACTGAAAAGGTTCTAATTAGTTGAAATCGAAATATATAATTTCAAGCCGTAGATTCTTAGTTAGGGGTCACTTATCCATTACATAACGCCAATTTTCTGTTTCCAGACCTTCCTCCTCCTCCTCCTCTGCAACGCTCCGCAACACAAGAATCGACCCCTTCCTACCATTACGTAAGAAATTTTGTTAATCGGCAGAAAGAGAGTCGACACCTCCCAAGAAAAATTCCTAGCCACGGTTCTGAATGTCAGTACCAAGCCTAATGATGAAAGCTTTATAAAAACTACTGTTTTCATAGTACTTACACAACGACTTGCATTGAAGCCTTCCTGACAATCGTATGACGATTCATCGACTGGGAAACTACAAAAAAGAGAGCAAATATCAAAAGCGATGCATGGTTGTAAGTCACTTGCTGAATATATCTGGGTGATAATGAATCCTGAGTTAAGGGAATGGAGGGCAAGGAAACTAAATTACAAAATAACCACGACGATTTGAATTTCGGAAATGAAACACAAAGACATACTGAAATGCTTAAAAAGCATAAGCTTAATGCTTAACTTTGGGGAACACGACTCTATCTCTATTATCTTTGTGCTTGATGATGCAATAACTGTTGACTGTCGGCTCAAGTTTACCAACTTCTACTAGCTAGTACTATACACATTATTTTTAAAAGAAAACTATCATTATGCCTGAGCCTCAATTTTCTTAACATTTCCTGAAATTGAGCCTGAGATTTTCTTAAAATTTTCAACTTTTGCTGAAATAAACTGACTAAAGTGGGCTAAACTTTCTTTGTTTATCTTGCATACTCAAATTTGAATTTCATCTTCAACATTTTGAATGTAGTAATGACGAAATATTGATTTTTGGCCAATAAAAACGCAAAATTCCGGAAATAAATTCTTCTTCAAACTCAAGAAGTATTTACTTGAATGGCTACTTCTGAGTGTCCAATGGTGAGGTTTGAAGTGAAAATAGCTTAATCTTTTACCTTGATGCTGAGAGGGCATGTGGCGGTGGGCCTGTTGGTGTAGTTGGTACAACATGAGGCTATAAATTGGACATAAAAGAGTGAAACTAGAATCACATGAACAACTGTCAAAACACATTACTATGGCATTATGATATCTCTACATTGCATACCAGAACAGAATTGTATCTGCTTGTAAGTAGCAAACAGGCATGAAAGAAATGTACCACAAAAGTACTAATTGCAGTAACACAACATACTGTTATGAAATGTAACAAACTATTGTGAAGTAAGTTAAGTACAAATTGTCTATAGAAGTCACTCACAACAAGAAAGGTATAATGGAAAATGATTTAGCTCAGCTGAACACAATTTTGTGTGAAATGAAAAGACTTAGCATAACAATTGGAAGTAATCCAGAGTACCCTACTAGGATGACAGGAAAGACAGACAATATCAAGAAATAAAGGGATTTTTTATTGCATTATGCAAGAAAGGTTAATGAGATATTGTCAACAATTACCAGTGACAGAGTTTGGTATTCTGTATTGTGACTTGTAATTTTTTTCTACAGAAATAAAAATTCAGAAAAAAATATAATCCTGTGCACATATTTTACATGAATATGAAAAAATTTACAGCCCAAAAAGGGGAATGTATATATTCAAGAAAATAATTCTAAGCAACAGCAAGAACAAAACATTCTCAACTACTATAAACACAGTTAAGCTCAGTATTATATTGTTGTGCAGAAAAGTTAAATTCTTGAACTCTAATGACTGGTAGATCAAAATGGTACAAATATTGATCATACATATACATACCCCAACCCGATCTAGGTCTTCATCAAGCCATTTAATTTCTCTGTTTAGCAAATCCATTTGCTGTTAAAAGAACAATCGTTACAGTTACTTGCAATGAACAAGAAATTTGCAGGTTGAAAATGTTCCACTGACATAAAACTATTTGGGTAAATATGATGGACATAAATAACTCTTATTCTACAATGCAGTGATAGAGAGGAATTATTTGCTAAAAATAGAAGTGCAATAAATGGACCACAACTTAAAGGCTACAATTGTGCAATCCCTATATGAGTACAGAACAGTAGAGAAAGAAATAGGAGAACATAAAATGCACATTCTCATAGAGATCTTTCATATGATAAGACCCTACAGCATCACAATAAAACCATAAAGTATACAACTACAAAAAATTTCAATCACAAAAGAAGTAAACAACTTCAAAGACATGCTTCCATATATTTACATAAGAGGTTTCTCACATAAATGAGCAC